>JAODAL010002191.1:0-203055 GCA_025379985.1 Phyllomedusa bahiana | reverse complement strand
AAAAATTTGTATTTTTTGGCGGTGAAAAAACGGTTTTTTTGGGAGTCACCACAGCAGAAAAAACAACACTTAACCCCTGGATGTAAATTGCGCCAAACAATTGAGCAACCACAAACTACGAGTTTTGTGGTGTGTTACAATGGCGTGTTTTCTACGCTACACAAAGAGAAAAATTTGTATTTAACCTTCGCTTGTGAATTAGGCTACAGGAAAAATGTATTTTTTTGGCGGTGAAAGACGGTTTATTTTTTTCACCACAGCAGAAAAACAACGCTTTATTAACCCCTGGATGTAAATTTCGCCAAACAATTGAGCAACCACAAACTACGAGCTTTGTAGCCTGTTACAATGGCGTGTTTTCTATGCTACACAACAAGAGAATAAATTGTAATTAACCTTCGCTTGTGAATTAGGCTGCAGGAAAAATGTATTTTTTGGCGGTGAAAGACGGTTTATTTTTGTCACCACAGCAGAAAAACAACGCTTAATTAACCCCTGGATGTAAATTGCGCCAAACAATTGAGCAGCCACAAACGACGAGCTTTGTAGCGTGTTACAATGGCATGTTTTCTACGCTACACAAAGAGAAAAATTTGTATAATTAACCTTCGCTTGTGAATTAGGCTACAGGAAAAATGTATTTTTGGCGGTGAAAGACGGTTTATTTTTGTCACCACAGCAAAAAACAACGCTTAATTAACCCCTGGTTTGTAAATTGCGTAAAAAAAATTGAGCAGCCAAAAATGAAGGGGTATTTGTATTGTAAAAACGCTGTTTCTTTAAATGAATACAACAGGAAAAGGCTTAGATCCCCCTTGGATATTCAATGTGCTGTGAGCAATAGCATTAAAATGTATTGCAGCTGCAGTGGACGCACACGGG
The DNA here is from genome assembly GCA_025379985.1 of Phyllomedusa bahiana. Lineage (NCBI taxonomy): Eukaryota > Metazoa > Chordata > Amphibia > Anura > Hylidae > Phyllomedusa > Phyllomedusa bahiana. The sequence goes on along the minus strand of JAODAL010002191.1, from coordinate 202,173 downwards.
ACTTCAGACCCAAATACCCCACAAATCAAAAATAGAACGTTAAGAGAAGCAGTTTTGAGACAAGCTGAGACTCCCCCCAAAAATCGCTGTATAAAAAATCAGTTCTTCAGTAAGAGCTATTACAACAGTCGCGGCAGCCCCTTTCCCCTAATCATACAGTGAGAGCGGTATGAGCTCCCAGCGTCGTGCCCGGACTTATATAAATCCTGCCGGTTTCTGATTGGCTTCATCTCTGCACATGTCATGCAGGCTATGCCCTTCTTCCTCCCAGAGTGCTTTGCCCCATGTAACGCCATGTGCTCACAGCCATTTTATCAATCAAAAGCACACTTTGTTCACACGAAGTCCCCCAAAGTTAGACTTCGTTCCGAACCGAGTCTTTCAACCACCATTTTAGTTGAAATGGACAATGACTATATCTGTCCTGGGCCACAGCATGAGCCCCAAACCTGCATGACCCACAGATTTAAAAAGTGCCGGAAAAAGGAGTCTTTCAACCACCATTTTAGTTGAACTGGACATTGACTATACCTGTTCTGTACCACAGTATGACCATTAAACCTGTCTGACCCCCAGATTTAAAAAGTGCCGGAAAAAGGAGTCTTTCAACCACCATTTTAGTTGAACTGGACATTGACTATACCTGTCCTGGGTAACCTACATCTGTTCAAGTCTTCCTGTACCTCCCTTGTACAATTCAGAGGAATATTTGTATCAGCTATTTTGTGCATGCCAGTTTTTTAGTAGTTTAATTCTAGAAAACACATTTTTAAAATAGGATGGAATCCCACCACATCTTTGTTTCTCTTTTTTTTAAATGTATTAAATGGGTTTTCTCACTACAGGGATTGCTAGCTATGTTAAAGATCTTGCAAAAACAAGTCATTTTGCAATATTTGTCCATTAACAGTGTCCTACCTATTCCTGTTTCTGACAGTACCATCACCCTTGAGCTACTCTTGACAATTGTGAAGAACAAATGTCTGTTAGAAACCACATTTTTTATAATAGGGCCTGTAGTATAGTTGCATTTCACAGGGCCCTGACCCAGCGATGACAGGCCTGACGGTCCTGCAACCGACGATCCACTGGCATGCGTGTTGTCGCCAGCACTGGAAGGAGCACCTTCTCTCGTACCTCTACCACCATGTCCTACACCCCCTGCATTTCGCTCCATGTTCAGAAAGATAAAAATTTAAGAAAGTATGGAAGAGTTTTTGACAGTCTCTTATTAAAAGACGCAAATCACAGCTATTCTTAAATCCCCTAATTTCCTACAGCCAACTAAGATTAGAAACTGAAATGTTTCTAGCGAATACCTGTGAAATGCGGTCTGGTGGAAGAACTGTAAGACAAAATCAACAGGGTTCTTCCTTTAGTCCCAGGGATTTACAACTGCCCAGTAGGACTAGGAGCTGATAGTTTTCAACAAACTATCATACAAGTGCGCTATCTGCGCCAAACTGAGATTCAACTAGCGCAATAAAACTATTCAAAAGTTACATGGATAAGAAATTTCGTTTTTCTCATCAATGACAAACTAGAACAGTTGCTAGAAAATTTTTCTAGAATTGTCGTACAACGTGGCTATTTGAAAAAAACTAGGGCCGCACCACGTGCAATACAGCTATTTAAAAGTTTATACGATAACAAACGGTGGTTTTGGCACCAATGAAATACACCAACAGTAACTACAAAATTTCTGTAATCAAATCTAAGTATAAGGTGGCTCTAATGAACAAAACGGCACACCGAAGTAAAAAAAAACACCATTTGAAAATGTATACATAATAAATGGTGGTTTTGCACCTTGAAATACCACCTGCATTACTAGAAAATTTCTGTATGTAATATAAGTATAAAGATGGGTCATTCAACAAAACTGGGGTGCGCCAAAGTGAAAAAACAAGTAATTAAATTCGTGTACTGATAATAATATTGTTTTACACCTATTGAAATAAACTGCGGTGACAAGAAAGTTCTGTAACCTATTGTAAGTACAAAGTGTTTCTTGTGTATAAAACGGCCTGTGCCAAGTGAAACACGTAATAAATCGTGTACTGCAATAAGAGTATTTTTGCACCTAGAAATACAACACCAATTACTACAAAATTCAGTATGTAATATCCCTACAAGATGGAATTTTTAACAAAACTGCCTGCGCCAAATTGAAAAAAACTAATTAAATGTACAACAGAATTAGGTATCAGCTCACCTGGTCGATAGATGCCGCAATACACGCCCGGACGGACAGAAAGCTCTTGGTCCCCATGTTGTAACAAAGGAAGGAAAGTCCAGCTGGTGAACACTTCGTGAATGTTAGAAAGTTCCGAATTTTATTCAAAAGTATTAAAAGTGTACAATCATCTTAAAAAGAAGTCGCATAAGCGATGCGTTTCGAGCAAAAACCTCCTTATTCATGGCATGCTATTCAACACTCATATTTTTTTCATCAAAACTTAATTAGACCATGTCCGGTACACTGACACAAACAACAAGGTCACATGAATCATTACACCAGACACACATATAAGAATCAATATATAATTAAGAACAATAATGCGAGCATGTAAATATAACACTTAGTATTGCAAATGATATCATATCTTTTATTCAACCCCCCACAGATATCGGTATCCAGCTGAAACATCCAAAAGCCTCTCGTGCTAGCAACTTTTCCATGTCACCTCCACGGGCAGGTTTAGTAACCCTTTTCTATACCATAAAGGATAAGTCTGGTGTGCTCCTTATGTAATACTTGAAATGTTTTTGAAACTGTAGACATACTAAATGAATAGGATTTTTGGCATCAGATATTGTCCCTCCGAATGCGTACTTTTAAATTAACATGTGGTACAACCCACGTATTGTTTATCACAAACATTACAACTATAAATATACCACAAAACGGTATTACAATTAATGTATGTAAGTTATATCATATTTGTGTCCTGTAGCTTATTGAATTGGAACTCTTTGAGACTGTCATGTTAACAACTAATACATTCGAAGGCCACATTTATACATGCCTTTGTTAGTTAAAACCCCCAAAACCTCGGAGTAGATCATAACTGAATTAGAGAACTTACTGGAGACAGCATCGATCTCAAATTTGACCCTTCTCTAGAGACAAAATACACTTCATCTCTCGAACAAACTGTTTACTACCCTCTGATCTGTTATTAAAGGAAGATTATTTTTTAATGATTTTACAAATGCATTGAATTGAGGACTATATGTGGAGTCAAATACAATTTATCTTTTTCATCTGTTAGTGTTTACGTGCTTCTCTGAGGAAAAGCTCTGAATGTGGGTTAATTCTTTACTATTTTTTTTCCAGTAACCATTGGGGTACCCTCTTTCACTGAGTCTAAGTGTACTGGCTTACCTCAAAGGCGGAAACAACTTCTGATGGAACAATTTCTCTTCAGTCCTCTCATTTCACCAAAAGTATGGCTTGAATGAAACATGACGAGATGTGATTGTCATTAAGATAGGTTACCAGTATTTTTTTCACTATAAGAAAAATTTCAATCTTATTTTAGCCCCACATATGATACATCCAAATATTAACTCATCAGAGAACTGATCCAAGTAAAACCAAATGTTCATACTGTTGTTATTTATGTTCTACCAACTCCCTGCCTCTCACAGTGCCCCCACATCAGGAGGAAAGGGTCTCTATAAACGGCCATAACCACCGATGTGGTGAGAAAAGGGTAGAGAGGTTGAACAATATCTCTCCCTCCCTGGCCACATATATATGTTCCAAGAAGGAGAGAACCTGTTCCCCCATCGCACACACAACGCTGTAAAAATAATAGAAAACACCAACAAAGCAGAAGAATTATGACTCAATAGAAATTCTGTGCACAATAAACATAATCAACAACAAGCTTGAATAATCCACTAAACCTAGTGAGAAGTGATCTTAAAACATCGATGGCCAGAGCATGAGTATAGATGGATAATAGTGAACAAACATCACATGATAACCAAGATTAGAAAGAAGTCCCTGGGACTTCAGCCAGCATGTTTACAAACTCTAGTATCTTTTACAGACCCTGTAGAGATACTACCAGCCGGTTGAGAATAGAGTCTAACCAAGCTCCCAATGGTTCTCCAACGATCCTATTCTGCTACTATTGTCGCGGGGGGAGGAAAAAGGCCCGTATGGATTGTCGGGAATGAATGAAAGATCGGCGTTACGGGATACTCTACAAATAGTTTGTCTGCATAACTGGGAGAAATTGCTCCCATTCCTAACACCTAGGATCGTAAAGTTAGATTGAGATCTTTTTGCGAAAATCCTTAGTGGGATCATGAGAAGAGCGCAAATAAGTAGTTGTATCAGCCTAAATTTGATTATTAGAAATCTATAGAGACCCCATTCATCAAACCACGGCCCCTCCCTTGTTTCCGCTCGGTCTGAATACAATTTATGGGGATTTTACGGAGTCCTGAAATGCCTTAGTCCTCTTGTTTTGGAAAGATTTTGCCTAATAGAGTCTCGTTACCTTTCTATTAATTGCATCAATTCTGTTCAATTAAGAACCTGAAAAAAGATCCAAACCTCTAGTCTAGATTGGAAAGGTAAAATCCCTATTTCTCACCACAGATTAGGTGGCAAGAAGTTTGATATCCCATTTATTTTCTCCACCCAGAGATCTCACCACTTCAGTTAAGCATATATTTTCAAGAAAGACATAAATTCAGCTTTATTTACATCTAGTTTTACTTCATCCCCAGAAATTATATACTACATAATATTACGAATTGTCCAATTCGAAAAAATTTTTTTAACGTAAGGACCTTGAAAAATAATTAACTCAGATGGGTTTTTAAATAAATCAAATTCTAGTGGTACAAAACTTAGTCCTTTTGAATATAACTTTTTAATTGGGCCACTGTCCCACTATGTAGTCTAGAGATGTTTATCACAGGATGATCTAATTATCGATAGTTTTCCGTGCTTTCACTTGCGTTTTGTTCTTGGTGATTCCGCCGCCTCTGCGCCTAGCGTTTTTTGTTGCGGACCAGAATTTTGGCTTTGTCTTTTCTGTTTGGATTGTCATACTCCCTGTTCAGATTGTTCAATCCCCGAGCCCGTCCGAAGCTACATCTGATGTGGCATACATCCTCATATCTTCAGATGTATCCAAATTAGGGAATGATACTTTGTTCTGACCTAGGTGAGACTGCGACTGACCCCGATATGGCGACTTGAGGATAGATTTTAAGTCCTCTATTGTAAGTTTTTCCACAAATTACACTCCCTTCATTATCATAGTCATTACTGTCTCGAGTGAATTTCTTACTCTTGTACGTCCACAATGTTATCTTCAAGTTTTTAGTTAGGAAAGAATTTTATCATAAATTTCTTTATAAGAGAAAGATGCTTTCTTTGGTTTAAGTAGTTTCTTTCATTCTACTATCTCAGCATTAATGTCATTGGCGTATTTTCTCTTCTATTTCAACAGCATTTCATAATCGGACCTCTTTTTAAATTCTGTACACTTTGTAATACTTTTGTATAAACTTCGAACTTTCTACATTCACGAAGTGTTCACGCTGGCTTGTCTTCCTTTTGCTCTAATAAATGAGTGGTATGATAATAAAGTGTTTTTGCCCTATAAAGTTACACCTGCGGTGACTAAAAAAGTTCTGTATCCTATTGTACGTACAAAGTGGGTCTTGAACAAAACTGAGCTGCGCCAAAGTGAAAAAAAGTAATTGAATCATGTATAGATAATACAAGTGAGTTTTTGCACCTATCAAATACACCTGTAGTTTCTAGAAAAGATCTGTATTCCAAATATAATACAGGCTGCACAAAATACAAGCTAATATTTCACCAATCTGGCCAAAAACTTTAATTAAAACCCATTTCAATGCAGGGTCAAAGCAAAGTCTGGACTGCCAATATCCACTCTCCTTTCAAAAGCCACTGTCTTTTCTGTGTTCGCCCAGCACCCCAAACCCCCCCCCCCCCCGCCCCCCCACCCCCAAACGCGGCTGTACATCGCTAGATCTCCTTAGAAAATTCTCAGCCTCAGAAACTAAAAACTGAAAAATCTCTAACTACCTATGTTCAATGTTAACCGCTAAAATCATTAGTTTTTTCTTTTGAACAAAGAGACTTTTTAGCTGAGCAGTATTGAGAGAGAGACCTTAGCACACTCCTCTCTTATGAACACAGCACACACTGACTGAACAGGAAGGCTGTTCTATGTAAAACAGTTCATGTGATTTTCCAGCCAATCACAACCATACACATCCCATCATGACTCGCGACACCCACACACCCTGCTCTATCTCTAAGCTGATTTGCTGCCGCCAAATGAACAGGAAGCGCTGAAAAATGGCCGCGATATTTAATAGATTATGCGCAGATTTTCACCTAAATTATCACGTGATCGAAAAATTCCACAACATAAAAACCGTGCCGATTTCAACTTGTAGATAATAATCGCTCAACACTACTCAGAGTGCATGGACTTTCATCACTGAACAACATTGAGACTCACTGGTCCCTAATAAAGTGTAGATGCCCCCTGGCCCATGCAAGATGATGATGCCTGTGCCTGGTGGTGTGGTCAGGTCTTCTAGCACGCAGATCATGCTGATGTTAATGGTTATGAATGTTCTGACATGACACTTTGAGTACAACCTTGAATTTTGAGAAGCTCAGTTCGAAGTTCGAGTTGAACTTGAACCGAACTTTGAACCCCATTAAAGTCATAGGGAGAATGTTCTCTTTAAATTTTTATACCCATACAGTGAGGAAAGCTGGAATTAGCATCCAGAACATAAAATGGATATGTGGAACAAAAATCAATGATATGTCACCATATAGTCACCTGACGAAGCCAGGTGTGGAGAAACACGCGGGGGAGTCTCTGTGCCTCCTCTGGGTGTGTATGCGCTCTATTTATGTGTGAATATATGGTGACATATCATTGATTTTTGTATATTTATATGTGTATTTTGCTATATACTATGTTATTTATGTGATATGATTATGTACCTTATGTATACCACCTAGTGTGGGGCTGTATCTTTGTGGCACCACCATTTTTAGCTATATGTATTTTGTCTATGTACTTTCGTGTTTTTATTATCTATTCTGAAATTAATGAAAGTTTTTGTATATATCTATTTTTGATCTTTGGTAGTATTTCTATATTGGTGTTGGTTTGTTTTTTTGGTTTACTACCATGTTCTATTATTATTTTTTATATTTTGGCGTTTTCCATTCCAGCAGTGTGGAAGAGTGTCCGCTGAGCCCGAAACCCATCACCAGAGGCACGGTCATCCACCAAACTCACCCAGTGAGCAGTGTCAGTTGATGAAACGCCTTGGGACCATGCTTACTAGTCCATGTGTCTGTAATGAGATGCACTTTGGTGGACACAGATACAGCCAACGCACTGGAGATCTTTTCTGCAACATGGCGGGCCAGGGCAGGGACAGCTTTTCTGGCAAAGAAATGCCTGCTCGGCATCTGATATTGGGGGCATGCCAGGGCAATGACATGGTGGAACCCATGTGTGTCCACCAGGCGGAAAGGCAACATTATCAAGACAAACAGCCTGGCAGGATGGTTGGGGTGAAAGCGTTTCTTGTGCTCCCACACCTGGTACACAGAAGGTTGGCTGGTGGACTGGCTGCTGTACGGCGTGCAGGTCAGACTAGTGGAAGGGGAAGGTGTAGACTGTGTTGCTGGTGGTGGGAATCAGCTGACAGTGTCTGGGACTGGGGATGGTGCTTGTCGATGCTGCTTCGGCACATCGGCAGCAGAGGACCGCTTGGTTTTGGAAGTGGCGGAGGCCGACGATGTCACAGTGGTTGGAAGCCGGCCCGGGTGTGGCCTTTTTTTCTCCAAGTGATTCTTCCACAGCAATTCATGCTTTACATGCATGTGCCTGTTCATGATGGTGGTGGTTAAATTCTTTAGATTATTTCCTCTACTGACGCGTTGAAAGCAAAGCCGGCATATGACGTCCTTCGGCGAATCTGAGACTTGATTGAAAAAAACCCAGGCTTCACACCCTGGACCTCTTCAATGGTGAAAACCTAGTAGCAGTGTTCCCGCTGCCACCACTTACCATGGTTTTGGGGATTAATGTCAGCAAACTTGTGCGACTGCCCTCTCCCTTTTGAGGCTGGACCCGCATTGACACTACCCCATCATCCTCCTCCTTCACTGAAGATGTGCTCGCCAGCTGTGCTCAAAAGACCAGTTGGAGCCGCATCATCACAGGGGGACTTCTTGTTCCTAAAAAGTCCATCCTCAAGCTGCGGGCTAGAAGCCACAGGCACTGCGAGGCACAGTAGACCACTTGATATTTCTGGCAACGGACCGGCATACTTCTCCTCTGAGGGCATCAAACGATTGGTGTCAGAGCAGACAAAATCATCCTCTTTGGTATCTTGAATCTTTTGAAATACCTTTGACCCAACCGCTTGTGTCATCAAAGAGCTCTTCGAATATGGATTATATACAGCAGGGCTGTTTTTTTGGGTGACAGTTGGCCTCCAGGTTGGACTGATGAGGACATTTGTGAACTTGACTGAGAGGAAGAGGAGGTAAAACTGCTGGATGCAGGATTGGCGCCAATCTTCAGTAATGAGACACACAGGAAATTGACCAAGCGATGACAGGCCTGACGGTCCTGCGAATGATGATGTGCTCGCTTGTGTGTTGTCCGGAGAACTGGAAGGAGCGCCTTGTCTCATACTTCTAGCTCCACGTCCTACACCCCTCCTTGCTCACTTACCTCTAGTTCGCTCCATGTTCAAAAATATAAATATTAAAAAGGTCAAAATTTGTTCACAGTCTCTTATTAAAGAACTGTACTCCAAAGACAGCAAATCAACAGTGTTCTTAAATACCAATACTTTGCAACGGGCAAATAGGAATATAAACAAAAAATTTTTTTATGCAATATTTGGTGAAATGAGGTCTATGGAAAAACCTCACAGCAAATCAAATGGTTTTTAAATGCCTATACTTTGCAACAGGCAAATAGGATTATTTAAAAAGAAATTTTTTCTATGCAATAACGGTGAAATGGGATCGAATGGAAGAACCCTCACAGCAAATCAAGTGGCCTTAAATGCCTATACTTTGCAAGGGGGCAAATAGGATTAAAAACAGAATTTTTTCTATGAATGTTGGTGAAATGGGGTCCCTATGGAAGATCCTCACCCTCAAATCAATAGTCTTAAATGCCTATACTTTGCAACGGGCAAGTAGGATTTAATATCTATACAAAATTCCCTAACTCCCTAACTATTGCTGTGTAAAATTCCCTAAGCTAGCTGTCCCCTGCCTGAGTAATCTAATTAGCAGCTTTTCTTGTGTTAAATCATTATTAAATGGTGTTTCTGCCTGCTGGCAAACCAGCAGACAGAGGCAGTAGTGTGTTCACTACAGAGAGAAAGGTGGAAATGGCGTTCAACAGGAAATACAGTGAAATACACATAAGATGGTCATGTAATTTTAGCAGCCAATGAAATCCCTACACCCTCAGAGATGAAGTTTTTGACCCCCTCCCCCTGTGCTCTGAACTGATTGGCTGGCTGCCAAAACTGACAGAAGCAGCTGAAAAAGGCGCCGAATGCTTGTCCCGAACCCGAACTTTTAACCAAACTTGCGGCAAAAATTTGGCTCGGCTAGGAAAATACTTAAAGTTGATGCCAAAGTAACCTTTTTCCGAAGGTTCGGCTCAACACTATCCTTAAGCGTGCCTGGAGTTGAGTGGCATTCATCATCCTGATCTGCAGGGCATTGTTTACAATGAAGTAGTCATCAGTGTGTGATGGAGCCAAAGAATGTCCACTTCTTTGCCTTTCTGTGACTCTTCAGTTTTCTTGTTGCATCCTGCATGATGACTAGTGATGAGCAATTACGCTGACTATCGTCATCGGGTCGATAGTCAATATCGGCTTATCAATAAGATATCGATAGTCGATAATAGATTATCGCCGATGCCCAAATTAAAGTCTATGGGAGGAGGAAAAACACCTTCATTCTTACCCCAAACAGGGATGGAGAAGCTGGAATTAACTTTCCACAACAGTCAAATGAAGTGCTACATCTTAGGCAAACACACTTAGGTTATAAAAGCCACAGAAAAAAAACTCACAGACCATTCACTATCCCTGTTTTGTAAACCACAGCATGACCTTTAAACCTGCTCACCCACAAATTAAAAAGTGCCAGAAGGCAGTATTATTTGAACCATCATTTTACTTGAATGGACATTGATTATCCATGTCCTGGAACGCAGCATGAGCCCAAACCTGCATGACCCACATTTAAAAGTGCCGGAAAAAAGGCAGCTTTAAACCACAATTTTAGTTTCACTGGACATTGACTATCCCTGTGTCCTGGGCCAGCATGAGCCCCAATAACTTGCATGACCCTAGATTAAAAAAGTGCCTGCGATAAAGGAGTCTTTCAACCTCATTCTTAGTTGAACCTGGAATTGACTATACTGTCTGGACCGCACAATTATGACCATTAAACCTGTTGACCCCCAGATTAATAAGTGCCGGGGAAAAAGGAGGGCAGTCTTTGAACCACCATTTTGTTTCACTGGATAGATACAAACTTATATCTGTCACTGTACTGCAGAATGACATTAAACCTGTTGACCCACAGAATTATAAAGTGCGGAATAGGGAGTCTTTCAACCACCATTTTTAGTTTCACTGGACATTGACTAGAAACTGTTCTGGACCGCAGTATGAACATTAAAACCTGTCTGGACCACCAGATTAAAAAAGTGCGGGGAAAATAAGGAGTCTTTCGACCACATTTTAGTGAAACTGGACATTGAAAACCCTGGTCTGGACCGCTGCATGACCTTAAACATGTCTGACCACAGATTAAAAAGTGCTGGAAAAAAGGAGTTTTAACCACCATTTTAGTTGAACTGGACATTGACTATACTGTCTGGACCGCAGTATGACATTAAACCTGTCATGACCCCCAGATTAAAAAGTGCCGGGGGGAAAAGGAGTCTTTGAAAACACACATTTTGTTGAATGGACATAACTTTATCTGTCCTGTACGCAGAATGACCATTAAACCTGTCTGACCACAGATCTAAAAAAGTGACCGGAAATAGGAGTCTTTCAACCACCAATTTTAGTTGAACTGGACATTGACAAACCTGTCCTGGACTGCAGCATGACCCCTTAAACCTGTCCTGACCCACAGATTTAAAAGTGCCGGCAAAAGGAGTCTTTCAACACCACCATTTTGTTGAAATGGATACACATTGACTAAACCTGTCCTGGACCCGCAGTTTGACCATTTAAACCTGTCTGACCCCCCAGATTAAAAAGTCGCCGGAAATAAAGGAGTATTTCAACGACCATTTTAGTTTCACCTGGTCCATACACTGTTCCTGTCCTGGGCCAACAGTCTATGACCATAACCTGTCTGACCCCAGAATAAAAAACGGCCGGATAAAGGAGGTCTTTCACCACCATTTAAGTTGAACTGGACATTGATATACCTGTCCTGTGCCACAGCATGGGACCCAGGCCAGAGTTACAGTGCGATGCGGTTTTTGAGAGCAAACAGGCTGTCGTCCGTCATCTATTTAAAATGCAGGTTCAAAATGCACCCTGATGACGCAGCAACGAAACTGTTAGCGCTGAGCAGAGTGCGGAAGCGGAAGTGTGAGAACTCCAGCCTTCCTCTGTACCAGTCAAGACCTGGGTAGCGCTTTTGTCCCTCGTATGAGGTGCGGATAAATTGGAGCTTCACTTGAAACCCCCCCCCCCCCCCAAGATTTTTTCTTTTCCCATACATGGTGGTTAATGCTTCCTGTTATCACCCAGATGCCTTTTTTCTTGGCATTCCTTTTTCTCATTTTACTCAACGTGCTGGAGGAAATTGTCTCTGTACTTTGTTCTTGTCAGTGCTTCATACTCCATGTCCTTTGAATAACCTACATGCTGGTCAAGTTTTCCTGTACCTCCCTTGTACAATTCCGAGGAATTTTTTTACAGCTATTTTGTACATGAAGTTTTTTAGTAGTTTAATTCTAGAAAACACATTTTTTAAAAATAGGATGGATCCCACCATGTCTTTTTTCTCTTTTTTTAATTGTTATTAGATGGGTTGTCTCAATACAGGGATTGACTAGTATTGTTAAAGATTTGCAAAAACAAGTCATTTTTGCAATTGTGTGTCCATTAACCAGTGTCCTACCTATTCTGTTTCTGACAGCACCATCACCCTTGAGGCCAATCTTGACAATTGTGTGAAGAACTAATGTCCTGTTAGAAACACAATTTTTTTTTTTTATAATAGGACCTGTAGTATAGCTGCCATTTCCTAAAGCAAAATGGCCCCCAAAATTTCAAAAGCATGAACCTTGAGCACTTTGGACAATTGTGAAGAACAAATGTCTGTTAGAAAAACAATCATTTTTTTTATAATAGGACCAGTAGTATAGCTGCCATTTCAAAAGCAAAATGCCCCCAAAAATTCAAAGCATTGACCCCTTGAAACCACTTTGGACAATTGTGAAGAACAATGGTCAGTTAGAAGAAACAAACATTTTATTATAATAGGGACCTGTAGTATAGCTGCATTAAAGGCAAAATGCCCCCAAAATTCCAAAGCATGACCCTTGAGCCACTTTGGACAATGTTGAAGAACAAAAGTCTGTAAGAAACAAATTTTTTTATAATAGGACCTGTAGTTTAGCTGCTTTCAAAAGCAATCTGCCCCCAAAAATTCAATGCATGACCCTTGTTGAGCCACTTCGGGACTCAATTCGTGAAGAACGAGCTCAATATTCGTTGTGCGTGGTTACAGAAACAAACATCTCTCTTTTTTTATAATAGGACCGCTGTAGATTGATATAGATGTTCTCATTGTCATAAGCAGCAAAATGCCCGCCCAAAAATGTTCAAAAATCGACCCATGAGCCACTTTTGACAATTGTGAAGAACAAATGTCTATTAGAAAAAAACCTTGTAGTATTGCTGCATTTCACTAAAGCAGCATGACCCAAAAATTATTAATAAAAATGACTTCTTCAGCCACTGTTAACAATTTGTGAGGGAGAAACTGCCACTTTGAAGCCACATTTCTGATTCCAAAGGGACCATGATTATTGCTGTATCTCACAGCTACATGACCCCAAAAAAATATAAATATGACCTTCTCAGCTCTATTAAAAATTGTTGAGGGAGAAGAAAATGCACTTAATAGCCACATTTCTGTTCCAAAGGACCATGATTATTGCTGTTCTCACCGCTAATGACCCCAAAAAAAAATTATAAATATGACTTCTCAGCCACTATTAAAATTAGGTAGGAGGGAGAAATGCCACTTAAACGCCCACATTTCTGTTCAATGGACCATGTATTATAGCTGTATCTTACTAGCACCATGACTCTCAAAACATTGACAATGCGAAAACTTCTTAAGATAAAGTGAGTAAATGGAATTACGGTGGTTGTCATAAAACCTTGGTGTCTTTTTACAGTTCCTCTCGCAAAAAGCAGCAAAATGGAAACTGTTGGGAAAAGAGGAATAAAAAATTGCGAAAGTAAGAAAGATCATTTTAAAAAAAGTTTTCAAGAGGGACCCTTTCTGTTTGAAATGGAATGTGAAGGTAGACCGGCAACTAATCGGTGACCCGGCAAATTGGGGCCACCAACATCATCAGAGATCCATGCCTGTTCATTTGATGAAAGCAAACGTCCACATTATCTGTGGAAAGCCGGGATTGCGTTTGTTCTGTAATGACTCCTCCAGCTGTGACTGAAGGTCCGCTCACGATATGGACGCTAGCTGATGGGCAGGACAACACCTCTTATCGGCGTGACGAGCACAGCTCGGGCCTTCGTCCATTTTGGATACCCAGAAGTCTATTGGGTATGGACACAATCAAAAACATCGGTGTTGAGACGCAGATAGTCGATGCACCATGATCTTAAGTGATCTCGTGTGTTGGGATGTGTGCCCTCATGGCATGGTTGGTGTGGTAGGTAAACAAAGATTGCCAGTGGTCACCAATTAGGCTTCTGCCACCTGCCTGCTGCTGCCGTTACGCCTACTTGGCAACTCTACTGCTGTCACGTCGCTGATTTGTTCACCGTGGACATTGGGAACGTGAAGAGACGCAAAAGATCGTCTCAGTTGATCACTCAGCAATGGTTCCATATTCCTGCATTTTTACTCTCTATTTGGGTGGGTGGAAAGGAAAAGTGCTGAGTCTTTGTTTTGTTACCGGGGATCCAGGAGGGTGGCGCACCCAGTAACTGTTGTTTCAATTTTGATGCCTTACATGCTGAGGATCATGTTGAGGAAATGGAGCATCCATTGCACTCATGTGAGAGATGGAGGCTTGATTTTCCAAGCCTTGGGTCGAGGGGACTAGCAAACTGATCTTCCTATCTTCCTCCTCTGCTCAAATTCGCGCCAACCTCTTTCCAAGCAGGGACGTCGGTAACATCGGGGTCTAGGGAATACCTCCTCCTCCCTCCTCCTCTCTGATCCGGCTCAGCCTTCAACACAGCCCTGACTTGCCTGAGGATGATGCCACCAGAGAGATGTGATGCGCCACCTTGCACTAGCTCTGGGACCCCGAACCAATGCCTAATGAAGACCGATGAAATTGTGAAACTGTCGGGCCTTGGTGGATTTTGATGGAGAGAAAGGCTCCGTGACTGCATCTGTTCGTCTTCCTCCGTCGCTGGCGGGGACCTGTTGTTTCAGAGGAGCCCAACGATCCTTCCAGAACTAAGATCACACAATGCTCATGCTGACAAGGCATTGTACGCACTGACCATTTTGGTGAGCTCTTCAAAACTGGCAAGGGATGGTGCTGAGATCTTTCACCTGCCTCCACTCTCGGTGGCTCAACACCCCGAGGTCCGCACCGCTGCTTGTCAGGCCATGTGTCACATGTGTGTGTGTGTGCTCCGCGCCCCTCCGCAATGGGCCTATTGCACGCACGCGCCTTGGCACTCGTCGCCGCGCGCTCGCACTCGCGCGGCGTGGGTGGGAATTCCCAGCGTGTTGCCTCGTCAACATTGAGGACGGTTGACGGGAAGGAGGCCGAGCTGACGCTGCATCGCAGCCAGGCGGGACGAAGCAGGGTTGCGAACGGCGGAGTGCGAACTTAGGACTTCGAGCCTTCCTCAGCAGGCAATGTCACGACCAAGGTAGCTCTTTAGAAATTTTTTCGGATGACAAGGTTCATGACAGGTGCCAGGCAAGGGGATGTGCTCAAGCCTACCGATCTTAAGGTCGGCCAGCACGATTTCGCCGTTATCGCACACACCTTGCCTGGCACAGGTTTTGTCACCCAAGCCAGTGCTCGGTTCTCGTTATTGGGGGGGGGGGGGGGCGGAGAGCCGTCCAAGCTCCTTGACTGTGTTGCTGGAAGGTCTCCAAAGCACGGATTAATTTTCAACATTGGCCTGGTTTCTCTGTGCACGTGATGCACCAGAGGACCTTTGGGGGGAAAGAGCACTGCACCCATCCCAGCGTTTGAGAGCGTTGCGCAGAGCCTGAGTGCCACCGTCACCCTCAGGGGCATCCAAACCAGATCAACCCAGTGAGCTGTCACAGAGATTTTAGCGTCCCTTGGCCGTGTGCTTACTAGTCCATGTGTCGGTGGTCAGAATGACTTTTCCGGACACAGATGCAGACCAACGCGCTTGAAATTTTAGAAGACACGTGGCTGGCCAGGGCGACGGGACGCGCTTTTCTGGCAAAGAAATGCCTGCTCGGGCATCTGGGGTATTGGGGGCAGGCAAGGGCATGGACGTGCGGAACCCATCTGTGGTCCACCAGTCGGAAGGCAACATTTTCCAGGCCAAAGCCTGGCATGCCGACCATTCAGGCTTTTGGCTTTTGGGGATGGTTTGGGTTTTAAGTGTTTATTTTACTCCCAAACTGGAAGACAGAAGGCTGGGCTGTAGCCTGCGCCGCTGTACGGCGTGCCAGGTCGTCAAACTGGCGGAAGGAGAAGGGGTAGGATGGGTTTGGGTGGTTGCTGGTGGTACTCGGGCAACGGTGGAGGCTGAAGCAGAGGCTGATCCCTGATCATGACTCTGAGAGCATGGGCAGGTGAGGAACGCTTTGGTGTCGTGGGGAGGAGGCGGAGGACAGAGGGTGTGACAGTGGTTGAGGGCCCAGGTCGGTTCTGGCCTGTTTTGGCCAAGTGTTGCCTCATTTAAACAACTCATGGCATGCTGCTGCCATGTGACTTGACATGTTGTGGGGGTTAACCACCTAAGGTTCTTGCTCTTACTATGCGATTTACGGCAAAGGCTGGCATATGACATTGCTGGTGAATCAGGAGGCTTGGTTAAAGAAGGCACCAGGCTTCGAGAGGTACCTGGACTTTTAGAAGGCCGATAAGCGAGAAGGAGCGGGGTATCTGCGCTGACCGTGTGGCGGAATCTATCAGAGGACTTCTGCGACCGCCCTCTCCACTTTTTGCAGGCGGAACCCGTACTTCCTCCTCGTCTTCCTCCTCGGTCCAGTGATGAAGCGTTCGCAAGCAAATTCTGCTGAAAAGTCCACGTTGGTTCGCAATGTCGTCATCATCATCATCTAAAGGTGGACTTGGTCGTACTGTCATTCTGCATCCAGGAGCTGCGGCGGCTCCAAGCAAGGGGACTGCAAGGGCGTTGACGGACGCCGCCGGATTTTTGAACGATTGACCGGCTTCTTCTCCTCCTCTGATGGCAGCCGAAACTGGGTGTCAGATCAGAGAAAATCAGCCTCTTTGGCCTCTTGATCTTTTTCAACATGCTTCTGACCCAACCGCATTTTGTCATCTAAAGAGGTCTTCAGAAAATGGATTATCCACAGTTGTGGGTACACCGAGTTGAATTTGGGCTGCTTCATGTTGGACGGATGCTGGTGATGCTGATGACGACATTTGTGGCCGTGACTGGAGGACGAGGAAGGGTAAGACTGCTGGATGGCAGGTTGCATTAAAAGCTGAGGACAACGATTGGCGACGCTGTCGCTTACCTGAGTTTACAGGGCGCCTGACCCAGCGATGAAAGGCTGATGGTCCTGCAACTGATGATCCACTGGCATGCGTGTTGTCGCAGCACTGGAAGGAGGCCCCCCTTCTCTCGTTACCCTACCGTCCATGTCCTACCCCCCTCTTTGCTCGCTTACCACCTGTGAATTTCGGCTCCATGTTCAAAATATACAAATTCGAGAAGGTATGGAGAGTTTTGGAAAGTCTCTTATTAAAAGACGGCAATCACAGCTATTCTCAAAATCCCTAATATCAAAACAAAATTGCTGGATTCAAATATAAACTGCCAAAGTGATCTTTCAACAAAAGCTGGCCTGCGCCTCAACATGTGAATAACACGTATCTGAAATGTATTCGGATAATAAAAAGGTATTTTTTGGCACCTATCAATTCACCTGTGGTGACTAAAAAATTGGATAGTATTCACATTTAAGTGCAAGGGTGCCTTCAATGAACATAGGCTGGTAGTGCACCAAAGTTAAAAAAACATCTATCTGTAATGTATTCGGATTATACAAAAGGTATTTTTTGGCACCTATAAATTCACCTGAGGTAACTACACAATTGCTGGATTCAAATTTAACTGCAAGGTGGCTCTATCACAAATCTGGACTGGCAAAAGTGCAACAAAAAACACGTATTGAAATGTATTCGGATTAATAAAAGGTATTTTTGTAACCAATCAATTCACCTTTGGTGACTACAAATATGCTGTATTCAAATTTAACTGAAAGTTAAATGTAATAACAAAGCTGGCCTGCGCAAAGTGAAAAAACACGTTATCTGAAATTATTCGGGATAATAAAAGGTATTTTTTGCATCTATCATTTCACCTGTGGTGACTAAAATATTGCAAGTATTCACATTTAAGTGCAAGGTTGCCTCAATGAACAAGCTGTAGTGTACCAAAGTCAAAAAACACGTTATCTGTAGGTATTGGCATAATAAAAGGTATTTTTTTGGCACCTATCAATTCCCTGTGGTAACTACACAATTGTGGATTCAAATTACTGCAAGGTGGCTCTATAACAAATCTGGACTGGGCAAAAGTGCAAAAAACACGTATCTGTAATGTATTCGGATAATAAATGGTATTTTTGGCACCTATCAATTCACTGTGGTGACTACAAAAAAATTGCTGTATTCAAATTTACTGCAAAGTAGATCTATCAACACAGCTGGCCGGCGCACAAAGTGAAAAAAAAACAGCGTATCTGAAATGTATCAGGATAATAAAAAGGTATTTCCTTTGGCGCCTCCTATCAATTCACCTGTGGTGACTAAAAAATTTGCAGTATTCACATTTAAGTGCTAAGGTGCCTCAATGAACAAAGTGTTATAGTAGCACAAAAGTCAAAAAATCAGTATCTGTAATGTATTGGATAATAAAAGGTATTTTTTGGGCACCTCATCAATTACACCTGTGGTAACTACACAATTGCTGGCCGACCTTCACAAATTTAACTCGCAAGGTGGCTCTATATCAACAAATCTGGACTGCGGAAAAAAGTGCAAAAAACACGTATCTGTAATGTTTCGGCATAATAAAAGGTATTTTTGGCACCTATCAATTCCACCTTGTGGTGACTACAAAATTGCTGTATTCAAATTTAACTGCAAAGTAGTGATCTATCAACAAAGTGGCCTGCGCCAAAGTTGAAAAAACAGTATCTGAAATGTATTCATATAATAAAAGGTATTTTTTGGCACCTATCAATTAACCTGTGGTGACTAAAAAATGCAAGTATTCACATTTAAGTGCAAGGTGCACCAGATGAACAAAGCTGTGTAGTGCTCACAATTGTAAAAAAAAAACATATCTGTAATTGTGTTCGGATACTAAAAGTATTTTTAGGCTAACCCTATTCAATTCACCTGTGGTAATGATACACAATTAGCTGGATTCACAATATTTAACTGCTAAGGTGGCTTCTATCAACTAAATCTGGGACTGGGCAAATGTGCAAAAAACACACGTATCTGTATCGTCCTTTCTGAATAGAATAAAAGGTATTTTTGGCACTATCTCAATTCAACTGTGGTGACTACAAAATGCTGTATTCAAATTTACTGCAAAAGTAGATCTGTATCAACAAAGCTCGGCCTGTGCAAAGTGAAAAAACACGTATCTGAAATGTATTCGGATAATAAAAGGTATTTTTTGGCCCTATAATTTACCTGTGGTGATCTAATAAAATTGACTAGTATTCACATTTAAGTGGCAAGGTGCCTCAATTGAACAAAAGCTGTATTGCGCCCAAAGTCAAAAAACCAAAACGTATTCTGAATTTTATTCGGATATTACAAGGTATTTTTGGCACATATCAACCTGTGCTGACTTGCTGGATTCTACATTTAAGTACAAGGTTGGAATGGGCCAAAAAATTGATATTTGAACACCTATCTGAAATGTTATTACTGATAATAAAAGTTAGGAGTTTTGCACCTAACTAAAGAGACCTGCATTTACTAGAAAAGATGTGGTCCTATAAGTTCAGGACTGCCAATATTCAGGAAATTATTTCCAATAGAAAATGTTTTAATTAATAAAGCCAATGCAATGTCTACACTAAGTCTTGTGTGAACTTTATCCAGTATTCTTTATAGAGCTTGTCTGTTGTTAGCTGCGGGGGCCCCCCTCCGCTCCCTCCCGTGACTTTAAAGCAGTAGATGCCTCCTTTCAAAATTCCTCTACCCTAACCTATATAAAATCTTCCAATCTTCTAATCTTTTAAATAAATTGTAAGGTTCACAGCTATTAGTAGAGGTTTCTCTGTGAACGAATATAAAATTTCGCTGAGTGTTTAGACACATGCAGAGCGCACGTCATTCTGCTCTGGACGCTGAGAGACAATGAGCTGAAACAGGAAAACGCTTGTTCTATGTAACGAGCGGGTATGTGATTTTCAGCCATCGCAACCATACACATCCCAAGTCTGATTCGGCACACACATCTCACCCTGCTCTATTCCTGTTCATCTGATTTGCTGGCCGCCACCAAAATCACAGAATAGCGTCGAAAAAGGCGGGCGATCTTAATAGATGATGCACAGAATTTTAACCTAATATATAGCAAGATCTAAAAATCCGTTCACATAAATACTGTGCCGATTTCAACTTTGTCGTTTAATAATCGCTCAACACTACATACAACATAAGGCCCTCCTGCAGTAGTTTTAACCCCTTTACCGCAGAGCCAGTTTTGGCCTCTCTTGACAGAGCCCTATTTTTGAAATCTGTCATGTGTCATCACGCTCGTATGTGAGAATAACTTTTGACACTTGTCTAACCTATCCTCTGCCCCTCCGATTCAGAGATTGTTTTTCGTGATCACTTTGTGCTATAAGATAGTAAGAAATTTTGGTCTCCAACCATAGATGATCGTTTCATTTGTTGAAAAATATAAATATGGTTGAAAAATGTAAAAATTTACCAATTTCAAACTTCAAAAATTTTCTGTATGTAAGACAGATAGTTATTCACTCAAATAGTAACTAGCATCTACCATATTGTCTGCTGTAGTTTGGCATCATTTTTTTAAATGTCTTTTTTTTTTTTTACGACATTAGGGGGCTTATAAATTTCGTAGTATTTGTCAATATTTCAGAAAATTTTGCAATATACATTTTTAGGGACCAGTCCATGTTCTAAACGTGACTTTGATTGACCTGTATGTTAGATACCCCCATAAGTGACCCTGCATCTAAGAAACTACACCCTTAAAGTATTCAAAACCGCAATTATGAAGTTTATTAACCCATTAAGGTGTCTCAACAGGAAATTAAGCAAAGTGGAAGTGAAATTTCAAAATTTCACTTTTTTTTGCAGATTTTCAATGTATTATACATTATTGGACAAGAAATAACGGTAAAATGTGATCAGGGAAATGCAAATTAATATTGATTCCCCAGATTCTTGCCGTTTCAGAGATATCCCATATGTGGACCATAGTGCATTATTTGCCTCAACCACCAAGCCTCAGAATAGAGTGAGCACCTACTGGACTCGGGGCCGTCATGTTCATTACAATTTTATTTAGGGGCCATTTCAGGTTTGTCGACACCCTAAGTTCCAAAACTTAATTAAAATACCTCTTAAGAAGTCCCCATATTGGAAACTACAACCCTTACGGAATATATCCATAGGTGTAGTGCTGTATTATCTACCCACAGGCGTTTTCACAAATTTTTTTTAGCTTTCGGCTTCTGAAAATAAAAAAAAATATATTTTTTTCCCAATAATCCTGCAATTTTAGCTTTAATGTTTTAATATTTTACAAGGAAATCTTGGAAAAAAAAGCCCCAAATTTGTGTTACCGCAATTTCTTCCAGTTCGGCAATACCCTACATGGGTGTAAAACTGCTGTTTGGGCGCATGGCAGGGTACAAGAGGGAGCCCGCTAATTTGGCTTTGGCGCACAGATATATGTGGCGGGCCATGTGCATCTCCAAAGCCCCCAAAGAAATAAAACACTTGAAACCATCCAGAAGTTGCTCCCATTATGGGATTCAGCGCCCTCAGGGATCTCACCTAAGGGTGTTTTTGCATTTTGGGGGCGCACAGGTGTTCCGTAGTTTTTTTTTAGCATTGGCCATGAAATGGAGGGGGGAAACGCAGTTCCGCCATTGTTTTTGGGCCCCCTTCATTTTTACATGTATTCGCCTTACGGATAAATGACGGGATAACTTTACTATGGGGGGTCGGTAACAAATTACAATGAATATACAATTTTAATGATAGTTTTTTATGATTTTATTACTTTACACAATAGAAGCGAGTTTTTTAAAAAGTTGCGTTTTAAGGTTGTCGTATTCTGACAGCATAGCTTTCTTAATTTTTTTGGCATATGGGAAGCTGCTGGGGGCTTGTTTTTTTACGAGATGAAGTTGAATGTTTTTATTGATACCATACGGGGGAGCTATGATTGCTTTGATCACTTTTTATTAAGGTTTTTGTTGAAGCATTTTGTAAGCAAAAACATCAATCCCTGGTAGTGGTTTTGTTTATTTTATTTTTTACAGCGGTCACTGTGGCGGATAAATGACATGCAAGTTTTACTCAGCAGGTTGATGAGGATTACAGCAATACCACCTTTTGTATATATTTTTATGTTTTACTGCTTTTACACAATGAAAAACACTTTCATTTGAAAAAGGAAAACACGTTTTTGCATCACCCGCGAGTCTGAGAGCCATAACTTTTTTATTTTTCTGTTTATGGAGCCGTTTAGGGACTTTTTTTTTGCGGATGAGTGACGTTTATTGGTAATATTTTGGGGGGACAAGACTTTATGATCGCTTTTAAAATCTGTTTTTTTGTAAGTACGTGAAGAAAATACTGCAAACCTAGCAGTGTTTTTTATTTTTATTATTAATAGCGATTCACCGTGCAGTATCTGGACGAAGTTAGTTGTACTCCCCCCTGTGGGTTGAGACGATTAAGTGATAACCCTAGTTTATGTAGTTTTGTTTATTTGAAAGCACAATTTTTTTGAAAAAAAAGTTTTATTTGTGTAAAAACAATATTTATGCAGCTATCTTCTAATAGCCAGAAAACTTATTAATTTTTCCGTATAACAGAGCTGTGTAAGGACTTTTTTTTGCGAATGAACTGACGTTTTAATTGGCATCACTTTGGATGTTGAATATGAGTTTTTGATTATTTTTTACTTCCATTTTATGTGCTGCTGTATAACAATAATCGCTATTCTGTGAGCTGTTTTTTGGGGTTTTTTTTAACGGTGCTTCACCGTACGGGTTAATTAACATGACAGATTTATAGGTTGGGTCGCTACGTCACGGCGGCGATACCCAAATATGGGTACTTTATTTATTTTTGAATCTTTTTTTTTAGGCGATTATCGTTTTAAGGGGAAAAAGGGCATGTACGTGTTTTTTATTTTATTTTTTGTGTTTGTGTTTTACTTTTTTACCACTTTTTTTTTTTTAACTTTATCAATTCTTTTTTTACACTTTCCCCCAGTGGGGGGGGTGGGGGAATTGCATGAACGATCGTCAGAATTCATTCATGCAATAGGAAGATCAGCATACAGTTTATAGCTGTAATGCTGGCTCCATGGCAACTGTCTGTCACGCTGCCCCACTAAATGCAATTGTGGGTTCGTGACATCACCCAGACAACCCGGATGCTGTCATTCAGCGTCCGGCTGTCCTGGTTAGGAACTCAGTAGCGGGCTCTCAGCGCCGTTAACTTGGCGCCGAGATCGGCAGCATCAGGACTCACTCCACTCCTGCCGCCACGCAGCTGCGATGTCGCGACCACGATGTAGCGACATCGGTGTTAATCCCCCGCGTCCGAGCGAACATCCGGACGTGGGGGGGGATTCGGGCAAGGAATGCCAGCGTGATATACCACATCCCTGTTCCAGCCGTCGATCTGCGCGCATTCCGCTTTGAGCGAGCAAGATCGCCTTTATCGTATCATATACGGCAATTTGCGGGTAAACCCTAACCCGAAAAAACCATTGCCGTATGAGGTACGAACAAATGTCGGTAAGGGGTTTAAAGGTGGTTGTCATCATCTACTCCAAAGATCATAGTTTAAAATGAAGGGACCAAAAATCTAAGCATGTACATTCTTGGTTGCCATTATCAAAGTGTTATGGTTTAAGAGAACGAGCTTCTTTATTTGTGCTTAGCACCGGTGTTTGAGCCCAGGTCGGGTTATGCTAAGCTAATGTAATTACTGCTTTTTTGGCTTAATCGTTCTGTCACTCCCAGTCGCAGATGAGAACCCCAGGCGTGATAGAGTAACATAACAGCAGTCCCATGTAAGATGTGCAGTCTTACATCGGGAGACCAATGTAAATCTCAAGTGCAGTCCCACATAAAACAGAAAGAGAAAACACAGCAGTCCCATGTAAGATGTGCAGTCTTACATCGGCAGACACACGTAAATCACATGTGCAGTCGCGCATCGGCATAACCACATACATCTCTTGTGCCATCCCACATAAAACAGAAAGAGAGAACACAGCAGTCCCATGTAATATGTGCAGTCCCATGCAAATTACATACAGAGAGAACAAAGCTGTACTGTGTAGTCCCACGTAAAACTATTTTGTGACACAGATGTGCAGTCCCATGTAAACACAATCAGATAAAGTGTATAGTTTTGTTCTGCAGATCTGTAGAGTGTCATAATGTAATAATCTGCAGGATATATTACTGTGTGAGAGAGAGAGAGAGAAAAAAAAATCCCCCATCTTTTCCAGAGTCCTGAATGTCAAATGCCTATTCTAGTTACAAAGTATGTAGAGAGAGCGAGAAATTTAGATATAAGCTATCAAGTTACACAGCTTTCCACTTCCAGTGATTCCAATGACACCTGAGAACCTCTCTCTTCCTCCAGCTCACACAGAATGACCCATCATGTGCACACTTTGGGGTGTGTCTGCAGAGTGAAAATACTCCCTGCTGGGAGGGGAAACACGACCATCCATTTCACAAGCTCTGCTTGGCAACCAGCATAAACGGCTGCCAAATGCTGGAAAGAGACAACCCCTTTAAGTTTAAACCTAGCAGTTTTATTATAGTTGTGTAGTATTGTTATAGAAGTTCAAATAACTAACTGATTAACAATAATTTGGTATTGTATCAAATTTTAAAGAAAAGCAGCCTGTTACATTTTACTACATGCGTTCCATTTACCCAGCTGAGTTTGAGACCTCTACTTAGACCAAATTCTGTGGGACATTTTAGATAATGCCCCTTTTAGCTAAGACATACTCCTTTATCTCTATAACATACCCTCTTGCCTAGCAAAGTGCAGTGAGCTTCTGAAACTCTTAGGCTATGTTCACACGGCTTATTCTGGGACATATTTCAGCCCATAATTCGCGCCGTACTGCGCGAATTACGGGTTGAAATACGCCCCAGTCGTTACGGTAATTCACAGTTCTCATAGAGAACTATGGATTATGTCTCCTCTCCCTGCTCGCACAATACGGCGAGCGAGGAGATAAGTGACATGTCAATTATTCACATCGTATATGCGCCGGGAATAATGAATGTCTATTGGGCTGGCGGCCTGCCGCCCCCCCCCCTCCCCCCCGCCCCGCTTCTGCCACACTCCCGTACTCACGCTAATGCGGGCAAAATATGTCCCGCAAATTACACCGTGTGAACGTAGCTTAGGGGACATGTCTAAACTGGTCTTGGTCTAAGCCTTTTCTTTTGCCCAGTAGCAACCAAGTCCGAGCGCCCCTTTCATTTTTTCAGAGCTCTATAAGAAATGATGGGGCCACTCTGATTGTTGCTATGGGCAACAAGAAAGTCTAGACCAAGACAGTTTCCAACATTGTCCCCCGTTAGTTTCAGAAACTCCTTTCACACAGAGCGTTTTTTGGCACATTTTTTTTACGCCTTTTTTTGGTGTGTTTTTTTTTTTGGCCGAAATGCACAGTACAATGGCAGTGTACGTATTTCTGAAAAAAAAATGCACCAAAAAACGCTCCATGTGAAAGCACCCTAAATAAATGTGGCAAACAGCATTTTGATTAGTCTACCCTAATGTGGAACCATTTGGTAATTAACAAGAAGCTGCAGGCAAAAAAAAATTCTGGCACAATTTGCGGCAAAATAATGGCATATATGCTTTACACCACATTTAAGCTGCGTTTTAGACAGTTTCTAGAGACTTATGTGCATCGTCCGGCAATGGGGTGTGGCATCAGCAAAAGGGGCGTGGCTTTGTGGAAATGAGGCATAGTTTACTGTGCGCAGTTAGTGGCATAAAGTAGACTGACTCATAAAAGATGTAAAGTTAGACTAGACAGTTCTGACTAAGCTAGCTGTATCAACCCTATGATAAATGTAGAGCATTGTAAGACTGTCTCACCTTGATACTGTCTAAGAGTTTAAAAGTATTGATAAATCTGCCCATAGTGCACAAGTGCAAGAACGTACAGAAATAAACACATGAATCAAATCGATTTGTAAAATGTCATTATGAATATTTTACTTGATATGGACATGACTAGGCAATGTAATAAGTCAACCATCAGCACCTTAATTTACTTTTTGTCACCTGCAAGTTTATGGGCTGACATGTTTTGCTGTGATCATTTGTGTAAGCATAGCTACAGCTGGTGTTAAAGGGGTTGTCAGGTTTATATAAAAAAAATAGGAAGCTGCTGTTGCCCCATACAGAAAAACCCTATATTCATCTTTCCCCAGTCGCGGTTTCCAGCGCAGGGTCTCCCCGGTCTTCTGTTTACTGTTTTCCTTCTTTCCCCCCCTTCCCATACAGGAAAAGTCCACGACCGACCTCTGATTATATCACCATTGTTAGCTGTTAAAGGGGTTGTCTCACTATCAGGATTGATTTTTATGTTAAAGGGGTTTTCTCGTTACAAAGATCATGTCTCTAATGATGAGGCCAGTAAAAATAAGCACTTTTGTAATTGGTTTGCATTTAGAATAGTAGATATGAGCAAAAATGTGCATCTACAGCTATTTCTTCAGCAGCCTGGCTGGACACGATCCTTCTCCCCTGCACTGGTGGATTGCTGCTGTACATTTCATTCACCTGTTGGTACAACCACCCGGTGGGAAACACCCCCTGCGCTGTGATTTTCTGCCTGCACACTCTGTGTTTACTCCCCTCTCAGCTGTGAGACTCGAGCTGCCTAAGATGGCTGTGTCTGTATAATGAAGGCTGCCTCAGCTCCTCTGTATGTGATGGCTCTCCAGTGATAGCTCTATGTACTGAGTAACTGCTAGATTCACTCTCCCCTCATATACACTACCGTTCAGACAGTTTTGTGTTTTCCCTGAAAAATACTTTTATTTATCAAATGACTTAAAAAATGAATAGGAATCTAGTCCATACATTGACAAGGTTAGAAATAATGATTGTTATTTGAACTACTTCAAACTTTGCTTTCGTCAAAGAATGCTCCCTTTGCAGCAATCCCAGCATTGCAGACCTTTGTGGGCATCCCAGCTGTTAATTTGCTTAGTAATCTGAGAAATTTTCCCCCCATGCCTTCCAGAAGCCCCGTCCATAAGTTGGATTTGCTTGATGGCATCTTTTTGCGCACCATAAGGTCAAGCTGCTCCCGACAATACAGCTCAATGGGGTTGAGATCTGGTACTGCGCTGGCCTCCTTCCATTACAAGATAGAAGTACCAGCTTGCCTGCTTCTTCACCTAAATAGTTCTGGCATAATTTTGGAGGTTGTGCTTTTGGGTTATTGTCACCGTATCAGGATGAAATTGGTTACCAATCAGCGCTGTCCTCAGGTAGCGGCATGGCCTTTCAAATGGAGTAATGGCCTTCCTTATTCAAAATCCATTTTACCTTGTACAAACCTCCCACTTTACCAGCACCAAAGCAACCCCAGACCATTACCTCCAACATGCTTGACAGATGGCGTCAGGCACTCCTCCAGCCTCTTTTCAGTTGTATCTGCGTCTCCCAAAATGTTCTTCTTGTGATCCAAACACCTCAAACTCGATTTGTCTGTTCCCATAAACATTTTTTGTCCAATCTTCTCTGACCAATGTCCTGTGTTCTTTAGCCCATATTAAATCTTTTTCCTTATTAGCCAGTCTCAGATATGGATTTTTTTTGCCACTCTGCCCTGAAGGCCAGCATCCTGGAGTCACCTCTTCACTGTAGACATAGACACTGGCATTTTTTGCGGTGTACTAATTTAATGAAGCTGCCAGTTGAGGACCCTGTGTGGCACCGATGTTTCAAATTAGAGACTCTAATGTACTTGTCTTGTTGCTCAGCACTTGTTGCAGCGGTGCCTCCCACTTCTCTTTCAACACTGGTGTAAGAGCCTGTTTGAGCTCTCCTCTGAAGGGAGTATTACACACCGTTGTAGAAATCTTCAGCTTCTGCAATTTCTCACATGGAATAGCCTTCATCTCTCAAAACAAGAACAGACTGTCAAGTTGCACATGAAAGTTCTCTTTTTCTGGCCATTTTGCGAGTTTAATCAAACCAACAAATGTAATGCTCCAGATTCTCAACTAGCTCAAAGGAAGGTCAGTTTTAGGCCATGTTCACATGGCTTATTGCCGGCGTAATTGCGGGGACGTATTTCGCCCGCAATTATGCCAGCTGCCGTGCAGCGGGGGCGTGGGTGTCCTGCAGCTCGCTGTCCTCCCATAGACATTCCTTATCCAAGGCGGGTATAAACAGCCGTGAATAAGTAGCATGTCCACTTTCTCCCCACTCGCCGTATTGTGCGAGCGGGATAGGAGAATAATCCATAAGTTCACTATGATAACTGTGGATTAACCGAAATGATCGGGACCTATTTCAGCCCGAATTTGCACAGTGCGGCGCAAATAACGGGCTGAAATATGTCCCAAAATAAGCCGTGTGAACATGGCCTTATAGCTTCTCTAATCAGCTGTAAGCGGGTGATTGATTGGCGGGAAAGAAATGAATTACAATTAGGCAGAATGTATAAAAAATGAAAGGTTTATTTACTAAATGAGAAATAGAATTAAGATAGAAATGATACTTAGCTGCAGTTACAGATGTTTACCGATGCATATTCTTGCACACAGTGAAACGGGGAGCCCCCCTTGTAACCTTTCAAAATACAACCCATTTTGTCCGATGACACATCAAGGGGTGCTGGCGGCAAGGCCCCAGCCCGAATGCTTCCTCCTCTCAATGCACAGGAACAGCCTTTTTATAACCTAGTCAGAGCTGTCTACCCTTACCGCTCAGGATGCCACAAACAGGCATCTCTTATGTCTAAAGTGGTCTAGTCAACTTTACCAGACTTCACAATTATCTGGCCCTCCATACATGGTGTGGTATAATAATACTTGAGCATTATGTAATAGTATCAGCTATGATCAATATGGTGGGGGGAGAAAGTTCTAATTATCCTTTGAACTTCTGAGCAGTCAGGCATGGTCACCAAGTCATACACTGTGAAGTCAGAATAGACCCTAATTGCCATGACAGCTGCCTCACACAGCAAATACAGTGATTATACTTGATACAAATATACATATGGGTCTTATATAGACGGATACAAGGTATATTAAGAGACATAAGATACATATTTCTATATCACATCTTATAAGACACATTGTATAAGTTACATCCTATTACATAAGCAAAACTGTTTTTAGCTGTGCTCACATACTTGCACAAAAGGTTTTCAAAATATCCAATAGCTTTCTTACACATTAGCAACACAATGTACCATAAGAACACAGAGAGACAGTGTTAAAATGTGCCTCTCTATACATCTATGTAGATATTGCATTAACATCCAGACGTTTGAAGCTAGAAAAGTCATTTACCACATTAACAATGTAGAGAGTGTATTACTGATTTCATTTAATATTAGCTTCATTGAAAAAAACTGCGCTTTTCTTTCAAAAATAAGGACATTTCTAAGTGACCCCAAACTTTTGAATGGTATGTAACACAGTCTTATACCCTGTACTCCCCCCATATAACAGCCTAATACAGTCTGATGGATTTCCTGCCTGATAACAGGGGAGGGGGCAGAGCGCATATCTCATACTTGCTTCATCAGTTCAGGCTGTGTGTAATAACACAATTACACCAATAAAGGATAGTGGTTTACAAGGACTTGTGACCTGAAGCTAGAACTCTGCCACCATAGAAGCATTGAGTACTCTGAACCAGAAGCATGAGAACTGCTGCCAGAAGCAGGAGTCAGCAAAGCTGACGTCCTCTCCCCTTCTCCAGGGGGGCTGAACAAACAGAAGAAGAAGTCACAGCAATTCAGTGAGGAGGAGACACTCTCCTGGGAGAAGACATACCGCCCTACTGAGAGAAGAGACTCGCCCCTGGATTCAAAGCTGTAACAGATAGATGTTGCTCAAGTAAAAACTTCTAAGTATAAAACCCCTTTAAAGATCTTGCAAAAACAAGTCACTTTGCAATATATGTCCATTAATCATGTCCTACCTATTCTGAGTTATCCCCTCCTGTACGGGCTTCATCAGCTCCTCAGGTTGCTATAGCAACAGACCTGTTCAATCTCTAATGATAGGCTGCCAGCACTGGTTGCTATAGCTACAGTAACCAACATAGAAGACCGGCCATCGTTATGTAAAACTTTTTTCTAACTTTATTCAATTTAAATCCAGTTTTAGCACGTATCATGCAGCTTTTTTAACAAGCTATAGCTAAAGACCTGGCTTCTATTGCAGCCTAGTAAAAACCAGAAAACACCCCCTAAAATTAAAGTGAACCCCGGGAAAGCAGGACTGAGTTAAGATGAATCAATGTAGTGAGACAACCCCTTTAACTTCCAAATGATGATGTAAATGAATGGCACGTGACAGCTGAAGACAATCCGTGGCTGCAGCCATGACGTACCTGTTCAGGGGAGGGCACAGGGAAACCAAAAAAAGGGGAGGGGAAAAAACCCGAGCTGGAAAAGAAAAAAGGGAGTATGCATTTTCATCTGTTTTTTTTTTGGACCCAGCACTTCCATTTTAATTTTTTTAAATTTTAATTAACCAAAAAATCTTAAAAATTACTAAGGCTCTGTTTTCTTTTGGGACCATGGCTTCCTTTTTTTTAAAATGCCTTGAAAATTGTTTACAAGTTGTTCCATAGGCTATTACAGGGGTTTTTTACGGGAATTAATTTCTTACCTATTTTTTTATTCCCCCCTTTTAATGGAGAAAAACCAAGGAGCAAGATTTTGGGTTTGCCTACACTGACATTTTTCCTTCTGTTTTTATTTGTACTTTGACTGAAGCACCTTGTGCATTTTTTTCCAAAAATGAAAAAGATTGAACTTTCAATAAAAATTAGAAGAACTTCAAATGTAAGAAAAATATTTATTCATAGAAAAGGCCTACTTGAAAAGAGGTTTGTGGATGAATGGATTGAAACAGATATGAAAATGAACATTTTCATTGGGAAAATATGCAAAAAAAACTAAAGTTGGAAAAATTTAAAAAAAAGTGACTTGGAGACAATCCCTAGAGAAAATCAAAAAATATTAGAACAATTTTTTGGGCCATATTGATTTGCACTTTTCTGAAAATGCTTTTTGCCGGCCAAAAATCAAAAAAGAGGGGGGTTTTAAAATAAAAATAAAAATGTGCTAGAAATGGGTAATAAAAGTAAAACATATATTTTGTATTAAAGCCTTCCCGCGCAGGGGTGTCTCGGGTCTTCTCTGTACTTTTGACTCGGGGCCAAAGAAACAGATATGCATAAGCAGGGGCGGGAAAAGGCGTTTTGGTGCCCTATGCAATTAGGTCAATGCTCCCCCCCTCCCAAAAAAAAAAAAGACCAGCCCTAACCTAACACACACTGCCTGCGTCCCCCCGCTATCCCCTCCCAGCTAGGCAGAATAGAAAAAAAAAACACAATTCTGACCCACAGCCTCCCCCTAACACTACGCCCAATCCCCACACCACCCCCCCCTGCACACCACAGCCCCCCCAAACTGTAGCTCCCCCCCCAATCCCCCCCCCACAAGTAGCCGCCCCCAACACACACCCCCACTATAGCCCCCCTCCCACCACAGCCCCCACCCCCCTCACACACTACACCCCCCCCCCACACGTAGCCCCTACAACACCCCCCCACCATCCCCCCCCCTCACACACCACAGCCCCCCCCCCCAACTATACCCCCCTAAACCCACAACCCCCACAAAACCCCCCCTCACCCCACAGCCCCCCCTCACTTTGTCCCCTACACACTACAGCCCCCCCACACTGTAGCCGCCCTCACACACACACCCCCACACTGTAGCCCCCCCTCACACACCACAGTCCCCCCTCACTGTAGCCCCCATCACACACCACAGCCCCGTAGCACCACTCACACACACAGCCCCAACTGTCCCCCCCGCTCAACCCCCCCCCCCCCCCACACTAAACCCCCCACACTGTCCCCCCCTCAAACACCACACCCCCCCCTCTCACTGTAGCTCCCCTAAAACCCCCATAGCCCCCCTCCTGGGCTTCCCCTCAACACAAGCCCCCCCCTCTACGGGAGCTTCCCCTCACACCCCCCACATTTAGCCCCCCCCACAAAACACAGTCCCCCCACTGTAGCCCCCCTCACACACTCACCCCCCCCCACAGTACCCCCCCACACCACCACACCCCCCTCATAGCCCTCCTCACAAAATACAGCCCCCCCCCCCCCACGTACCCCCCTAAAAAACACACAGCCCCCCTCTCACTGGGTTCCCCCTCCACACCACGCCCCCCCACACTGTACCCCCCCACAAAACCCCACAGCCCCCCTCATTACCCCCATAAAAACCCCACCCCCCCTCATGCCCCCCCCTCACACATACAGCCCCCCACACGTAGCCCCCTCAAACATCAAGCCCCCCTCTCACGTACCCCTCCTCAACCCCCCGGGCCCCCCCTAAAAGGGAGCTTCCCCCAACCACACCCCCCCCCCACTGTAGCCCCCCACACACCACAGCCCCCCCCCCCCTGTGCCCCCCATACACACCACAGCCCCCTCATACCTCCCCTCCAAAATCAGCCCCCCATACTGTCCCCCCTCAAACACCAAGCCCCCCCCCCCAATGTAGCCCTCCCCCCAACACAGCCCCCCCTCCTGGAGCCCCCCCTCACACAACACCCCCCCCCACATGTACCCCCTCAACACACACACCACACTTAGCTCCCCACACACCACACCCCCCCTAAAGTGCCCCCTCACAACCCAGCCCCCCCTCACGTAGCCCCCCTCCAAGACAGCCCCCCTCCTGTACCCCCCCAACCACGCCCCCCCTGCCCCCCCTCACCCCCTACAGCCCCCACCTGTAGCCCCCCCAAACACCACCCCCCCCTCTCATTAGCCCCCCTCCACACCAAAACCCCCCCCTACCTGTACCTCCCCTCACACACCACGCCCCCCCACCTGTGCCCCCCACACACACCCCCCACACTGTACCCCCCTCAAACCCAGCCCCCTCACTGTAGCCTTCTCCACCCCACAGCCCCCCCTCACTGTACCCTCCCCCACCACCACAGCCCCCCCTCACTGTGCCTTCTCACACCACACCCCCTCACTAAAACCTTCCTCCACACCACAGCCCCCTCACTGTGCCTATACATCCCAACTTCCCGTTTTTGGCGGGGGTCCTATTGGGGGTCCCCCCCCCGCCCTCAGGGGGAGTTGGCATTTCTCCCGCAGGGGGGGTCACCCCCCGCGGGCTCACTGTGGGGGAGAAGGGAGGGGGTCGCTCCTCCTGCCCCCTCCCCCTGTATGTCCGGCGCGCTGTGCGCCGTCACAATGTCACGTCCAGGGAAGTGACGCGGGCGCACTCATTCCCCCGTGACACTGCTGAGGGATGTCCAGGAGCGGGGGGGCCCCCTTTCAGGAGCCCGGTCAGGTAAGGGATTTTATTATTTTATTTTTTTAGTTTTAGGGGGGCATGTCTGGCTAAATGGGGGGACACCTGGCAACAAAGGGGGGCTACTAGCTACAATGGGGGCAATACCCGGCCAACAGAGGGGGCATACTGGGTAACAATGGGGGCACTAGACTAAAAATGGGGGGATACCCGGCTAACAATGGGGGCAACCCCGGGTACAATGGGGGGATACCCGGCTACAAAGGGGGGGCACTATGGCTACAATGGGGGGACTACCCGGCAACATGGAGGCACTACCTGGGGTTATTTAAAGGGGGGGACTACCTGGTCAATGGGGCACTATGGCTACAATGGGGGATCTACCTGGCAACAATGGAGGCACTACCTGGCTAACAATGGGGCATGGGGCACCTACCTGGCTAACAATGGGGTCACTACCTTGCTAACAATGGGGGCACTACCTGGCTACAATGGGGGCACTACCTGGCTACAATGGGGGGCACTACCTGGCTACAATGGAGGCACTACCTGGCTACTAATGGGGGCACTACCTGGCTACTAAAGGGGGTACTACCTGGCTACAATGGGGGCACTACCTGGCTACAATGGGGGGTCTACCTGGCAACAATGGAGGCACTACCTGGCTAACAATGGGGGCATGAGGGCACTACTTGGCTAACGATGGGGGCACTACCTGGCTAACAAGGGGGGCATTACCTGGCTAACGATGGGGGCACTACCTGGCTAACGAGGGGGCACGACCTGGCAAACAATGGGGGCATCTACCTGGCAACAGAGGGGGCACTATCTGGAAAGCAATGGGGGCATCTACCTGGCCAACAGAGGGGGCATCTACCTGGCCAACAGAGGGGGCATCACCTGGCAAACAATGGGGGCACTACCTGGCAAACAATGGGGGCACTACCTGGCAAACAATGGGGGGCATCTACCTGGCCAACGATGGGGGGCATCTACCTGGCTACAGAGAGGGCATCTACCTGCCTGTAAGGGGCACTACCTGGCTATAAGGGCATCTACCTGGCTTTCTTCCAAAGCCGTTATGCAGTTAGGTGGAGTAGGTGTGGCTTTTTGAAGGGGCGTGGCATGCCATCAAGATGGGCGTGGCCATGCAAATTTGTCCCGCGCCGCGCTACGCGCGCCGCCCACTAGTTTCTCCTGCTTTTTCATTTTCAAAAGTTGGCAACTATGCTGTAGCCCCCTTCACACACCACAGCCCCCCCTCACTGTAGCCCCCTCACACACCACAGCCCCCCCCACTAGCCTCCCCTCACACACTACAACCCCCCCACACTGTAGCCCCCCTCAAACACCACAGCCCCCCCTCTCACTGTAGCCCTCCTCACACACCACAGCCCCCCCTCACTGGAGCCCCCCTCACACACCACAGCCCCCTCACTAGCCTCCCCTCACACAATACAGCCCCCCCCACACTGTAGCCCCCCTCAAACACCACAGCCCCCCCTCTCACTGTAGCCCTCCTCACACACCACAGCCCCCCCTCACTGGAGCCTCCCCTCACACAACACAGCCCCCCCTCACAGTAGCCCTCCTCACACACCACAGCCCCCCTCACTGTAGCCTTCCTCACACACCACAGCCCCCCCTCACTGTAGCCCCCTCACACACCACAGCCCCCCCCCTCTCACTGTAGCCCCCCTCACACACCACAGCCCCCTCACTAGCCTCCCCTCACACACTACAGCCCCCCCACACTGTAGCCCCCCTCACACACCACAGCCCCTCTCACTGTAGCCCTCCTCACTGTAGCCTCCCCTCACACACCACAGCCCCCCCACACTGTAGCCCCCTCACACACCACAGCCCCCTCACTGTAGCCCCCCTCACACACCACAGCCCCCCCCTCACTGTAGCTCCCCTCACACACCACAGCCCCCCCTCACTGTAGCCCCCCTCACACACTGTAGCCCCCCTCACACACCACAGCCCCCCACACTGTAGCTCCCCTCACACACCACAGCCCCCTCACTGTAGCCCCCCCTCCCCACACCACAGACCCCCCACACTGTAGCTCCCTTTAGCTCTTCTACCCCATACACAATAACCACTCACCTCTTCTGTGGGGCTGACTGAGCACTTGCTGTGCCAATACTCTGCTAGGGACAGGGGGGAAGCTCCGCCCACTCTTCCCAGCATACACTGTACGATCATGTGGCGGGAAACTATCACAGGGAGCAGACATGTTAGGAGAGATGGATCGTAATCTCTCCTAACTTTTGTCTCTCCTTATTCACTGCCACCAATGCATGGCCGTCCCTGTCCCCGCTCCCCCCCACCCACCCACTCCGGCGCCGGGAAGAAGGAGGGGGGTGGAAGTAAATCGCTCTGCTCTCTGCTCCCTGCTGTATAGAGATACAGCAGGGAGCTGCCATGTATGGAGCTTGCTCAGCTCTTGAGCCGGCTCCATGCCTGCGCCCCCTAGTGGCAGGCAGAGGGAGGCGCCCTAGGCGAGTGCCTCTGTTCGCCTACCCATCGTCCCGGCTCTGTGCATAAGTAGATGATCGCCTAGGGTGCCAACCTCTGCCTAACAGTAAGGTGTCCCATGTATGGAGTGGGCTCAGGATCCATGCTGTTTCCTTTCTTTTTTTTTCTCTGTTGCCTATGGGAGACTGGGGGAGGGATTGTTCAGAGTTGGGGAGGAGGATTAGAGCGGGGGAAGAGGGTGTTCAGAGTCGGGAAGGTAAGTTAGAGTGGGAGGGTTGAGGTAGGAAGGGGATGTTCAGAGTGGGGGAATTGGGTTACAGTGGTTGTTTGGATGTTCAGAGTGGGAGAGGTGGGTTTAAATGAGGGATGTCATGAAGCCTGCAGCAGTCCCCCTTCTGGAAGTCAAACTCGTGTCTGCCTGACTCGGGGCCACCGCTATTTACCTCTCCCCACTCCAACTTCACTCTGTCCTCTAACTGATGGCCGGCGCACACGTACTTCCTAGGGGGCTCATTGGATAATCACCAGGCACTGACCCTTTATTAGCTCACTTCCCCCATGTCTCTCTGAAAGTTGTTGGTATGCTTTAGTGAGAGACTAGCCTTCTTTGTTAGTGATCTTCCGTGTTCTGACCCATTGCTTGGACTTTGATCTGGTTTGCCTACTGCCTGCCTTTACCTTATTGCATGGACTTGACTACACCTCTGCCTGACCCCTTTGTAACACGCTGCATTCCAGCCGACACCGTAAGTGAAGAACTGGGGGATGCCTTTGATTCCGCTCCCTGGCGTGGCTTATACCATCTTGTTGCAGTGACCCAGAGGATCTACTTTCCGTTACTCGTGACAGTACAACTGATCATGGATCCCGCCAAGGTGCCCCTGCCTGAACTCAAAGACCTCACAGTTGATGTGGCCCATCAAGGTCTGCGCCAGGAGCGACTGTTCAATATGCTTCAGGACTTAGCCACACACCTCTCCGTGGCCACACCTGCTCCCCCCACCTATGATGATCCCTGCTCCTGCTGTACCCGCTAGTCCGGCCCTGCACCTGCCTCTGCCTCCATGCTATGATGGGAACCCTAATACCCTATATAATGCCTTATAATGCCATTTGGTCTCTGCAATGCTCTAGCCGTCTACCAGGACTTTGTCAATGAAATCTTCAGATACCTCTTGTATGTTTGTGTCGTAGTCTATTTTGATGATACCTTTCCTGATCCTAAGACTTATCATGACCATGTCAGCTTGGTTTGGAGGCACTTACGAGCCAACCATCTCTATTCCAAACTCGAGAAATTTGTATTCAAACAAT
Source organism: Phyllomedusa bahiana (assembly GCA_025379985.1). Lineage (NCBI taxonomy): Eukaryota > Metazoa > Chordata > Amphibia > Anura > Hylidae > Phyllomedusa > Phyllomedusa bahiana. The sequence goes on along the minus strand of JAODAL010002191.1, from coordinate 165,012 downwards.
CCAGTCTACCCTTCCTTGGGTATATAGTCTCAAATAAGGGTCTATAAATGGACTCTGCAAAATTGTTGGCTGTTCTTTATTGGCCACGACCTGTAGCCCTCTAGACAGTTCAGCGCTTTCTGGGATTTGCGAACTACTACCGCTTATTCATTTCCAACTTCTAAACCCTGGCAGCACCCACAGTGGCACTAACCAAGAAAAATGCTAATCATAAACTTTGGCCACCTGAAGTGAAAGAAGACTTTGCCAGACTCAATGGTGTGTTTGCCACAGCACTGGTTCTGACTGGACTGTATCCAGAAAACCCTTCTACCTAGATGTGGATGCCTCATCTGTACGGGCTGGAGCAGCACACTTGCAGAACACTCCTACTGGCAAGACCATCACCTACGGTTTCTTCTCAAAAACCTTTTCCCAAGCAGAAAGGAACTATACCAAAGGGAATCGAGAGCTGCTAGCCATTAAATTAGCCCAGGAAGAGTGGCGCCATCCTCTGGAAGGAGCTAGTCTTCCTGTGAATATCAACACTGACCAAAAGAATCTCCTTTATCTCCAGACGACACAACGGTTAAACCCCCACCAAGCCAGATAATGCCTCTTCTTCTCTCGCTTAGATTTCCCATTGCATTTTAGGCCTGTGGAGAAGAATGTGAAGGCTGATGCCCTGTCTCATTCCTGTGATACTGTTGGCCTTGTCTCCAAGCCTCAACACATCGTTCCTCCTAAACGCCTGTTTACTGCAGCTCCTATTGACTTCCAACGGGTTCCTCCTGGGAAAACTCTCGTTCGCCCGGCGTTAAGGAAAATAGGTCTTCCAAATTAGCTGGTCATCCGGCTATCCAAGACGCTTTATCGGTGATCTCACATTATCCTCATTGGTTGCATATTCTAGTTCAAGATGTCAAAGAATTTGTTGTCACTTGTTCCCCTTGTCCCTGTAATAAGTCTTCACTTCTCAGGCCCTCCGGACTCCTTCATCCTCTACCTATATCTAAAACTCCTGAATCCATATTGCCATGGACTTACCATCTTCCTATAGAGGCATTTGGGTGATCACTGATCGTTTCTTCAAGATGTCTCAATTCGTGCCACTTCCACAACTGCCTACAGCTGTATAGCTCAACTCCCATTTCTTTCAGCACATATTCTACCTGCATGGACCTCCTTTCCATATTGTGTCTGACTGAGGGGTTCAATTTGTTTTGGCATGCACTATGTTCTCGACTCCAGATCAAGTTGGACTTCTTCTCTGCTCACTACATTAAACCAACAAGCAAGTAGAAAAGGTGAATCAAGTACTCGGAAATTATCTACAACATTTCATCAAGATAATTGAACTGACTTACTCCCTTGCACTCAATTTTCATAAAATCATCTTAATTCCGATTCTACAGGAACTTCCCCTTTCTTCATTGTTTAAGGGTGACATCCTCCCCACCGCCCTCCTTTCCCTGCCTACCACCTCTTGTGTTCCATCCATGGATATTCAAGTCCAAGCAAGTCTCCACTATTTTTTGCAAGTGTCTTCTCAAAGTAATGCTTAAGCTGATAAAAAAACATAGATCTCCTGCATTCTTCCATCCAGGCGATAGAGTATGGCTATTGGCTAGGTATGTCTGCCTCAAAATTATCAGCCTCAAGCTTTACCCACGCTTCTATGGATCTTTTCAAGTTCTGGAGCGTATCAATCCTGTGGCTTACAAACTAAACTTGCGTCTAACTATGCAGATCCCAAACTCCTTCCACATCTCCCTTTTGAAGCCTATGGTCCTCAACCACTTCTTTCAAAAAACTGTGATTCCTCCCACTGAAACTGTTGCTGGAGACATCTACGAGGTACAGAAAATCTGTTTCCCTTTTTTATTACCAGCCAAGATAAAACCAAGCCAAGGTTTTGACAGTAAATTTGCAAGGGGGTTAGTGTCAGCCTTGGGTGAATAGAAACCCCGCTGGCTGATAGCAAGCACCAGGGATAATAATGGAGAGCCATTTGTCAGACACCTCCAAAAAAAAGTTAAAAATGTAACAAGAAAAAAAAAAATTATTTAAACACTTCTCAACAACATCCCTCATTCACTTTTTTTATTAACAAAATGGATCTTATGCTGGTCTGACATAGTCTGACAAATCCAACATAGGCCAAAGGAGGGAACCTGTGGAAAAATAGATTGTGCCTATAAACTGCAGCTTTTACATCCTCTCCCGACCCTTCCCCACCATTATGTTATGTGACCTAGTGCCCACATAAAATTCAATACCCATCTATCACCTCATAACACTCCCCCTCTACCTGTTACTCCTTACCCCCCTCCTCCCCCCCATTTACCTTTTGTGGTAAGTTCTGCAGGGACAAGCCATGGGTGTGAGAAGTCATCATGGCTGCCTGGACCAGATGAAGAAGAAAAGGGAAAGCAAACGACTCCAGTTATAGAGGTCATCTGTGAGTCACTGGATGTAACTGCACTGTACCACTTATATGTCTACAGAAAACCTGTGTACAACTAGTATCTACCCCTATATTGTCATTATGCGATGGGAATATTGGTAGAAGTTGTAGTAGTGTGATGGTTTATATTCAGGAACAATATGGTGGTATTATTCAGTCACTGTGTGGTAGTAATATGTAGCTATCATGTGGCAGTAATATTTGGACTTTGTATAGAGGTATTGATAATATTGGTCTTGGTATACTGGTTGGTCTGATTACAGTATGGTAATAATATTTGCTGCTGCTTGTATAGTGGTATTATGTGGTAACTGTATGATCATTATTTTCATCCCCAACTGTACTTATAGTTTCTATCCCTCTGTTTGTCTTTATTCTTCCTTCTGTGAGTGTTCTTTATGTCAGATGTTTTGCTTTCCTAGTCCATCAACGGCAGATGACCCCTTATGCTGGAACGATATACAAACAGGATCTTGTTTTTTAAAGATAACACACTCTGTTCTCAAGCTGCCTTCCAACCATGGTGATGTCACTCCCTGCTCTCTGGCTAATCAGGAAAGTAGAGCAAGACGGTAACCAGAAAAATCTATGTGCACTCAGAGCAAATAAAATCTCTTATCTCCTGACCAAGGTCATATCAAAAGAGGAATGTGTTTGGAAAAAGTCTTGATCTTTACATGTTGAAAGCTAATCTTTGTAGTGAGACAATGCCTTTAATCCAACAGAAATGTTGTGGAAGGACCTGAAGTGAGCAATTCAAGGGAGGAAACTGAGTAACATAACAGAGTTTAATCTGTTTTGTACAAAGGAATGGGCTACAATTCCTCCAAGCTGATGTAAAGGACTAATCAATTATTGAAAATGTTTAAATACAGTATTGTAGATACTGAAAGCAAAGGTTCACATACTTTTGCCACTCACAAATATCTGATATTGGATCACGTTCCTCAAATTATAGAGTGTAATATTTTTAACTCCTTTGTTTGATTTAGTTCTCTTGATCTACTGATCTACTGGAATTGTGTGAAAATTTGATGCAGTTTTAAGTCATATTTAACCCCTTAAGCCGAACGCCTGAAAAGTAGTTAATGACCAGAACATTTTTTTAGTTTTGGCCTCCTTGCGTTTAAAAAAGTTGTAACTTTTTTATTTTTTCAATGACGCAGTTGGATGAGGCCTCTTTTTATTCGAGACAAGTTGTAATTTACAAGGGAGTAGTTTAAGTAAACTTATAAATAATTGCAGTATTTTTTTTTATTTTTTGACAAAATTTTTTTTAATTTATTTATTTATTTTTTTACACCATTCACATATCACACTTAATAACTTGTTAGATTAATTCTACAGGTTATTACCGTCGTGTGGATACCAAATATGTGTAGGTTTTTTTGTGCGTGGGAATTTATGTACAATTATTTTTATTAAATATTTATTTTTTTTATTATTTATTTTTTTTATTTTTTTTTTACACTTTTTATGGTTTATTTTGTACTTTTTTATTGACTCCCCTGAAGGGAGAACTGTTTAACATTTGAAAAAAATTTTTTTTACACTTAGTAATGTATTAGCATATTCATATATGCTAATACATTCTAATCTGTGTCAAACTGACACAGGCAGTGATTTAGGACAGCACACAGTGCGTCCTAATCACTGGCTTCTTACACAGACAACTCTGGGGCCACGCTAGGTCCCAGAGCTGACTGTGCAGCCGGTCCCTGAGCTCTGTCGGGTCACAGGGCGTTCCGATCACCCGACAGAGCAGGGGAAACCCTTTGATTGCGCTGCGGTAATGCACCGCCGCAATCAAAGGGTTAAAGCACGGGTTGCGGAGGTTTCCTCCGCTCCCCGATGCCTGCAGGACATACTCTGGGATCGGGGCTTTGTAGTTCAGCCCCGATCACAGCGCAGCTGCGGCGCCGGGCGCCGCAAACCCCCGATGTCTGCAGCGACGTCAAAAGACGTCGCTGCAGACGAACGACCCGCACCGGCCGACGTCAAAAGACGGTGCGCGGTCGTTAAGGGGTTAAGCTTAAACGGAATTTCTTACCACGATGATTAGCTTTTAACATGTAGGGAAAGGTAAATAAAGACTATTACCCAATACATTGCTGTGTTGATTTGCTTTGTTCAGAAGGTTACCGACCACCTCTCCCTATTATCTGATAGCTCCACAAGCTGCCATCCGACCATGATGAGTCAATCTCTGCTGAGTCTCATCTCTAGCACAGGAGTGTGTTTACTTAAGTTAATGACAAGTTTAAACCCTTGGAGCTCTGTAGTTTTGTGTACTTCAGATTACAAACCTCTTGCACTCATATCACCAAGATGTACCAAGATGGCGGTTTTCCCATTTCCGACCTGGGACCGGAAGCGGAGAAATCGAAAACATGGCGGCGATGGAAGCCTTCACAATGTTAAGCGATCTGGGCCCTGCGATTTTACCGCGGGTGCCCTGATCACAGTGAGGAACGGTGTGTGCCACTGTTTCTCATTGATTTAGAACCGACAGCTGTTAGCTGTAGTTAGCTGACAACCAACGCTGCGCTGCAATCCCGCTACAAAGCCCCTTATCAGCATCAGGTCGTACCCAATTGTCTAATGTCGGTAAGAGGTTAAAAGAAAGCATAAGATATACATTACGATTTAAAATGAAGTAAAGATCCCATTTGATGTTCTGTTTAGGAGATGCTGGTTAAAGGAGTTGTCTCCCTACAGAGTTTCAAAGGATGCATGAATGAAATACTCTGCCACTTCCTGGTTCAGACTGACTAATTTGCATACAGCTTGTGCTTGTACAGCTCCCTGCTGTGCTGTGCTTGCAGTTGCTAATTAGATTAGCTTCTCAAACTACTAACAGGACTTCTTATCTGATCCCGCAAACAAAAGCCCTAATTACATTCTGTTTATTTTACATAAATCAAGCTTTTTACTGCTCAGCAGCACAGACACTGCCCTGCCAGGACCTGTGTGATGACATCACTCACTGCTATCTCATAGAACAAACAGCAGGGGGAGAATTGTTTACAGGTCAGTTACTGAGGGAACTGAAGTAGCCAGGGAGGTCATAAATTCACTTGTATCTCCTTAGGGAAAACAGAGGAACAAAGCAATATATTTGGAAAATGTCTTTATTTTGTGTTCCCAACAATTTGAAAGCTATTCTTTGTAGCGAGACAACCCCTTTAAAGAGATTTTACAACATTGTAAAATTGATGTGTGAAGCTTGTAAATTAACTAATAAACATTTTCACCATTCATCCCTATTAAAAATTCTCTACCATTTTTGTTTTAGCTACCTTAGTGATTCATAATGTACAGCTCATCTACAGGGGACACAACCAGTGATGAGAGATCCTCAGTCCTAGCGCACATGCTCAGACATAACCTTTCCTCTCAGGCAGCTACTGTCAGTCTCTTCCCTGCTTAGTAATCACACACACTCACTGCTGAGCGAGTGTTCAACCCCAGCTGCTGTCATTCTACTCCTGTCCTCTGTACTCATTAGTAATTAGTCAACAGTGTAACTAAATAAAAAGAAAAAAGAAATCTCAACCAGGTCTGTGCACTGAGAATAAAAAAAATCCACGTTTGGTTTCTGTAGGGATTTGAACCTAGGACCCCTATGCTAAAAGGCAAAAGTGCTGACCACTCAGCTACTTTGTAGCTACTCACAGTCCATTACATAAATAGACCTTTGTTTGCCTAGAGTGAGCACACTGTGCCCAAAGGCATGATGGTGTCAAGCCTGCTGGGTCACATGATCTGCAGTTCAAACAGACCATACACGTCCCCTTTTGAACACACTGAAAGCTGAAGCAGGACAAACCAGGCATAAAATGCCTTTGTGTTTTCAAAAAAACAAGCTGACTACAATATGGTCAAGTAACCAATTACAGAGCTACGGTAATTTTTTTTCCTCTAGTGTCAGAAAAGAATGACTTAATGGAAATCTTTGTGAATGGATGAATAGTCTTCTGCAACCCTTAGTAGGAAACAATTACATGTTTGGATTGCAGCTCACATTGTTTCCTTACACGTTGTCATTCTACATAATTTGGCTATTGTTGTACTAAAATGTTTTGTCATCAGCTGATGTAACTATAGTTTCACAGGACTATCTGTGGCAGGTATGACAACAAGGTATAAAGTTGCATGTAATACAAACGGTAGAGTCTCATGACTGAGATGTCGACACTCCTCCCTAAAAAGATTATATATGTTGTAGGCTCACCCTTCATCTGTTGCTGTATAAAGTAGCACTGGCTTAAACCTGGGGTTCTCCAACCATGTGACTCGGATCCCGCTGGCTGTTGCAGTGTAGACAAACCACTTGCTTGAAATATCCAATGATCCAGCTCTTCAAAGATTACGGTAAAACCATGTATATGTAGTCAGTAACAAATAACGTGCCATGAACACTTACGCGTTTCAAGCCATAATCTTTGCGTGGTAAACCCCCTTCCCCGGTCTCATCCTTCTGCGCTTTTTTTTAACCCTCTAGTGATTTATCCTTTTTCTCCTTTTGTACTTTTATGACTTGAAACACGTAAACGTTCGTGGCATGTTATTTGTTACCTTACTACATACAGTTGAAACCAGAAGTTTACATACAATATATAAAAAGACACATGTGTATGTTTTTCTCACTACCTAACTTGAAATCAGAATAAACCTTACCCGTTCTAGGTCAATTAGGATTATCAGGCAGCACACCATAGCTTGACTCATTGCGGCTATGAACTATATGTTCTAGCCTTTTCTCTATTATTCCCCTACATTATATCTTCTAATTTGAGATGTCGTACCCACCAATTAAAGTCCCCTGATGAAACTAGGTGGGTGTGGAAACATGTTGGGACACTTAATTGCTCAGGAATGAAGATGAGAGTATCAGTTTATTTATATGATAATCTTGACAGAATATTGGCTCATTCAACAAGGTGAGATTACTTTTTTGCCCATAATATTTACATCTAGGGCTATATAGTGGATATAATTAACAGGGACAGAATCCTGGCGGAGCCGTCCTTATAGGGACGATAGCCCTGCTTTAACCCCTTAACGACCGCCCACTGACTTTTGACGGCGGCTGGTGCGGGTTGTTCGTCTGCAGCGACGTCTTTTGGGGTCGCTGCAGACATCGGAGTTTGTGGCGTCCGGTGCCGCAGCTGCACTGAAATCGGGGCTGTACTATACAGCCCTGATCCCAGACCATCTCCTGTGAGCACCGGGGAGCGGGGGAACCTCCGTACCCTGGTGCTTTAACCCTTTGATTGCGGCGGTGCGTCACCGCAGTGCAATGAAAGGGTTTCTTTCCCTGCTCTGTCGGGTGATCGGAACACACGGTGACCCGACAGAGCTTGGGGTACGGCTGCACAGTCAGCCCTGGGGACCTAGAGTAGCCCCAGGGCTGTCTGTGAAACAAGCCAGTGATCAGGGCAGACTGTGAGCTGTCCTGATCACTGCCTGTGTCAGACTGACACAGATTATAATGTATTAGCATATATGCATATGCTAATACATTACTAAGTGTAAAAAAAAAAATGTAAAACAATTCTCCCTTCATGGGATTTAAAAAAAAAGTAAAAAACATAAGAAGTGTAAAAAAAAATAATAAAAAAAATAAAAATAAATATTTAATAAAAAACACACACAAAAAAAACCTACACATATTAGATATCCACACAACTGTAATAACCTGTAGAATTAATCTAACAAGTTATTAAGTGTGAAATGTGAATGGTGTAAGAAAAAAAATTAAAAAAACAAAAAAAATTTAAGTAAACTTAAACTATTCCCCCATAAAGTACAAATTGTCTCGAATAAAACGAGACAACTGCATCATAGAAAAAATAAAAATTTTAGCTGTTGAAAGGCAAGGAGGCAAAAACTAAAAAATGTTCTGGTCATTAACTACTTTTCAGGCCTATTAACCCTTAAGGGGTTAATAGGTAGGGTTGAATAGCTAGATAGGGACTATATAGGGATAGTGGATAATACATACATCTATCCCCCTTTTTTTCTTTCCTGTTCTCTGTGGGATATTGCTATTTTTGCACATTGCTAGTGTTTGTATATGTATTTTTTGCTATGGTATATGTCCAGTTTTAAATAGGATATATTTTTAATGTAATTGTCAATAAAGGTTATTTTTTATTGATTTTTTTCCCATCCAGAGATAATTTAGTCATATATATTGTTGTGGGGTTCGTGGACTCTGTATGCCTAGGTTCGTTGTTACATAGGCTATAATTGTATTGTCAATTAGGAGTACCAAAATTATTTATATTTGTCAAATGCTAGAATAATGAGAGAGAGAATTTTTAAGGCATTTTTATTATTTTCCGCAAAGTCAAAAATTTCCATACATTTCATTAGTATTTGTAAGCATTGCCCTTAAACTGTATGACTTGGGTCAAATGTTTTGGATCCTTCCACAAGCTTCTCACAATAGTTGGTAGGAATTTTGGCCCATTCCTGCTGACAGAACTGGAGCCATGTTTGCCTTGATCGCACCTGCCTTTTCAGCTTTGCCCATAAATTTTCAAGAGGATTGAGATCAGGGCTTTGTGATGGCCACTCCAAAACATTGACTTCATCCTTAGTCATCCTTTAGCCACTTTGTAACCAGTTTGGCAGTATGCTTCGGGTCATTGTCCATTTGTAAGACCCATTTCCGCCCTAGCTTTAACTTCCTGGTTGATGTCATGAGATGTTGCTTCAGTATTGTCACATAATATTCTTTCCTCATGATGCCATCTATTTTGTGAAGTGCACCAGTCCCTCCTGCAGCAAAACAACCCCACAACATGATGCTGCCACCCCTGTGTTTCACAGTTGGGATGGTGTTCTTAGGCTTCCAAGCTTCTCCCTTTTTCCTCCAAATGTAATGATGGTCATTATAGCCAAACAGTTCAATTTTAGTTCAGTTAAATCAGAGGACATGTCTCCAAAAATGAAGGGCTTTGCTCCTGTGTGCATCCGCAAATATTAATCTGGCTTTTATGTGTTTCTTTTGGAGTAAGGGCTTCTTCATGGCAAAGTGGCCTTTCAGCCCATGTTGATACAGTACTCGTTTCACTGTGGATAATGACACAATCTCTCCAGCTTCTGCCAGCATCTTCACAAGGTCTTTTGCTATTGTTCTTGGGTTAATATGCACATGTTGGACCAAAGCACGTTCATCTCTGAGACACAGAACTTCCTTCCTGAGCGATATGATGGCTGGACATTCCCATCTTGTTTGTACTTGCATATAATTGTTTGTACAGATGAACGAGGTACCTTCAGGTATCTGGAAATTGTACCCACGGATGATCCACACTTGTGCAAGTCTCTTCCTGATATCTTGGCTAATTACTTTAGTCTTTCCCATGATGTTACACGTAGACGCAGTGTGTTTCTGGTGTGCCTTTAAATACGTGCACAGGTGTGTCTCTAACTCAGAAGTTGCCAATACACCTATGAGAAGTGTCCAAAGACATGACATCACCATATGAGCTGTCCCAAATTGTTTAAAGGCATAGTAATCCTAGTGTATGTAAATGTTTGACTTTGCAGAAAGTAATAAAAATGCCTTAAAAAATTATCTCTCATTATTCCGGCATTTGGTAAATATAAATAATTGTGGTAATCCTAACTGACCTAAAATGGGTAAGGTTTATTCTGTTTTCATGTCAGATAGTGAGAAAAACATACATATGTGTCTTTTTATATAGTGTATGTAAACTTCTGGTTTCAACTGTATTCTATGTTCCTGTTATTTGGATTATACAATAAAGAATACATTGTTGTACTGTAATCTTTGAAGCGCTGGATCTTTGGATATTTCAGGCAAGCTGTTTACACTCCTCCTTAGGCACTCATGTACAGTCAGGCTCAGACTGGGCCGCCGGGGGATCGGTGAATCCTCCGGTGGGCACCCCGAGCTGCTGGGGGCCCGGAGGCAGTGCCGTCGCTCCCTGGGGCCCGGCCGCGCATCCGGTCCCTGAACGCCCGGGCCCTGTGTCCCGAGCGCCCAGAGACCGGCCCGGGAGTTGGGGACTAATGTCACTAGCGCTGCGCTCCGCTGTTCTCCCTGGCAGGCTGAAGGCATTAGGCCTTCAGCCTGCCGGGTGCCGGCCCCTACTGCTGACGTAGGCGCGCGGTGACGTCACTTCACTGTGCCGCCTATGCAGGGCGGCAGGAGCCGGCGGGGAGCTCGGAGCGGCCGGGACCAGCCAGGAGCGGGGCTCAGGTAAGTGGCTGTTTTTTGTTTTTGTTTTTTTTAAATCTACCTACAGGGGCCCTGACTACAAAGGGGGCCCTGGTTTTTTTTCCCAAAAGGGGGCCCCTGATTTTTTCAAAAGGGGGGCCCCCGGTTTTTTAAAAAGGGGCCCCCCGGCTACAAAAGGGGGGCCCTTTTGGCCCCTTTTTTTCAAAAAAGGGGGCCCCTCTGGTTTAAAAAAAGGGGGGCCCTGGCTTTTTCAAAAGGGGGGTTTTTGGCTACTAAAAGGGGGCCCGGGGGTTTTTTCCTAAAGGGGGCCCCTGGCTATTTAAAGGGGGGGCCCTGGCTTTTTTTAAAGGGGGGGGGGCCCGGGTTACAAAAGGGGGCCCCCGGCTAAAAAAGGGGGGGGCCCTGGTCCCAAAAGGGGAAAACCCCGGGGCTAAAAAGGGGGGACCCGGGGCTAAAAAAAAAGGGGGGCCCCTGGAAAACAAAGGGGGGCCCCGGGGTTAAAAAAAGGGGGCCCAGGGGAAACTAAAGGGGGCCCCCGGGGGCTTTCAAAAAGGGGGGCCCTGGCTTTCAAAAAGGGGGGCCCCCTGGCAAAACTAAAAGGGGCCCCTGGTTTAACCAAAGGGGGGCCCGGGGCTACCCAAAAGGGGGCCCTGGTTTATTAAAGGGGGGCCCCTGGTTTATAAAGGGGGCCCGGGCCCTACAAAAAGGGGGCCCGGGGCCTATCAAAGGGGGGGGCCCCTGGTTTTTTAAACCAAAAAGGGGGCCCCTTTTTAAACCAAACCTATGGGGGCCCCTAACCGGGGGGGGCCCCCTGAAAAAATTGGGGGCCCGGGGCCCAAAATTTATAAAGGGTTTGGGACTAACTAGGGGGGGGCCCCGGGCCCCTTTAACAAAAGGGGGGGGCCCCGGGAACTACCTAGGGGCCCCCCGGGGGTTTACCAAAGGGGGGGGGGCCCCGGGGGTTTTACCTAAAGGGGGGCCCGGGTTTTACCAAAAGGGGGCCCCCCGGGCCCAAAACCAAAAGGGGGGGCCCTGACTACCTTTCCCCCCTAGCTAAAGGGGGGGCCCTCCCCTTTTCCCCAGAAAACACAAAAGTTTAAAAAGGGGCCCCCCTAACTACCGGGAAAATACTCCCTTTAAAAAGCCCCATAACTGCCTTTTTTAAAACTCCCAAAAAGGGGGCCCCCTTTAATTTTTCCCATTTTATACTTACCAAAAGGGCCCCTTTATAAAAAAGGGGGAACCCTAACTCCCCTTTCAGTTTTTGCCAAAAAACGGGGGGGCCAACAACCCAAAACCTACCCCTTAACTAATTGGGGACCCCAACCCAACCTCCCCTACACCCCAAAACCTAATGGGGCCCCACCCCCCCAAACGAAAGGCCTATCAAATTTTTCCTAATTTGGGGCCCGGGCTTTTTCAAACCTTGGGGCCTTGTTTTACCTACCCTCCCCGGGGGTTTTGGGAAACCCACCCAACCTCCCGGGGCCCGGGGTTTTTCCAATTTTTTCCAGCGGGATTTAAAAACCAAACCAAAAGGGAAGGGGTTTTATCTATTCCCTTAAAGGCCTTGCCTTTTTTGGCCTACCTACCTGGGCCCTTCCCTTTTATTAAACCTGGTAATAAAATTTTGAGGGGGAACGGGCCCTAGTTTTTTTTTTAGCTTTTATCTCCAGGGGGGTTTAAATTCCCTTTCCCCAAACCCCAAACCCCCCTTAAAGGGTACAAAGGCCCCCTAAGTTTTGGTTGTACCCCCCTAAACCCCACCCCGGGGTTTTATTTTGTACAAGGGGAATAGGTAAAAAAATTGCTAAAAAAAATTAAAATTTTTAAAAAATTTTTGGGGTGTGAAAATTTTTTTCGGGATGAGTGGGGGGCCGGGAAACAAGCCCCAAAAATGGGCATTTGTGGAAGGGATGCCAAAAAAAAAAAGGGGAAATAAAAACAACAAATTTAAAAGGGAAAAAAAAAACTAAATCAGATAAGCTTTCCCCCGGGTATTTTCCCCCTGTTTTTTCGGGGGTTTAAATGTTTCTTTTTTTAATGGTTGGCTTTTTTTCACTGTAATGGGGGGTTTGTTTTGGGACCCCCCTATGGGGGTTTTCCCTATAGGGTGGTGTTGGGGTTTTTTTTAACCTGAGCGGTTTAAAAAAAACCCCCTATGGGGTCCCCCTAAAGGGTGGGGGGGTTGTAGGTTTTACCTTACCCGGGCCCCCCCCTGACCCCCAATGTGGCCCCCCTCTAAAATGCCCGGGTTTTTTGGTTATACCGGGACCCTGGTACCCCTTGACCTCGGGTGGGGGTTTCTATATGGCAGTTTTTTGGGTTAAACCTAAAGCTGGGGGTTTTGCCCCTCTATGGGGGCCCCCCTTTTTTGGGGTTTGGGTTTTTTGGTTATATTTTGGAGGGGTGTCGGAACCTCTTGGGGGTTTCCCTTATATGGGGGGGTGTTTTTTATTTTTAATACCTGGCGGGGTGCCCCTTGCCACATGTGGTTCTATATGGCGGGTTTTTTGGTTTTTAATACCTGAGCTGGGGGGTCTGACCACTATGGGGGTTCCCTTTTAGGGCCGGGTTTTTTTGTAGGTTTTTCCTGAGTTTGGGGGTCTGCCATTTATGGGGGTCCCCCCCTATATGGGGTGTTTTTTGGGTTTTTAAAAACCTTTGGGGGTTTGCCCCTTATTGGTTTTTCCTATATGGCGGGGGTTTTGTGGGTTTTTAAAAACCCTGAGTTTTGGTTTCCTGACCTCTATGGGGTTTTCCCCCTTTAAAAGGGGTGGAGTGGGTTTTTTTTAAAAACCTGACGGTTTGCCCCTAAACCTCTATTTTTGGCTCTTATAGGGGGTTTGGTTTTGTAGGTTTATATCGGGGTGGGAAATTATGGCATTTGTACATGGCCCCTGATTGAGTGTGAGGGAAAAACCCCCCCCCGGGAAGAGGGAGTTTAAAACTTCTATTTTTCCCTTTGATGGCGTTTTTTTGGGGTTTTTATTATTAAAAAAAGGGGGGTGGAGGTCCCCTTGACCGGGGGGAAAATTGGGGGGGGAAAAAATTGAAAATTTTTCCGGCTTTTGGGGGGTTTTGGGATAGAGCATTTAAACCCCTTTGGTTCTATGTTAATTTTTAAGACTGACAAAAGTTGGGGGAACCTACATTTTTTTTGGCTCCCACAATCAGTTTTTTTTTTTTTGAAACACTGTATTTATTTTGGTTTAAAAAAAGGCAATTTTAAAAACGTCCCAAAAACCCCGGGGGGAAAATATTTTTCGGGTAAAATAGGGGGGTTTTCCCCCAAGTTTTAAATTTCCCCCCCTGGGCCCCCAAAAACCCCCCAGTCCGCCCCACTGTTAACAAAATTTTCCTGGAAATATACTTGGCACTCTTTCCTGAAACCCCTAAATTGGGGAAAACAAAATGCCCAGGCCCTTGGGACCACCATGGGGAAAAAAATAAAAGAGGGGGAAAATCTTTTACTACAAGGGAAAGCTTCTTTGCCCCTGACCCCCATCAATCCTTTCATGTTTTTTTTTAATAAAAGAACAACCGACCCCCCCTTTATCCAGCACCCTAAATTTTTTGCCCCCCCCCTCATTTCATGCTTGCCCCCAAAAAAGCCCCCATGTTTTTCCAAAAAAAAAAAAAAAAAAAAATAAAAAAAACTGTGATGATGACGTCCCCCGGTTTCCCGGAAAGCGGAGCCAAAACCCAAAACGGTGGGGAGGGAGAAAAAAAATAAACATAACGACGGCGCATAAAGGAAAAGCCCCCGGAAAACCGGGAGCGGGTTTGGTGAACTAAAAGGGAAAAATTTATTTCCCCCTTTTCCCCCGGTGAGTTTCCTTTTCCCCCCACCGGGGGGAAAAATGGAGAAAAGGGGCAGACCCGCGGTAACGGCACGGGAAAAGTGGGGTTGGCCCTCAATTTGGAAAGGTAAAAAAACCCTGCCCCCGGGGGAAGCGGGGGGTCTAGCTGCCCCACACGGGTTTGGGGGGGGCCCCCATGGGTTTGGGGACTAACGCAAGGGGAGTGTACAGCCCCCCTTTCCAAGGGGGTTTTTGCTCCCACCTTTTGGGCTGTTTGCACCCATTTAAAATGAAGAAAGGGGGCTGCTTTTACCTCCCGGTTTTGGAGGGTCCACGGGCTAAACCCCCTTGTTTTTCCCCAAAGGGAAAAGGGAATGGAAAAGCCCCACCCTCCCTTTGGCCCCTGTGTTTGGAACCTTGCATTTTTTTTTTATTTTTGTTTTTTTCCTTTTTCCCTTTTCCCGTTTAAACATAATGGTGGAGCCGGGAAACTTTTTACTGGAAAAAGACCCCAAATTTGGCATTTAAAGGGGAAAACCTTTTTTTTTTTCCCTTCAGGGTTTTTTTTTTTTCCCCAAAGTAAAAACCGGGAAATTATAAAACAGCTCCCGCCTTTTTTATTGTATAAAAAAAATCTGCCATAAAGGCCCCCCAATTTTAAAAGAAACATTAAAAAAAGCGGGGCACCCGCTCTTTGTGGGATTGTTTGCCGGGAAACAGTTTAAACTCCAAATATGGGCCCCCTTTTTTTGGTTTAACTCAAGCCGTTTTTTACCAAATTTCCACGGGAGTGTTTTTAAATGGGGGTTCATCCTTCCTCGCGGGCGCCCGGGTTTTTTTTTCTTTTCCCCCTAAACACTTTTTAAAGTAAAACCCCCCCTTTTTTTTTTTTGGGTTTCAAAGCCCTAACCCAACTGAAGGGGGGAACTTGGGGGGTGGGGGGGGGGGGGCCGCAGTTACAGAAAGCCCCGGGGGGCCCCCCCAGGGGATCCGTTTTATTCATCACCTGTAAATTTTTGGCTGGGTTTTAAAAAAATCTTTTGGCCCGAGAACTTCCCTTAAAAAGGGTTTTTTCCAAATTATGTAAAACCCCCAACCGCTCCCCTCTTTTTTTTAATTCCTAGTGTTTGCCATTTAATTTAAAGGGAAAATGCCCCCCTATTGTATCCAAAGGGTTTTCCCCCCCTGGGCCCAGTATTAAAAAATTTGGCAAAACCCCCAAAAAACCAAAAAAAATTTGGGGATAGGTTTTATTTAAAATGTGCTATTAATATAAAACCAAAGAAAAGCCCCAATAAAAGATAGGGCTGGATATACCACAGCCGCCCTGCCCCTGCTGACGTTTCCGGCCCAGTAAAATGAAATTTTAACTGAAAAAAATATAAATGTAAGCTATGCAACAACATGATTTTAAATAAAAACCAATTCCAAATTTTAAACAGAGGGATGCCCCCAAAAAAATTTTTTTTGTCCAGTGGTGGGCATCGGGGGCAGTAAAGTGTTTATCCCCAAAAAAATTTCTAGAAAAAAACCCCCCTAGTAGGCTATGCTATTACGGGGTAACAAAATTTTTTGATAAAACGAAATTTTTGGGCCGCCCCCTTTTTCCGCTTTTCATAAAAATCGCTCTAATCCCCGGCGGGGTGCCCCTTTTTAATTTAAACGGAAATTTCCATATTTTTTTCTCAAAAAAGAAAAGAAAAATTAATTTGCCCCCCGGGCCCGTAAAAGGGCCTTTGGTTTTCCCTAAAAAACAAAAAAGTACTTTTCCCCGGCAGTACATCTTTGTGAACATACCCCTAAGGTTAAAGGGAAAACCATACACCACACCCTATGTCAGAGGGGGGACACGGGGAAAAACCTAAGGAAAAGGGCCAAAAACTTGGAAAGATTTTGCTCTTTCCTGGCCATAAAAAAGAAAATAGAAAAACGGGAAAAACAGTATTTACTGAAACTGTGGGAAAAGGTGCCATAGGCCCCCCAATTTAAACTGCGTAAAACCTAAATGATCCCCAGGGGCCCCCCTTTTGTTCATAAAAATTTTGGTTTTGGCCTTTTTTTTAAAGGGGTCTGGGGCTTTTCCCCCCCCGGCCCGAGTGGGGTGTAAATTTATCCCATTTGCCCCCCCAAGGAAAAGACCTTTAAAATGGTAAAGATGATTTTACCAAAAAAGGGCCTTTTGAAAACTTGGGGGACCCAAGGGTGAAAAAAGGCTTTGGTTTTCAAAATCGGTTTTGGGAAACCCCCCTGTCCCAAGTTCAGATGGGAAAAAAAAGGGTTTCACCTTGAAAGTCAAACCCGGGTTTCCGCCCAGGTGCTGTTTTTGGGTTTTTGTGTTTTTTTAAAAAAAAAAGGGGGCCCCCCATTTGCCCCGGGGGACAAAGAGGGGAAGCTGGCCCTTTACTGGTTTTTTTAACTATTTTTAAATATAAAATTTTTTTTTTGGGGATTTTTCTTTTTTTCCATTTTTAAACTTAAAAACAAAACAATTTACACTTTTAAAAAGGGGGTAAAACCAAAATTTTTGGGCATAAACCAAATGTACTATGAAATTTGGGTTTTTTTTTTTGGGGGTGGGGGCCCCCCTCTACCCTGAGGGGCGGGATGAGGGGAAAGTTGGGAAAGGGCCCCCAGGCGGGGTCCCCCCACCCTTCCCCTAAAAACGGAAAAGATGATGGGATGGGGGAAGGGGGGGCAGGGTGTGCCAGCTTTTCCCCTTGGGAAAAGATGGGGGCAGTGGGGGGGAAGGGGGGCGGCCCGTTTTCCCCAGATCAAACCCCGAAGGCAGAAAAATTGGGGGGGAAAAGGGGCGGGGGTGGGGAAAGGGGGGAGGGGGGGTAATGGGGACCACTCTTACCCGGGAAGGGGCAGATAAAAGGGGGGGGAAAAAGGGGGCGGGCCTTTGGGGGCCCCCAGCTTCCCCTGACGGAAAAGATAAAGGGGAAAAGTGTGGGGAAAGGGGGGGAAAGGGCCGGGGGTGCCGCTCTACCCCTTACGGCAGAAAAAGGGGAGTGGGGGAAAGGGGCGGCGGGGGTTCCGCCCTCCCCCTGACGGAAAAAGGGGATGGGAGTGGGGGGGAAGGGGGCCCAGGCGTGTCCCCCTCTCAAAACCCTTTGACGGAAAGTTGAGGGGAAAAGTGTGGGAAGGGGCAGGCGTTTTGCCCTCCCCTACCCCTAAAGGGGCAAAAAATGATGGGAGTGGGGGAAAGGGGGAAGGCTTTGGGGGCCCTTTTCTCCCCGGGACGGAAAAATGAGGGGAGTGTGGGAAGGGGAAATGGGGGGTGCCCCCCTCTCCCCCTGACGGAAAAGTTGTTTGGGGAGTGGGGGAAAGGGGGCAGGGGCCGTTTTGCCCCCTTTCCCCCCTGACGGCAAAAAGGGAGGGGAAAAGGGGGGGGGGAAAGGGGCGGGCCTTTTGCCCCCCCAAACCCTGCGGAAAAGTTGAGGGGAGTGGGGGAAAAGGGCAGGGCGTGGCCAGCTCTACCCGACGGAATGTTGGGAAAGGGGTTGGGGAAGGGGCAGGGTGGGGGCCTGCTTTACCATGAACCCGGAAGAATTGGGGGGAATTAAACAGGCCCCCTTTGTCCCCACCCTTCAAACCCTGACGGAAAGAAAAGGGGGAATTTTGGGAAAAGGGGGAAAGGGTTGTCCCCCTTTTCCAAACCCCGGGACGGAAAAGAGATGGGAGGGTGGGAAGGGGGGCCCGTGGGGCCCTCCCCAAAACCCCGGGACGGCAGAGGGTTTGGGGAAGGGGTTGGGAAGGGGCAGGGGGTTGGCCCAACCCCTTCAAACCCGGGGAGGGCAGATAAAGGGGAGGGGGGGAAAGGGGCCCGGGGAGGGGCCCCTCCTCTACCCTGCCGGCAAAATGATGGGAGGGGTGGGGGAAAGGGGGGCGGGGGTTTTGCCCTCTCTCCCCCTAAAACGGCAAAATAAAAGGGGAAGGGTTTGGGGGAAAGGGGGGCCACCCGTTTTGCCCTCTCTACCCCTAAACGGCAAGATAAAAGGGGGAGTGGGGGAAAGGGGGGGCAGGCGTGTGCCCCCCCCCTCCCCCTAAAACGGCAGATAAAAAGGGGAAAAGGGGTGGGAAAGGGGCGGGCCCCGGTGTCCCCGGGCCCCCCCTTTCCAACCCCTTTGCCCGGCGGGAATGGTTGGAGTGGGGGGAAAGGGGGCCGGAAGGGGGGTGGCCCTTTTACCCTAAAACGGCAAAAATAAATGGGAGTGGGGGAAAGGGGCGGGGCGTGTGCCCTCCCCTCCCCCCTGCCAAAGATAAATGGGGTGGGGGGGAAGGGGGCAGGCGTGTCCTCCATCTCTCCCCCTGACGGCAGATGAGGGGAAAGGGGGGGGGAAAAAGGGGGGCGTGTCCCCCCTCTTCCCTGACGGAAAAGGATGATGGGGGGGTGGGGGGAAGGGCAGGGTGTGCCCCCCTCAAACCCTAAAACGGCAAAATTGAGGGGGGTTTTGGGGGAAAGGGGGCAGGGGGGTTGGGGGCCCCTCTACCCTGAGGGCAAAATAAAAGGGGAGTGGGGGGAAAGGGGCGGGCGAGTGGGTTTGGCCCCCCCTCAAACCCCTGAGGGGGCAAAAATGATGGGAGTGTGGGAAGGGGAAAGGCATTTTGCCAGCCTACCCGGAGGGGAAGATGATGGGATTGGGGGGGGAAAGGGGGCCCGGCCCGTGGGGGCCCAAGTTTTTCCCCTTTAAAGGGAAAGTTTAAAAGGGAGTGGGGGAAAAGGGGCACGGGGGTGCCCCCCCTTCCCCTGAGGGAAAAGATGTTGGGAAATTTGGGGGGAAAAGGGGCAGGGGTTGCCCTCTTTTCCCTTTAAACGGCAAGATGAGGGGAAAATTTGTGGAAGGGGCGGGGGCTTTGGTGCCCTTCAAACCCTGACGGCAAAAATAAAGGGGAGTGTGGGATGGGGCAGGCGGGGTCCCCCTCCCCCCTCCCCCCTAAAACCGGAAAATAAAAATTGGGGGTGGGAAAGGGGGGCCGGGGGTTTGGGGGCCCTCTCTACCCTGACGGCAGATGATGGGAGTGTGGGAAGGGGCAGGCGTGTGCCCTCTCTACCCTGACGGCAGATGATGGGAGTGTGGGAAGGGGCAGGCGTGTGCCCTCTCTACCCTGACGGCAGATGATGGGAGTGTGGGAAGGGGCAGGCGTGTGCCCTCTCTACCCTGACGGCAGATGATGGGAGTGTGGGAAGGGGCAGGCGTGTGCCCTCTCTACCCTGACGGCAGATGATGGGAGTGTGGGAAGGGGCAGGCGTGTGCCCTCTCTACCCTGACGGCAGATGATGGGAGTGTGGGAAGGGGCAGGCGTGTGCCAGCTCTACCCTGACGGCAGATGATGGGAGTGTGGGAAGGGGCAGGCGTGTATCGGGGACCCAGTCTTTTGTTCTCATGGGAGATAGCGGTGTCTGGCAGCAGCTTATTCAACTCTCCACTGTAAGAACATGAGGCTGGCAGCTATGGAAGGTGTATGGACACTGTAATTCAACTAATACTTGCTTATTCCTCTTGTATTGCTGACTTCCGATCACTGGCACCTAAAAGAAAGTGAAAGCAGCCGTTGCATGTATTACCAGATGACATTGGCACATTACTTGTCACTTTTCTGCAGCTTCTCCAGTGTGATGTGGTGACCAGATTTAATAACCCCCTGAACCTCATTGCCTCTAGAATTGTGGGTAAGTATCAGGGCTGTGGAGTCGGCAAGCCGAAGCCCCGACTCCGACTCCTCAATTTCCCAAACCTCCGGCTCCTGACTCCCTCATACACGGCGCATGTTTAAGTGATAACTTTACTGTAGTAAAATGGTAACATCAGGCTGTTTATCACCTTATGGTACAATAATCAAGCTATTTAGGTAGAACAGACACTGACAAGCAAAAGGGTAACAATGTTTTGATCTTTTGAACACTTGTGAGTAGAGTTGAAGAAAAAGCTGTATTTGTATCCAAGTCCAGTCTGCACCAACATTGGGAATGTGTAGGAGAGACCTGGGATCAGATTTTAGTCAAGACCGGCTTGAATCTGATCCAGAGCCCAGAAGGATTCAGGCAGTATTGAAAGCCAAATACTAACAAAATAATAAAAATTAACATTTTGATTTTTAGGAGCAAAACTGTAACTAAGCAGATGCTAAATACTTGCAAGTCAAATTTATGTATAAGATGTAAGATGACTGTATATACAATTACAGTAGCCTCAAAGCTGTAGTGGATGAAGAGATACGGAGCCTGAAAGTCTCAAGTTCAAACCATTGTTTATCATTTTGCTTGTCAGTGTAAAATATATTTATTGGATATGACTTTAGAACACAAAAAAATGTAACTATGCAAAACACTGCAAGAAGATTTGTGGAGTCTCTGAATTTGTTCTGAGAAATAGTATTGCCTCCATCAGATCCTGCATACATGACCTCCCATCTGATCTCATTATTTCCAGGCTAGAGAACGGCCTCTCTACACTAACTTTGGTTGGGCGCAAAGCGGTGACCACAGGGGCAACATCTCTAACTAACAATGTCAGGGTATAAAGGAATTGCCTCAGCCACAGTCAGGTCTGATGAATGGTTGATCATCTACTTTTTTGAAAGCAGGTGAAAAAGTTTGCTGAAATCTGTTTGTTCTGGGAGCAGAATCTTTTCCCCTGGGGCAGCGCTTTGTCTGCTCCATGTCATCAGTTACACTCCTCATGTGATGAGGCTGAAGATATGGGAGCAGTAGCACTGGTCGGACCCAATTCCTCTTGCTCTTTTGCACTGCATCGAAACTAACTGGACCAAACTTATTATATATTTTGGGAGTCGGAGTCGGTCCATTTTTTGACGACTCAGACTCCTGCAAAATAGCCACCGACTCCACGACTCCGACTCCACAGCCCTGGTAAGTATGCTGTGACTTTCAAAAAAAAAGTTGGTACTTTTCTATTTAGAAAACTTGTGGTGACTACGACCGGTAACATTCTGTGGTAGTTCAGAGACTTGTTCCAGGTTAGTACAGCATATGGATATATTCATTAACATTACATGAATTGTGCAGGAATACAATGATCCCCGGTGCAAGCAGTGTTAGAAATGGACCAGAGTAAGTAAATCAGGATTCTGGGTGCACAGAGCACTTGTGCAGCCATAAGGCTAGGGTAGAAGATGATTCATATGTGTATATATATATATATATATATATATATATATATATATATATATATATATATATATATACACCCAGAATCCTGATTTACTTTGGTACATTTCATTTCTAACACTGGTGCACCGGGGATCATACTTTGTATTCCTGCACAATTCATTCCATGTTAAAGAATATATCCATATACTGTACTATACTATATATGCTATTTTCAAAACCGTATATATTGTCAATTGCTGTGATGTTTTAGGGAAACATTTTGAAAATCTGCAGACATTTTACAGTGTGTGCGCTCACATGGTATATTTTTCTGTTTGGAGAATATAGTAGAAATATGTCAGGAATCCACGGTATACCCTCAGACAGTTTTTTAAATGTAGATTTGACCACGTTGCAGGACATGGATTAGCCCCATGCACTAGGGTTCATCTGGGTCATGGCTTCCAATGTATTTCCTGTATGTAAGTAAATGATAGCTAACCTCTTTGAGGGTTTGTGCTGCAGTTCCACAAACATTGCCATACAGACCGTTTTTATGTGTCATGGCCAGAGCCATCTTAACAGAATTTTGGGCCCCTGGGCATAGCACTGCATGGGCCCTGCAGCCTACAAGATTGTCTGGCAGGGCAGGGTGCCTTTGGCTCCATTCTGCACCATGGTTTTTGACTGTTTGCACACCCGAGAAACACACACACAGTTAAATAAGCAAAGCCAACTAAGGGATCCAGGGTGTGTTTCCTGTATTCCTGTGACATACATACCCCACTTGGGACCCCTATACTTGTGGAGCCCCCGGGCAACTGCCTAGGATGCCCAATGGAAAAGATGGCCCTGGTCATGGCCTTGGATACACAACAGAATACATTTGGATATTATGTTATGTGCACATACTCTAAGGGGCCGTTCACACGGCGCAGGCCAAATACCCATCAGTTTATCTGACCAGTACTTGGCCTGTTTTCATGCTGTGCACACGGTCGCCGGGGAGCGGCGTTTGTCTGCGGTTTTTCGGATTCAAGCCCTCCCCCTTCAAATAGGCATGTTCATATTCAGTCCGAAAACCGGTCGGAAGAATGAACATGTTCTATGTTTTTCGGACCGCCGGTGGTCTGAAAATCGTTGGGCGGAAAATCTGTGCAGTGGAGACCGCTGCACGGATTTTCCATTATGGTCCATGTAAAAGTTTTTCAGTCGGATTTCAAAACCAAAAACCGTGCCGTGGGGACATGGCCTAAGGGTGAACCGTCTTTGTGGGCCGTACTTTCGCCGTATTGCAGTGCAATTGTGCCCCAAGATACAGCCCGCAAAGACGCCGTGTGAACGTACTCAAGTGTTGCTGCAGGAGCGCTAAACACCAGCACAGCTGGATTATCCCATATAATGCTCCAGCTCTGTAAGTTGTGTTAGGAGAGGCACCTACCGGCATCATCATAGTGCCACTTTAAGAGCATTGTAATGGCTGTAAAAGTTGGAGAGTCCCAATTTCTAGAGTGGATTGTCCCTGGAATGGCTGGAAAGTACTTTGTGAGGGCTGAATCGTATTAACTTGAGAGGGCCCTTTCCTCCCTGTCTTTCTCCTCCCATGATCTAGGTAGAACACTTTCCTGAACCCTTTCCTGTGAGAGAGGAAGTGGATATGCTTCACCATTCAAGCTCACACACTAGTATTGTCCCCAAGATGTTACAATGCTTGACATTTCCATCGCACAGGGAAATGAACTGCTTTGCCTCCACCTTTCCTTGTTTTACCAACAGTCCTTTGTTTTTATAGTGGTTTGGCACACATCTGACTAATGGGTTTTTTTGTTTGTTTTTAGTTAGGCTTTTGTTACACTTGCATATTTTGGTCAGTATTTGTAAGCCAGAACATGGAGAAGATGCAGAACACATTGTACCTTTTCTCTGTTTGTTCCTTTTTCTGGTTTTGGCTTAAAAATACTGAAGCAAATGTGGCTGTATCAGGACCTGTGTTTTTTGTTTTTTTCTGGACAAGTTGTATTTTATTATAAATTGGATAGATTAGTAATAGTATGTATTGATTGTTTTGTTGGTAGTTTTTATGGGCACCATCTTGAAGTACATGTAATGCATTAAATTAATGTTGTTATACATTTTTTTGGAGGTATTTTTCCCATGGATGTGCCATAGATGTCTTAAGCTAAGAAATCTCCTTTAAGAGGTTTTGGCCATCATAGACACTGATGCTATATCGCTATGATTTTCCCAAAGATGACCCCAGAACAGGCCCCTGAAACTCCCATTCTGAATGGAGAAATGACCGCGGCTACTCTCCAATGAGCTTTCATTCAACTGTAGTTGGAAATTCTATTGAAATGAATGAAGAGGGGCTGTGCTTTCTCAGTCACTTCTCCATGCAGAATGGGAGTTTCAGGGGGCATGTTCTGGAGGCATGGGACCCACATGTCTGATATCAATGGCATAAATACTGATATGTCATCAATGCCTAGGATGGCAAAACATCTTAAAAGAGAACCTGTAACATACATTATGCCCCCCTTGCTGAAGATAGAACAAACTAGTGACAGACCTGCTGTTTCCAGCGCTGGGTCCCTTATGCTGTAGTTTCGAGTATTTAATGCTCAAATCTGCAGTTTTCAGCCAGAAGTCATTCAGAGAGTCATTTTTTCAAACCCCGCCCACCTGAGGCTAGCCCCGCCCGCCTCAACTGATAAACCTATTACTTTGAATATTTAGAAACATGAATAACTGTCGGTGGGCGGGGCTAGCCTTGGGTGGGTGGGGCTAATACCTGCTCAAGAATAAGATTTGAGCATTAAAGGCTCTAAAACTCGAGCATCTTACAGAATAAGGGACACCGTGCTGGAAACAGCAGGTCTGACACTACCTTGTGCTGTCATCAGCAAGTGGGGCACAACCTATGTGACAGGTTCCCTTTAAAGCTAGACAGTCTGAAAAAAATGCACCAAATGTATGACGGTGGCTCATGGTGAATGATAAATGTGACGCGACTTTGTTGTTAACTCTATACCACTTGTAAATTGCCCGTGATTGCACCAAAATTTGGGACCACGACAAGCTACACAACCTTCAGAGCCAGATCCCTTGTGGCAGAAAGTCACCAAAGTGCAGCAAAGCGCCTAATTAATGCAGTGCAAGGCTAGTACACGGTCTGTGGCTGCCAGAATTGCTTTAACAGTCGCCATCCGCCCCACTGTTTCAAAAATGTATTTAATAGACTCATACACGGAATCAACTACAACATATATTTGTTTAGAAAAGTCATTTAGGCCAAAGGCCTATAGATCACATGTGTGATTTACCCGAAACCAGCGTACTGTACAGTAGTTCATAGAAATGGAACATCACATGGTCCTAATGTCGGGGAAATCCCTGAAATAGTTCCTGGCCGCTGTAAAGAGTTTCTGTCCACACACCTGTTAGTACTGTTATTTATACATTCCTTTGCCTCAGGTAAGCAACGGACTGCTTTCATGTGTGCATTGTTTTCGGGTAACATGACATGAGTTGACTTTTTTGTTCACATGATTTGTAACGTACGTTTTCTTTCCTATAAGGAAGCCTATAGGAAAAATACCTGAAAAAATTCCTCCTCCCCAGCATGCTGTATTTTGAAAAAATTGCAAAGACCCCAGAAAATGCACCCCAGAAAAGCATTGTTTGCACAGTGTTTAATATGTGACGAATGGCTTTTAGCAAACACTGGCTGCAGTGCTTGATTTAATAATAAGAGGGGTTTTTCTAAAAATGTTGTGTACAACCTTTCTGAAGCAGTGGTAGAGGTGGTGCCCATTCATATATGGAATGTAGTAGTAGATTAACCACAAAAACAATCGTGTAAAATCTGTCCGCATATTATACAGGCAAATACTTTCCTGACCTGGTTCTTTCCGCTGCTCACTAGACACACTTTCATTTTTTAGTACATTCTAATGCTATAATGGCTTTCCATGCTCTGTTGTTCTACTCATTTTTTTTCACCTTTTACCATAATTCATAGGGCTTTATTTTGTCATTTATACATTTGTTTTTTTTTTCCTTTTTCAATAATATCTGGAAAAACTGAAAATAATTACACAACTATGTTTTTTTGCTTTGTGGTGCTAAAGTAAGTTGTGTATTTGTGTAGCTTTCCATTACTGATGGTTTTTATATAGCTGATATATCATTTTGCGGTCTTCAGGGGTGGCGTTAAAAGTTGAATTAGGGCTGTTTTTCTTGTGTGTAATTTTTTTTCCCCTGTATTTTACTTTTTGTGGCGCCCCCTCCCCCCATAAAGCCAGAAAAGGACCTCTGAGAGGCATTTTTACATAATTTTTTTTATTGTTGTTGCTGATTTTCACTGTGACTGGGGCTGATATATTGACCCTAGTTACAGATAGAATACAGCACAACAGCTGACTTGGCTCCGATAAAACCCAGCAGCTCCTGCAGTTACCGAGCCCCTGCGATCGTGTTACGGCCAAAAAGCAGGAAACCTGAAGGTTTTATTGAGCGATGTTTACACAGCAATCGGGAAAGCAGAATCAGTAATATGTTCTCCCTACCTTCTCTGTGGAGAGCACAGTCAGCTCTCCATTATTGCTGTGAATGTCTGTGCTGTGTTAGATGTCGACTGCCCAGACATTTATAGTCAATTGGCCGTCAGCGTCTGTGTTTAAAGGTGTTTTTTCCCAACAAAAAAAACCACTAATCACTGTACTGTAAAAAAAAAAAAAAAAAGAGACTCGTATAACACTGTTACCCAAGCTTTGTGATTCTATGCCTGGTAATAGTGATTTCTTATAGTCCTGGTACTTTTCCTTATGAAATGTTTCATATTTGTATTATCTACATGATGTCACTTGAGTAAATGGAGTCAGAATTTGTGTATTTGAAGGTTTTTTTTTTTCTGGAGTTAAACATTAAGGCTTTGTCTACACAGCACTGGATCTTGGCCGTGCCCAGCGCTGCTTCTGTGCTGTAGTCTACACGGCACGGATTTTTTTACGCAGGGTTTCCTAAACCGTTCAGCAGAACATAGAACATGTGTTATATTCCGCCAGACCACCATCAAATTCCCCTGCAGCCCATGTACTGGGCCGCTGGGAATCGGAAATCCAACCGCGTTTTTTGCACACAGAAAATGGCGGCGCGGGCCAGCAATGTGAAAATGCCGTCTGATTTTGTGCTACTTTTTTAAATTGCTGTGTAGACCTAGCCTAATGACCCCCTCAAACAATCAGCTGGTTGAAGGGGCTGCAACTCTTTCATTGATTATACAGCCACCGTGGCTTGTTTTTTTTTAATAAGTGGCAGTGCCAGGTACTTATCAAGATCTATCTCTCCCAAGGTCTATTTATACCCAGGACTGTATCTAGAACAAGGGGGCATCCTCTACGCCTAGAAGAAAGAAGGTTTCTACATAAACATAGAAAGGGATTCTTTACTATTAGAGCAGAGAGACTGTGGAATTTGCTGCCGGAAGAACTTATCATGGTGAGTTCACAAACAGAGTTCAAATGGGGCCTGGAAGTATTTCTAGAGTGTAATAATATAACACATTATAGTGACTAGGATTCTGAAGAAGGGTCGTTGATCCAGGGATTTATTCTGATTGCCAGATTGGAGTCAGGAGGGAACTTTTTCCTTAAAATGAGAACAATTGGCCTCCCTCTGGATGAACACACTAGGGCAATAGACTGAACTGGATGGCCGTCTTTCGGCCTTACAAACTATGTAGGCTGGCCTCCGCTCAGTCATTTCACACCGGATTCCAGATGATTATATGTCGGCCGGATCACCAGTGGCCAGTCGGTACGCAAACAATAATAAGCTCTCCAAACAGAGAAAACAATGCAGCACGCTATATCATAAATCCATGGATCATAACACTATTCTTCAGACTGGAAGCAGTCCTTCCCGGAATATTATTGCAGCCATCCCCAATGGCTTTTCATCATGTCACATTAAATAGATACATAGCAATTTATAATTATCAAAGACGTTGACACATTGACGAAATCTTTTTTGTCAATGGAAAGCAAAATAACACGTACATTAAATTGTTACATATTGGCTAAACTATAAACTCTAACAAACCATAAAGTGCCTCAACCGTGTTAATACAAGTATTTACAAAAGTGTGAAGTCCATGCTTTTGAGGATGAGGATACTTTCTTGTAAGGTGTTTCATAAAGCTCTCTCCAGAGACCAACAGTATTCACCTATCATTGCAGAGTCCCAGCTTCCCTGGTAACATTGCTCCATGGCAAGAATGTCTTGGTGAAAGTGTTCACCTTGTTCATCACTGACAGCACCCAAGTTCTCAGGAAAAAAGTCAACGCTGGAATGTAAAAAGTGACTTTTCAAAGACATTCT
Source organism: Phyllomedusa bahiana (assembly GCA_025379985.1). Lineage (NCBI taxonomy): Eukaryota > Metazoa > Chordata > Amphibia > Anura > Hylidae > Phyllomedusa > Phyllomedusa bahiana. Next base: position 137,050 of record JAODAL010002191.1, on the reverse strand, counting down.
GCAACCCTTCTTGTAGTTCTCCAGTAGATTAGTGACAATGGAAACCTAGTCATCTCTTCTGTTACTCAAAAAGCCATGAACAGTTGCTTTGATAGAGGACCAGGCTGCTAGCTCAAGATTCCTTAGCTTAAAGAGAACCTGTCACATAGATTACACCCCCTTGCTGAGGACAGAACAAGCTAGTGTCAGACCTGCTGGTTCCGGTGCTGTGTCCTTTATTCTGTAAGATGCTGGAGTTCTCAAAATAGTCTCAAAAATATGGGAATCTACTAAGAGAACAAAGAGTGACTTTTAATACCTATATTTACTATTTTGCCATGGGCAAACTTAAACTCTATCAGTTCTCAATCTATAAAGCACTAAAACTTAACTTTTATTATGTACAACACTTAAATGGGTTTTGCCAGGACCTGCCTTATCTGCTAAGAAGCAAATGTAAACAAGCCACGGAGCTGAGAGAGAGAGAGACACACACAGCCAGAGCACAGAGCCATGCATAAGGGATCGTGTGAAATGTTCACTCAAATAATCAAACTATATCCAGTGGATTCTGTATACAAAAGACAACACCTTTTCTCCACAGCAGCTTGAAAGCTTCTTCATGTTCCCTGTCATCAGATAAAGCAGGGATCTACTCAGATAATCACACTACAACTAGTGGATTCTGTATACAAAAGACAACATATTGCTACCCGATGCCTTGAAAACTTCTGCAGCTCTCTCTCATCAGATAAGAAGTGTTCTCTGGATAGCTTGGCCAGCAGCTCTTGTCAGGTCATATCTAGTAGAAGCTTTGAAATAACTAAGGGCAGGTAAGGCAGCCTGTAGCTCTCTCAGGCTGCACTTTTTGTAATCACATATATTTAGAAAAGTGATTAAAACCCCATTTTGGAGGATCCCACGTCAACATTACATTGTGGCAAAACCCCTTTAACCTCTATAACACACTTTTTAAAAACCTGATTTCTAACCTCTTAGTTTGTCTCATACCTTTATCCCTTTCTAATTCTGAAGAATAACTCCTTTTTCTATTTTCAAATCTGGTGGAACACCACCTATTATATCAGCAGGGAAACCCTATATATACAGTGATTTGCTAACTACAAAAGAAAATCCAAAACATCTTTCTTGGGCAGTCGTCCCTAATCTGATGGGCATGAAGCATATAAGGTTTCCTTGTGATACCCTCTGCAGCGGGTAACACAAAAGAAGTAGAAAATCAAAAATTAAAATGTAATGCCTGACCTCCCCAACATGTTTCACCAGCTAAACTGGCTTCATCAGGGGATAGAGGTCCGGACAAGCAACACACTCCCCCATAGACCTCAATGGAAAATCTGTGCAGCAGTCCCCACTGCACATATTTTATGCGGGACAGGCTTTTACCCCGCCGCCGATCAGAAAAACTTAGAACATGTTCATTCTTCCGCCCAGTTTTCGGACAGAACATGAACATGTGGATGCCGAGGGTGACGGCTTGAATCCACAAACCGCAGACAAGAGCCGTCCCCCCTGCTTGCCAAAAAAAAAAAAAACAAATACCAGTCAGATAATCCGACCAGTATTTGGTCTTTGCCGTGTAAAAACTAGGTTTCCCCGGGGTTAAATTTTAAAAATGACCTCCTATATATTTATTGAATGATTCTTGTATTTTGATACATATTCTGATACTTTAATGTTTATGTATTACAATTATTAATTTGTGAATATAGATAAATGGATATTCTTAGAGCAATAGTAGATACATGTTCTATGCATTTAGTGGTATGTAAGCCTTTATGTTGAAGGGTTAATTGTAGAAGGGATACGAGGTTAGCACCTAGTTTTAGTTAAATACGGGTGTGTAGCTCACACCCACTAGCTGTGATCACAGGCTCCATGGAGCCAGAAACACGTGAGCGGACACTGGCCACAAGTTTTTGTCTTTTTGGATATTTTGGTTTGATTAAAGTTGCCAAAGCCTTTTACATGCTGGATCGTTTTCTCTAATGTTTGGAGATGTATATGTAACTATGTGGGTTCCAGGAGTTGGATCCTACAGTCAAAGATTCTAAAGGAAACCACATTAATGCTCCAATATCAAAGTGTTGTCCAGTACTACGCGTACTTCCGAACAGGGAAGTCGGGGAGGGGACGTGACTTCTGCAGCAGTAGTAAGTAAACAGAAGACTGGCAGCAGGTAAGGATGAGGCAGCTCTGGATCTAAGGTGAGGGGATAGTTGTATTTTTTATTGTTATTTTTTAGGGCAGCACTTACTGCTGTAATACCTTTCAGCTCACTGCTGGTTATGCCCACTGGTTTCTAATCGTATCCTTCTTCTGTGATCAGCGTGCCATCACTGTAGCCAGTCATCGCTTTCCGTTGTCAAATGCCATTCCCTTGATGCCATGGCTTGTAAGCTGTTAACTTCTAAGTGGTGAAGGGCATAGTTAGTATGTGACCACTGAGGCCACCAATTGACTGCAGCAGTCGCGCAAAGCACAGAAAAGAAAGTAAACAGAGATGGGGGAGACACTGCCAGCAGCTGAGGCACTGGAACAGCTTAGGAAGGTGAGCATGTATTTTTTTTTATTATTGCAGCTGTAGGTTTATATTAAATGGGGGGAGGGGGGTTGGACAGCCCCTTTTTTAAGACTTTTTAGGATAACCACTGTAGGTTGAGAACTGTGCAACTTTCTATGAAGAGTGCAGAATTGGTGGTCACATGCCTCACTAGTGGTATCAGATTTCCCATCTTTGAGCTGCAAAGCCAGTAGTAGAGCATGTGACCATTTACTACTGATTGTTAACTATTGGCCGGCACATGACCACTTTGAGATTGGATAGGTTAGTACACATTTTTGTTCTTTATTTTAAAGGGGTTGTCTCACCATGCTGTCACAGCCAGCTTCAGACTCGCACTTCATGTTTGGCTGTGGGTGGTTCTGTAACAGTGATTGGCCTATCAGCTCTGATATTTCTGTTCAAGTGACATGAGTTCAGGATGTTAATAATCTGTAGTGCACAAAGCTGCAGAGCTCTAAGGGTATAAACTTGATATTAAATTACACAAACTACTGTGCTAGAGATGAGGCTCAGCAGGGAGTGACTCACCATGGCATATTTGAGCAATCTGATGAGAGAGCAGGGAGCGGTGGTCCGTTAAAGGGGTTTTGCCACAAAGTAAATTTACGTGGGAAGCTTACAAATTAAATAATAAACGTTTTCACCATTCATCATTATTAAAAATTCTTGACCGTTTTTGTCTTAGCTGCTCCTTTAGTGATCCATTGTTTACAGCTCGTCTCCAGGGGATACGACCAGGGCTGTGAGCTCCTCAGTCCTGGTCAGACATGCTCATACATCACCTCTCCTCTCAGGCAGCTACTGAGTGTTCAACACCCCAGGTACCCCATTCTACTCCCATCCTCTGTACTCTTTAGTAATTAGTCAAACAGTGCAAATAAATAAAAAAATAAACTTCAATGGGGTATGGGCATTGGTTTCTGCAGGGATTTGATCCTAGGACCCTTGTGCTGTAAGGCAAAAACTTTACCTCTGAGCTACTTTGTAGCTACTCACAGCTTTTTACATAAACAGACCTTTCTTTAATTAGAGGGAGGAAAGACATGGTGATGTCAGTCTGCTGGGTCACATGATATGCAATTCAAACAAATCACCCTCCCCTTTCTGAGCACAGAGAGCTGAATACAGGAGGTATTAAATGAGTTTGTGGCAAAACCCCTTTAACCAAGAGAAACTTGTGTACACTAGCATTAAATAAAAATCTTCGTCTCCTGAACAAAGCAAATTCAAAACTGCAATGTATTTGGTAATGGTTTTCATTTACCTTTCCCTACATGTTGAAAGCTAATGATTGTGGTGAGAAAACCCCCTTTATGCATAGGTAGTCACTAGTAAATATCTTGCCTCTAACAAAGCAGGGTCTCTAAAAAAATAAATTGTTTTCTACTCCTTATTCCCGTGACATCCAATTTGTTAGAAATTTTTTTTTTCTAATTTAATAGAGAGGATTTCCATGGACAGCAATCTAGGAACATTGTGGCAATTACTTTTCATGTCTTAAAAGTAAGAACTGTGAATACATAGTAGCAAAGCACAACTTCCACATCTTTCATTGTTGACCTCGAGAGCACGTGGATGGGGCAGCTTTGGAGCCCCCAAGCCTTGTCCTGTTGTAGAATGAGTTAAAGGGATTGTCTCACCATGCTGTTTCACAGATCCACAAGCCGTTTTAGATTCATGCTTACTATCTCTTCCTGGTTAGGATGTGGGTGGCTTCTGTAGCAGTGATTAACATTAGCTCCACATTCACAGCTCTTCTAATTCCACTGACATTACAGCAGGAGATGTTCTCTATAGTGCTGAAGGCTTCAGAGCTCAAAGTAAACACTCAAAAGTATTTAGTCTCTTTTGTTTGTTAGAGACCACACACTGTTCTCAAGCTGCCGGCGTCCTGTGGGCCGACCTGTGGTGATGTTGCTCCCTGCTATCGGTTAAGACAGAGAGAGAAGGGGAGAGCAGGATGGTAACCTAGAGAAACCTGTGTGCACTCTAGAGCAGATAAAATCTCTTTTTTTCCTCCTGACCAGGAAAAATTCAAGCGATTCATTGGGAAAAAGTCTTCATTTACCGTTCCCTACTTGTTGAAAGCTAATCTTTGTAGTGAGACAACCCCTTTAAGCGAGGCTGGAGGAATTCTCTGAAATATCCCTGGAGTTTCCTTCAGATGAGTACTTGTTACATATCACTTGTTGTTTTAAAGTAATCTTGTTGTCTTTGGGTGAATTCATACGGCGTATAGCGGCACATACCTGTGTGTGCCGTTATACACCTCTTGTTGAAAGTACGCGCTGTCCAGGGCATACTTTCAACAGTGCTGTGGCCCGGCCTCCTACACGTTCCCTTTCCTGGACGTGTACTCACCCGTCACTTCATTTTACGGGCACGTATTGTGCATCAGGGAATACGCTGGGAAATCCTAGCCGTCAAGGAGTGCTATGATTTTACTGTATTTGCGGGGCGGATTGCTGCGCAATTCTGGCAGAAGTGCACCCCGCAAACATATTGGGTTAACCCTTAGGGATGTCGTCTTTTTCTATGAATTTTCAGATGTCTGCAGAAAAATGTTTTGTTAGTCCTTAGTCTTTCAGACATTGGCAGTGATGATGTAAAATATAAGGAGCTTGATACTCGGATCAGTTATTGTCCTAGAGGAGATTAATACTCGCATCACTTATTGTCATAAAGTGTAGGCACCCATATTGAATATTAGGAAAAAGCTTTTTTCAAGATACTTTCCATTGGGGGAGGTGTTAAAAAAAAAAAAAAAAAAAAAAAAAAAAAAAAAAAAAAAACCAGATTAGATATAAAATGGTATCTGATATTCTTTCCGGCTACGCCAGTGGCATAAACAAGAAAATGTATTTGATCAGTTGAACGCATTGCTGAAGTGACATGAAAATGCTTACCAGGGAATGCAGTATGGTATTTGCAGACAGGATATACTTGTTTAGAGGAATTAATTAACTTTCTTATTGATAGCTTTATACCTCTATAAACATGAAAATACTGGTGTGATCACAGTTATGATTGCTATCCTGATACTATTTATCACATGGTCTCCAAATAGTTTACTAAATGTTACATTGCCAGCATGGCCATTCTCCCTTTTTGGTCTTCATTACTCATCATCATCATCAGCTCAATGGGAGGAGAAATCTGATAAAGTAACATGTAAGGCTCGGTCTGCACAGCACAGGACTAAAAACTAATTGAAAACTAAATCCTTAAAACTACTTTGGACTGAGTATTTTGTCAGTTTGTTTTTTGTCCAAAGCAGCTGGGTCTTGTTTTTTGGGTGGTTTTCAGTTTTTGGTTTGGTTTTTTGGTCAGTTTTTAAAGGGGATCTGTGACCAATTTTTTTTTTTTTTTTAACTTATTAAATCAAGCCCCTGATCCATATTCTTTTCCTCTCAGTCGTTTTTATTTCCTGGTTGTAGATTTCTCTATTCGGTCATCTATATATGATTGTGGGAAAGACATTCTTGCTTGCACTGCTTTAACAGCAGACAGAGAGATACTTTACAGCAGCTTCATGCACATAGGATTCTTAAGACAGATTCCGTCCCATAGACTTGTATAGGAGAGTTTTCACTGTGAAGAGAGGGGGAGCTGTGACATCTCCTATTGTGACTGGTGGATTCTGTGTTATCTGTACACAATGGTGTCTCCTTTCAGTGTGACTTTGCTTTTACTGATAATGAGCACACTGCTGAAAAGCTCTCTAAAAAGACCAGGAAGTGTCAGACGATTATTAGGCCTAGTGGCCAAAGTGAAAACTGCAGGACTTAAGAATTATTAAAAAAAATACTGATAGTGATATGAAAAAATGAAAAAAACATAACCGAAAATTCAAAAAAAAATGTGTTTAACATAAAAATGTGAGTTAAACAATGTCATTTTTTGATTACACATTCCATTTTATTTATGCTAAAGTCATATACCCTGTTTAAATACCTGAATAGTTTTTCAGCAGAATCATCCAAAACCCACGTCAACGCCCAAAAAAGTCCTGCAGTTTACATGGGACTTCAATACTAAATTTTCTGCTGGACTCCATTGTATTCCATGTTCCTAAATCCACAGCCGCCTAAAAATGAGCAGAATAAAATGACCTATGTAGACTACAGGTCGGTGTTTTTTTTGTATTAAAGTCTACGTGGATGATTTTCCGTCGGATTTTCAGCGGTTTCCAAAAATGGGAAACCTCTGTTGTGTAGACACAGCCTAAATGTACGTACAAGTTATATGCCTTGCTTAAACACCTGGGTGGTTTTGTCAGCGGAAAATTTGATGGAAAACCTGTGCTGTGTAGAACCAGCCTAAGCGTGCTCTCTGCTGCTTCTCTATAATAGAACCTGAAGGGTGATGCACAAACCACCAAGTGATTGACAAAATAACAGTAAATCACCTCCATTTTGTGAAAGTCACTTACCATTTATTAGACAAATGGAGACCGCTAAAAATGCTCTACAATATGACGACCACAAAATGGGCGTAAGACTTTGTTGCTCATAGCAACCAATCTGCATGCAGCTTTAATTTTTCCAGAGCAGTAAAAGAAAAAATAAAAGCAGAGCTCTGGTTGTTATGGGCAAGGAGGACAGTCTTGCGCCTAGACCATTTTTATAACTGAGGCCCAATATGTTTGCTTCCTGGGACTCTGAATTAATTTGGGTTGGAGTAAAGTTTCTCTTCTAAATATAAAACCATATAGTACCAGTCAGTTTGGACAAGCCTATTTTTTCTATTTTATAATATTCCATTTTTTCTTTTTGTCTTATTTCACCTCAACATTGTAGATTCACATTAAATGCATAATACCTGTGAAGAAACAAAAGTGGAATTAAGTGTTAAACCATTATATGCCTTATTTTTTTTTACATCCTTCAAAATACCCCCCTTCTGCTTTGACAGTTTTGCACTCGCTGTCAACTTCACCTTTAATGGTGTTCCAACAGTCTTGAAGGCGCTCTTAGGCTAGCGCCACACAGCAGTTTACAGATTTCATAGAATGCTATAAATATATGAAATTCCACTACATTCATCTATTCCTGCTTGTGGTGGTGTCAGTAGTTCTCCAGCATCTCTTTTGTACAAATCCCAGACTGCATTGCAATCTAGGACTTCCCTCCACAGTTATCACTGCCAGACATTGTACTGACATAAGTGTGTTATCCCCCCTAGCTCTTTACTTTCTGTCATAATGATGATAGCTAGGATTCATGAGTCACTATGTAAACTCTACAGAGCCACAGTCACACAGCAGTACACAACCTCTAGCTCTGAACTGCTGTCTTCTGCTCCCATTACTGTTACTAAGCCCTGATAAACCGTTCCCCCTCCCCTGTAATTACTCTAGTGTAATTACCTCTGTTCACTTGCAAATTGCAGGCTGGAAAGAGAAAAATGGAGCCAGATCCTTCTTTGCTCAAGTCACACCCACTACTGAAGGGTACTTCTGAGCTGAGCTTAGCTTAAAAAGCTGAGTGATGACAAAACGTTCACTGAGGCCATGTGATCACTGAACGTCAGGTGATTTGCAGAAGATTGGGGAGGGGGGGGGGGGGACAGGGCTGAATTACAACGTTTAATATACAGCTCTCTGCAGGTCATTCACTAGGTCCCCCCGTGTGGTTCAGGGAGCTTTGCTCACCGTTCTTGTTATCATTTTGACCCCATGGGGTGAGATCTTGCGTGGAGCCCCAGATGGAGGGAGATTATCAGTGGTCTTACATGTGTTCCATTTTCTAATTATTACTCCCAGAGTTGATTTATTTATACCAAACTGCTTGCCTATTGCAGATTCAGTTTCCCACCCTGGTGCAGGGCTACAATTTTTTTTTCTGGTGTCCTTGCCAGCTCTTTGGTCTTCCCATAGTGGAGTTTGGAGTGTGGACTGTTTGAGGCTTGGGCAGGTGTCTTTAATGATAGCAAGTTCAAACAGCTGCCAAATTTTTACAGGGAATGGGGGGGAGGACGAGGGCTCTTAAACAAAATTTTTTGGTTCTCGCAGACCTGTAACTTTTTTCTTTTTTTTGTAGTGACCAAATATTTTTTTCCACCATAATTTGCAAATAAATTTTTTCCAAATCGACAAAGTGATTTTCAGGTTTTGTTTTTTTCACTTTGACATAGGGAGACCTAAAAATGAGACAATTCAGGCCTTTTCCCTTTTTTTAATGGGGGAAATTGCCCTTTTTTGGTGGGTGACTTTAAATACTTTTTTCCCCCCACTGTAAAAACCCCGTTTTTAGCTCTGTAACAAATTAATAAAATTTCTTTTACCCATTTCTTCAGGCTTGCCTATAAACCTTCACTAAAATGTCAACTACTTCCTCCACAGACTTGTCTGCCCCTTACTCCTGTCTCTTTCCCCCTCTTGTAGATTGTAAGCCTTCGCAGGCAGGGTTTTCCTCTCCCTTTTTGTCATGCAATTGTAATTTATCCTTATCACTGTACTCGTTTGTCTTATGTAATGTATGTAACCCCTTGAATGTACAGCGCCCTGGAAACAATGGCGTTTTAAAATAAATAATAATAATAATAATTTTCCCTGGAGAACCCCTTTAAGGCAATATTAACGGTTTTTTTGGGAAGTTTTCCCTTTCCCGTTTTTCTTGCTTTTCAAAAAATTTGGGCCTAAATCCGTCTGTCATTATGATAACCCACGTTTCATAGAGAACATGGTTCCCCATCTCTCTCCCGTTTGGACATAGGGCGGGGGGAGAAAAGTAAATGTAATTTGTTCACGGCGGTAAGCCCCAGGGAAAATGAATGTCTATGGGGCGGGGCTTCCCCCCCGCGCCGAGACACGGGTAATTGCGGGCGAAATCCGTCCCGTGAATAAGCCGTGTGAACTCGGCCTAACTGTAACATAGCCAACTCTTGGTAGTCTTTTCCTAGAGAGGTCCTTATGAGAGCCAGTTAAACCAAAGCAACGGATGGTTCTCCTAAAAATCCTTAAAAGATGCCTTCAGCATTGATTGACTGACTGATCGTAGCGTAATGATGAACTGTTTACTTACTAAAGTGGTTCTTGCTAAAGTTTGAATTGCATCTGTACTTGAATAAGGCTGAATGCTGGATGGAGCTGTGCCAGCACTACACAACTGGTGGGCCCAAACACATTATGAAGGCAGACAATTTTATACATTAAGGCTGCGTTCACACGGCACAGGACAAATACCGGCCGGCAAACCGGCCGGTATTTGTCCGGTTTTGCGGCCGTCCCCACGGCCGCAGGGGGGACGGCTTTTCTCCGCGATGAGCGGAGAAGAGCCCTCCCATTGAGGTGTTCATATTCCGTCCGGAAACCGGACGGAAGAATGAACATGCTCAATGTTTTTTGAGCGGACCGCCGGCGGCAAAACCGCCCGACGGAAAGCCCGTGCAGTGGGGACTGCTGCACAGGTTTTCCATAGAGCACCATTGTCCTCATTTTCGGCCGGTTTTTCAGGCGGTCTGAAAAACCGCAAACCGGCCGAAAACCCTTGCCGGGGGGACATGCCCTAACTCTTGACAAGTTGTATATGAATGGACTACCTCATGGAGCTTATGGAAAGCCAAGAGTGTCAAAATAGGTCATCAAAGCATATAGGCGCTACTTTGAAACCAAACAGATTTATACTATTTTGTGTAAAACTTTTTTTAGTTACTACTTATTTTCAGAAGTGTTTATTCATAGATTTCATGTTTTCAATATAAATCTACAATGTAGGGGGAAAGTGGATTAAAAGGTGTGTCCAAACTTTTGGCTGGTACTATATACAGTATACCACTTGTAATTTTAATTAAAAGCCATGATGAGCTCTCATTTTAACAATTTTGTTTTTGTATGGATTTCTTGAATCTTGAAAAATCATGTTGTATTATATTTGACAATAAGAGTAGCAAAGCAGACCATAGGAATCAGTTTGGTAATCGCTGAAACAACAAGGCCTTATCATTTAAACTATGATCCACTTGTGGTCTGTGGGTCATGTGAATATAAACGGTTAGTAAATTTATGCATTAGTATTGTGGTGTGGGAGCTGTTAAATAGATGTTTTTCACTTCATATTTGTTTTTCTTGTCAGGTTCCACATGCAGGGCATATGCTGTGCTGATCGTTTTCTCATAAAGAGATAACCAGTTTAGTTTGGCAATCATGCCACCAAGACCCTCCTCCGGCGAACTATGGGGCATCCACTTAATGCCCCCCAGGATACTGGTGGATTGTTTACTACCGAATGGTATGATGGTGACGTTAGAATGCCTTCGGGAGGCTACGCTTGTGAACATTAAGCATGAGTTATTTAAAGAGGCCCGGAAGCACCCCCTTCACCACTTGCTCCAAGATGAGTCCTCCTATATATTTGTTAGTGTTACGCAAGAGGCAGAAAGAGAAGAATTCTTCGACGAGACTCGCCGCCTGTGTGACTTGAGGCTGTTCCAACCTTTCCTCAAAGTAATTGAGCCTGTGGGAAACAGGGAAGAGAAAATCCTAAATCGAGAAATCGGTAAGCTCTATTTAATATTTTTGTATTATTCTAGATATGTGGGCAGTCATTTATATGGTTTGTAGAGAGACTTAAAGGGGATGTATAGCTTCTTCAGTTTGTGTGTTTCATTGAGCTCTCAGCTCTACAAATTCAGGGGCGTTTCTTCCCCTCCCAGCTGGGTGTTTCTCAACTGAAGGGGGATGACGACATCTCCCCCCTCCCTTCCCCCCTTCACTGTTCATGCTTGCACCCCACCCCCTTGAGTCCACATGTCACTGTCGTTCTCCCAATGCAGTCTTATTTTGTAACAGCTGTTTACATACCACAGGCCTGCATTCATTCTATGAACTCAGAGCACTGATCTCTTCTCTCACAGCTGGAGATTTGTTACAATTGAATCCAGTCTTCTATGAACTCCTCCAGAGCAGCATAGATTTCCCTTCTATGTTTACACGCATTTAGGCATCGAGGCACAATTCTGCTGTTTTCTGATTGTAGACGCCCAGCAGTATTATTGTGTTTCTTCTGGCTGTGCAGAGTGAAATTGCTGTCGGTCCCTTACTTTGAGTGAGAGAGGCAGCTTAATGCTCCTCTGTTTGCATTAGGCACTCTGATTGTATAAGCAGGTGCAGTGCCTCTGCGTTTCTGCTGGCTGTGCAGAGTGAAATTGTGCCGGTCCCTTACTTTGAGTGAGAGAGGCAGGAAAGCACGCTCCTGTGAATGACCAGGGGCTGGACAGAATGTAAATTAGTAGAGCCGGCAGCCAATGACAGGACAGGAGGAGGAATCCGACAGACACTGGGGAACTGTGTTTACAGAAACAGAAGATAAGGGATCCTGTGAAAACAAGACCGCTTTGCAAATGACCTCCAATTGCAAAGTTGCTTGTTTTCACTGTCCCCTTATTCTGAAGACCATTTAATGAAATGATACAACCCCTTTAAGGATTGGATCAGTACATAATGAGAAGTTATGGATTAGTTGCTATATGATTCCAAAAAAAAAAAACTTCACACCTCCTCCCTAATTGCAGCCCCTCTTCCCTAATTACTCTGTTTAAAGGGGTTTTCCAAGACTTTGAAAAACCTTTCTATCACCTCTCCCTAGAGTAGAAAATTAGCTTGACAAAGAAGGCATAAGCCGTTGAAACATTGTGCACAGCTGTGCGTTTGCCTCTTGTCAGTCAGTATATCCTCACTAGTTACATGGACTCTGCGGGGAGCAGGACTTTTCTAATGCACAGATGCAAGTATATTTTTCTAGAGTGTGTTCATTAAAACATATTGCATGGAATGAATAAAAATGGGCTAATGCTCTGAAGATATGTTGGTGTACTCCGATAATTGATGTTGCTATTGCGGAGTATGAGGATACTCCAGAGTAGACAGTCCTGAGCACTGCTAAAAGAATAATTTGTTTGCCCATAACTGGTGTTTATTGAAAATGGAAAATTAAGCCATACTCGCCTCTCCCATCACCACCATTTCAGAGCTCCAGTGTTCCTCCCTGCTGACGTCCTGTTCATGGATGACAAGATGCTTCAGCCAATCACTGACTTCTGTGGTCATGTACATCCCTTTAAGGCTAGGTCTACACAGTATAGGACAAAAACTCGTCAAAAACCAAAACCTAAAAACTGCTTTGAACGTTAGTTTTTTGTCCAAAGCAGCTGGGTTTCTAGCAAAGTTGTTTTGGGTGCGTTCCCACGGCACTGCCAAAACACTGGTCTGATTTTCTGACTGGTATTTTGTCTTTTGCCACATACCCTCTTTCCCCGAAAACAAGACACAGTGCATTTTTAGTTATGAAATTCAGAGTTTGGCTGCTTATGCTGATGTTTGTGATGAAATCCGTACAGTATATTAAGACATGTTGATGTTTTGTTCAACAATAAATGTGAATTATTGTTCATAGAAAAAAAAATCTAAAAAGAAGTCTTAGCTCGTCTTTAGGAGCAAGAATTAATAACAGACACTGTCTTATTTTCGGGGAAACAAGGTGGGGGGTGGCGCTTGTTCGGTTTGCAGATTCAAGCCCTTCCCCTTCACATGTTCATGTTCTGCCCGAAAACCAGACAGAAGAATGCACATGTCTTTCGGACCGCTGGCGGTGTGAAAAACCGTCCGGCAGAAAATCCGTTTTGTGGGGACTGCTGAATGGATTTCGTATTAAAGTCTACTGTATGGGGAGCGTTGTTTGTTTGTTTTCAGACGGTTTCTAAAACTGCAAACCATCGGAAAAACCAACCAGTAACCCTTGCCGTGGGGACAATCCCTTTTATATTTTTGGGGCAGTTTTTAATGTATGCAAAATTCATGTATCTTAAGACACCCGGGTAGTTTTTCAGCAGAACCGTCCAAAAACCGCTCCAAAAAACGTCCGGCGGTTTACATAGACTTCAATAGTAAATTTTCTACCCTGCTGTGACGTTTTTTGCGACATGTTGCAAAAAAGCGGCCAAGAGCAAAAACGTGCAGTAAAAAAAAAAAAAAACGTTCTGCGGAGACAACAGTACGTTTTTACTATTACAATCTGAGATCTCTTTTCAGTCATTTTTTCTTTGGTTTTAGAAAATTAAAAAACGACTGAAAAGTTGCGCAGTGGAGACATAGCTCAACTGTGTTTTAAGAGAACTGCTTGTCCATTCTTTTGGTTTTATTTTTTTTTCTGTGCTGCATTTTAAAAATGTGTACCATTGTTATAAGACGTTGATCTAGTCTTCTACCCAAACCAATCGGCCATAACTTTAATTTCACCTGCCTAATACTTGACCCATCAGGGCATGGATTCCATTAAACGTACCCTGTGGCGTCTGGCACATGATGTTAGCAACAGATCCATTAACAGGGTTGTCCCACTAAAGACATCACCTATCCTTAAATCTCAGATGGCTGGAACGCCCTTAGATCACTAAAACGGGTCTCCTGTTCTTTCTCACTATCTGATCATGCAGCAAGGATTTGTTTGAAGAAAGGAGTAGTGTGCATGTTAGACCACTACTCCATTCAAAGTTTATGGGACTGATAGAGATAGCAGGGTACATTGGATAGGTGATACATATTTTTTGGGGGAAATAAAACATTTGATGTCTGTAGCTTAAAGGGGTTTTGCCATGAAGTAAAATTGACGTAGGAAGCTTGCAAATCAAATAATAATAATTTTTACCATTCATCATTAAAAATTCTGCACCGTTTTTGTTTTAGCTGGTTCTTTAGTGATCCATTGTTTACAGCTCGTCTCCAGGGGATACGACCAGGGTTGAGAGCTACTCAGTCCTGGCCAGACATCACCTCTCCTCTCAGGCAGCTACTGAGTGTTTAACCCCAGGTACTGTCATTCTACTCCTGTCCCCTGTATGCCTTAGTAATTACTCAAACAATGCAAATAAAAAAAGAAACCTCTTTTGATAAAGGGAACAAAGATCCACAGGTTTGGTTTCTGCGGGGATTTGAACCTGGGACCCTTGTGCTGTAAGACAAAAAACTTAACCTCTGAACTACATTGTAGCTACTCACAGCTCTATACATAAACAGACCTTACTTTGACTAGAGAGAGGAAAGGCCTGGTGATGTCATCCTTCTGGGCAACATGATATGCAATTCAAACAAATCACACACGCCTCCTACTGAGCACACAGAGCTGAAGAGCTGGATACAGAAGGTATGAAATGAGATCGTGGCAAAACCCCTTTAAGTTGAGCCTTCATGGATCTGATTTATTTACTCCGAACATCCCACAGATGCTTGATCTGATTTGGAGACCCCAAGTCAACATGTTAACTCCGCTGTCATGTTTAACAAATCATTCCTAAACAGTAAAGAAGAGCAGATCATGCTACAGAAAGTAGCAGTTGTCTTTAGGAAATACTGTTGTCATGAAGTGGCGGAGAGGGGTAAGATTGGTCTGCATATTTAAAGGAGTTGTCTCACTACAAGGATTGTTTTTTATGTTAAAGATCTTGCAAAAACAAGTCACTTTGCAATATGTGTCCATTAACAGTGTTCTACCTATTTCTAGATATCCCCTCTTGTATGGGCTGCATCAGCTTCTCATGTCACTATAGCTACAGACCTTTTGATCTATGCTGATAGGCTGCCAGCACTGGTTGCTATAGCTACAGACCTGGCTTCTACTGCAGCCTAGTAGAAGCCAGTAAACACGCCCCTGAATTCAAAATGAAACCAAGAAAACAGAATGAATCAATTTAGGGAGACAACCCCTTAAGGCAACACATATACACCAGGATGTCCACGTTATCTGAAAGAAAATACTATTGATCAGGCCACGCTACCTTCTTTCATTGATCCATAGTCCAGTCCTGATGCCTACATGCCCATTTTATTGATGAACAGGGGTTGGCAAGGGCACTGTGACCAATCTGCAGCTACCCAGCAAGCTGTGATGCCCTGTGTTCTGACACCTTTCCATCACAGCCAGCAGTGCCTTTCACCCTCCCCCCTATCAATGTGCTACAGTAGATCTTCTGTGTGATCAGACCAGAAGGTTTAGCGTTCGCTCCCCAGGAGCAATAATAAGCCCATGTTCACACGACTTATTTTGATGTGGTTTTGGACGAGGTCTTCAGAGCGTTTCTTTGCCCAAAACCTCGTCCAAAATGCTTCCAAAACGCTGCCAGTTCATTTCATTGATTTCTATGTAAAACCTCGTTGTAGTTCACACACAAAGAGATTTTTACACGCTTCTTTGGAAGCGCTGAAAAGGAAGTGTCATGTTAATTCTTGAGGCGTGTTTTTGTCACGGTTTTGGTGCTTTTTTGGCGCGGTTTTTGTCCTGGCTATTAATTTGTATGGGTGAAAACCCTCATCCAAAACCTCGCCGAGAAACTCCTCCAAAAAAACTTCTTCTGAAGAAGCGTGTTTCAGGCGAGGTTTTGGGAGCGGAAACGCTCTGAAAAGCTCATACAAAAACACGTCAAAATAAGCCGTGTGAACATACCCTTAGTCTTTGAGCCCAGGACACTATTGCTGGTTCACCAGATTCTCCTTTATTGGATCACTAACCACTGAATGCCAGAAACACCCTGCTGCTTCAACCCAACTGTTAAGCAATCACAATTTGGCCTTGGTCAGTCACTCAGATCCTTAGGCTGTGTCTCCACTCCACACATTTTCAGTCATTTTTTTGAAACCTGTATCAAAAAATGACAGAGCATGGTAGAAAAGTTACTATTGAAGTCTATGTAAACCGCCAGACTTTTTTTGGCGCATTTTATTTTTTTTTTCAGAAATCCACAGCAATTATAATGGTGTGCATTTCTGGGGGGGGGAAAAAACCCTGCAAAATGCGCCAAAAAAGGTCTTTTTTATTTTAATTTTTAGCTGTTTTGAAATGCACTGGACAAAAACTCCGTGTTATGAATGGTTTTAGGGCATGTCCCCACTGCACGGGTTTTCGGCTGGTTTTTCAAATGGTTTGCGGTTTTGCAGACCGCCTGGAAAACCAGCAGAATGGGGCCCTATGGAAAACCCGCGGTCCGCCCGCAAAACATTGTGTAAGCACAATCTTCCATCCGGTTTCTAGACGGAATATGTGCTTCTCAATATGAAGGGGGAGGGCTCTTCTCCGCTCTTCGCGCTGAAAAGCCGCCCCACTCCCCTCCCCCGCAAAACAGTGCAAATACCGGCCAGTCGCATAACCGACCACTATTTGTCACATGCCGTGTAAACGGCTCCTTAGAATTTGGTTTTCAGTGAGTTGTTGTTTTTTTTTGGTTTTTTTTTGTCCAGTGCTGTTTAGACCTTTCCTTCCCTTTTTTATGGCTTTCAATACATCCCCTTCAAGAAATAACCTTTCTATTTTTGCCTAATACATCTATCCCAGCTCTTGACTGGTGCCCAGTTATAACATTATTTAATCCAGATGGTACCTGAGGATAACTGTTGTGTGTTTGTTTGTTTTTTTTGTTTTTTAGAATTTTTCTTATCTCACATTGCCTTTTCTTCCCATTGCAGATGTTACGCGAGTTTCCTTCATGGTGTGTAGCAGTAGATAGAGAAGTGTTGCTGAGTATTTGTTTCTTATCTAATGATGTGTAAAAAGTTGTAGATTTTTATAAAATTGTACATAAT
This sequence comes from Phyllomedusa bahiana, assembly GCA_025379985.1. Taxonomy (NCBI): domain Eukaryota; kingdom Metazoa; phylum Chordata; class Amphibia; order Anura; family Hylidae; genus Phyllomedusa; species Phyllomedusa bahiana. The sequence continues at coordinate 119,915 of JAODAL010002191.1, read as the reverse complement.
GCGAGAGACGTTTTTAGGGGACAAGATCTTAAAAAAAAAAAAAAAAAAAAAAAAAACGCTGCCATCAGTCATCTATTAACCGTTTCAGGGCCCTGTACAGCCAAATCATATGGGGCCCCCACCCATTACTGGTTCCTATTTTATAACATATCAGTGGGCCCCTTTTTGATTAGGGCCCCTGACAGGAGTACTGCCCTATTGGCACAACTGCATACTGCCATAGTGTACTCTGAACTGCATCTCTTTCTGTGCTGATAATGTTGTGTTTATGAGGTAAAACAAGCCAGCAGTGTAGGACGTTATATCGAATTGTCACAGAGGCGCTGGTACCGCTGCTACAACTGCTGGTTTGTTATGAGAGAGCTGGCCTGGTGGTAGTGGAGCGACTTCCTGTTTTTCTCCTATTTTGCATCCAAACCACTGTGGGAAGCAGGAGGTCATGGTAAACACATTCAGTCAAGACAAACACTCATTTATTGACTGCCCAGAGGGAGGGAAGCACTTGGGAGTTGTGGTATTTTCTTACGTTGGGACTTGACAGAATACTGCAGCTCTTTTACTTTCTGTTTATACAGTGTTTCATAATGTCATAACCCATGTTCAGGGCAGCTCTCATTTTCTTGGATAGATGTTTATTTGACAAGATTAGTATTCACAAAACAAAAAAAAAAAGTGGCAGAGATATTATGAAACATTTCCCCCCTTCCTCTCCTAAAACTTCTATTCAGCACTGCTGCACCATTCCCATGTTATTTCTACTGAACATGGATTAAAAGAAAAATTGGGAACTTGATACTAGTTGGAGGAGCTCTCCCCAAAATGACTAATAAAAGATGGGGAGACAAAAGACAGCGCACCCTAGTGCAATAAATGGAGTTTCCACAATCGTGATTGTTAGTATATATCAAATACACTAACCTTTGGGAGTTGTGCAATGCGAGGCACAACATTCCCTGAAGCTTCAAAAAAAGAACTGGGTTATAGAAGGTCCTCTGCAGCTTGTATTGTGGTGATCCGTTTCCCAGCTTGGAGATATCGACGCAAAAATCAAAACTGCCTATTCATCTTTTCATCCAGTTCCATTGATGGAACTGGATGAAGTGCCAGGTGTATGGAACGCGTCTTCCAATAAAGCAACAACCTTTTAAATGAAGAGGTCCAGCGCTGATTCTTCTCTGTGGCAGTAGGAGGTATACCGATGAATAGACCTCACGGACAGTTGTAAAATGACTAATACTGTCCTTTCAATGGCCAGGTTCTTTCTCAAAAAGATTATCTTAAACTTCATCTGCTACCTGGAGAGCCTGGATCACTGTAGTGCAGGGGTCTGCAACGTCGGCTCTGCAGCTGTTGGAAAACTACAACTCCCATCATGTGTTTGTTTAATCTATATCGGTGGGCATGATGGGAGATGTAGTTTCCCAACAGTTGAAGACCCTTGATCAATGTAGTGCAGGGGTCTGCAACGTCTGCTCTGCAGCTGTTGGGAAACTACAACACCCAACAGTCGTTTGTATAATACAAATCGGTGGGCATGATGGGCGATGTAGTTTCCCAACAGCAGGAGAGCCTTGTAGTGTGAGAACCCCTTTAACTGTTGGAGTAGGAAGGTTCTGGTGTATAGCTCCATGTTTTAGCACCCGGCCTCTTACATGAACATCAGGGTTATCGGAGGATACCAGCTATTTATAGCAAGGTGTAGATTGTGTGTCTTTTTGGTGCAGGTGAACCAGTTATTTTGCTATTCTATGTAACCCTGTTTTCCTGCTTTTCAAAGGTTTTGCCATAGGAATGCCTGTTTGTGAGTTCGACATGGTAAAGGATCCAGAAGTTCAAGATTTCAGGAAGAATATTCTCAATGTTTGTAAAGATGCCGTTGAACTTCGTGATGCAAATGGCCCAATCAGTAGAGCACTTTATGTTTACCCTCCAAATGTAGAATCTTCTTCAGAGCTTCCCAAGCACATAGAAAACAAACTAGACAAAGGTAAGCGAAACCTCCTGCAATAGCTAGACCAAGAATTAGCTGCTTTAAATACAACATTGCTTCTCCAGAGGTTTTTAGTTCTGGGAGATTACCTTGTAAGGGTATGTTCACATGGGGTAATTTTGGCACGTATTTCGTGGCGTATTTGCGCTCTAATACGGGCAAGATGCGCGACGAAATTACAGTAATCCATAGTTCTCATAGAGCATTATGGATTACGCCCCCTCTCCCCGCTTGTACAATACGATCGTATTGTACGTGCCGCAATATAGCGTGTGAAGAGTTATGTACCACTTCACAAAGTTCCTCCTGAGGCCAGCTCGTAATAGGCGACCTCGGAGGGCAGGGAGATGGCTGCGTTTTAGCAGTTCGCCCAGTTCATTTGTATGCCGAATCTAGCCAAGCAAGTGTGCTCCGGTATATTCACAACTCTTGGAGACCCAAATGAGGGAGAGCTGCACAAGTGCACCTGTTCTCTGAGGGTGGATTTTCCTGCAGACATTTTCCGCAGGTAAATCTATGAGTAAAAAAGAAAAACAGATTGCAGATGTTGGTGCGGATTTCATTTGAAATAGACATGTTGCAAATTTAAGAATCCGCACCACAGGACTTTTCCAGTGTGAAAATGTTATTACCAAGTGTGCAGGGGAATTGAAAAAATACATACCTGAAGCTGATAGTGTAACCTGCTTTTAGATTTTTCATGTGCAAATTTGCAGAAAGCGTCCACAGCATTTGTCCTACAAGCATTCACCCTTAGGCCATAGGCTATGTTCACACGGCTTATTTTGGGACGGGTTTGGTCCCGTATTTTGCACCGTACTGCGCGAAATATGGGGTGTATACGTCCCAGTCATTACGGTGATCCACAGTTCTCATAGAGAACTATGGATTACGTCTCCTCTCCCGACTTGCACAATACGGCGAACGGGGAGAGAAGCGACATGTCAATTATTCACACCGTATACGCGCCGTGGATAATGCATGTCTATGGGGCTGGCGAGCGGCTGGCCCCGCCCCCGTACACACGGATTAATTGCGGGGCAAAATACGTCCCACAATTAAGCCGTGTGAACATAGCTTTATAGCCTACTTTGCATAGTTTAGTCCCTTTTTCTATATCTACATGCAGAATATTCCAGTCCCTATTACATTGAAATTACAGTGCTTTAAAATTAGCCACTGTACCCTTTACCCCCAAATTTTAGGGATTATCTAGATAAAGATAACCGATTTCAAAACATGGCCCCTGCGCATCAGCTGATTTTGCAGGGAAGCTGCAGCAGCACTTGCAACTTTTTGGCCAGAAATTTATCTGACTGGCTAAAGCAGGCATCCTCAAACTACGGCCCTCCAGTTGTTGGGAAACTACAACTCCCATCATGCATTTATATAATCTATAACGGTGGGGATGATGGGAGTTGTAGTTTCCCAACATCTGGAGGGCCGCAGTTTGAGACAGCTTGAGTCCACCAGTAAAAGAGCCATTCATACAGAGTGGCTCTCCATTCTGGTTCATAAAGGAGTGTGGGAGCTAGAAAATGTGACAATCCGCCCCCTCTATGATGCCCTTACATGTCATGTGAACAGTAATTGTGTTCATGAAACACACTCTTTACATTTATTTGACCCAAGTTAAACATTTTGGAGGGAGGGACGAGAACTGGTGTCATCAGTGCATATGTGTTTGGGTATGATCACTAGAATAGTTTTGTAGCCCCAGCCTAAAATGAAAATGAATCTCTGCAAAGTGATTTGATTGTATTTAAAAAAAAGATCTATGAATCTGATACAATAAGTAGGATATTCAAAGTATTTCTATTTGAATAACTGTTGTAGGCTACTATATATAAACTGAAATATTTTCTGGTGACTACCCTTTCTACTGATCTTTATTGACTACATTATTCCCACAGGGCAGATAATTGTGGTTATTTGGGTCATTGTATCTCCTAACAATGAAAAGCAGAAGTACTCTCTAAAGATCAACCATGATTGTGTACCAGAACATGTAATAGCAGAAGCAATTAGGAAAAAGACTCGGAGTATGCTACTGTCCACTGAACAGCTAAAGCTTTGTGTTCTGGAGTACCAGGGGAAGTATATATTAAAAGTTTGCGGATGTGATGAATACTTGCTGGAAAAGTATCCACTGAGTCAGTATAAGGTAATAAACATCGGTTAACAGATTTGATTCTCCTGTCTGTCGAAGCTTATTTTAGCTTATTCCAATTATGGGAGCTGTAGGTTTTAAACATTTATTGCATTATCTTGTATGTCTTCTAGCACTTTAGGAAGTTACTGATGTTCAGTGACTGGACCCACCTTAAAAGGGTTTTTTGCCATGAAGTAAACTTAATGTGGGACGCTTGCAAATTAAGGCCTGGTTCACACGGCTTATTGCGGGGACGGATTTCGCCGGCCCCATAGACTGTCATTATCGACAGCGCGTACATGCCGTAAATAATTGACATGTCACTTTCTCCCCGCCCGCCGAATTCGCCGAGCGGGGAGGAGAGACGGAATCCACTGTTCTCTATGAGAACTGTGGATTACCGTAATGACTGGGACGGATTGGAGCCGTACTGCAGCGCAAATACGGCGCGCAGTACGGCTCCAATCAGCGCCCAAATAAGCCGTGTGAACGAGGCCTTACTAATAAACATTTTTACCAGTCATCCCTATTAAACATTTTTTCTATTTTTTTTGTTTTAGCTGCCACCTTAGTGATCCATAGTCTACAGCTTGTCTCTAGGGGATAGGACCAGTGACGAGAGCTCCTAAATCTTGGCTAGACATGTTCAGACATCACTTCTTCTCTCAGGCAGTTATTGTTAGTCGCTTCCCTGCTTAGTAATCTCAGGCGCTCACTACTGAGCGAGTGTTGAACCTCAGGTGCTGTCCTTCTACTCCTGTCTTCTGTGCTACTTAGTAATTAGTAAGACCATGCAAATAAAAAGAAACCGCAGACGGGTATGTGCATTGAGGGAAAAAAAGACCATTTTTGGTTCCTGCAGGGATTTTTACCTAGGACCTTTATGCTGCAAGGCGGAAGTGCTTACCACTCAGCTACATTGTAGCTGCTCACGGCTCTTTACATAAACAGACCTTTGTTTGACTAGAGTGAACAGACTGGGGATATGCATGGTGATGTCAAGTCTGCTGGGTCACATGATATGCAGTTCAAACAAATCCTACATGCCCCCTTTTAAACTCACTGAAAGCTGAAGCAGGACAAACCAGGCATGAAATGCTTTCATGGTAAAACCCCCTTTACTGGGACCTGTTGCATGCCGAATAAGCTGCTGATGGACATGCTCTATCCAGCAGTCTCTTCTGTTTTGTGCAATAGGTTTGCAGCATTTCCTTTCTAAATGTCACAACACGCGGCCCTCAATGCCATAGACTCCACTTTGTTCATGAGCGGCAATTGGCCTCACCCATCCACCACTGATTCTTCCTATTTCTGTGAGCAGATAGAAAAGCATCAGGTGTGTGGTGTCAGCAGCCGGTCCAGAATAAAGTAGACTCGTGTCTGATAGCAGAGGCTATGTGCTGACAGATTTGGGGAGTAAATGTGGAAAAACTACTGTCCATTACAGAATAAGTAATAGACTGTCACTGGCTTATACAGCCTTTAGCAGGAGCAGAATAAGCTATGGGACAGGTTGTCTTTAATGCCAGTCTGTGTAGATTTGCGCCTTCCCACCTCTTTACCATATAAGGTTTTGCACACAGCACTTTGTAGTTTAAGGCCTCGTTCACACGGCTTATTTGGGAGCGGATTGGCGCCGTACTCCGAACCGGATTTGCGCTGCAGTACGGCTCCAATCCGTCGGAGTCATTACGGTAATCCACAGTTCTCATAGAGAACTGTGGATTCCGTCGCTCCTCCCCGCTCGGCGAATCCACCGCGCCGGGAGTAAGTGACATGCACATTATTTACGGCGCGTACGCGCCGTGAATAGTGCATTGTCTATGGGGACGGCGGGCAGCTCCCCCGCCAAGCCCCCGTCCCGCCCCTTATTCAAGCCGTAACTGCGGGCGAAATCCGTCCCGCAATTACATCTTGAATAAGCCGTGTGAACATTGCCCAAGTGTTTTTAGTGTAGGTTTTTGTATTTCTCCTCAACCAGATATATAAAGTTTATATTGAAATATATAAAACACACTACATACAAAGGGTTTTGATTTGTAGTGAGGTTTTTTTTCCACAAATCATGCTTTGATTATAGCTTGGTTTTTTTTCTGCCTTTTTTCAGTAGACATCTTGAAAGGACTTGAATTTTTGGGGTTGTTTTTGTCAAAAATCACATTTTGTTGAATATACAAAAAATTTTTTTATTCTATTTCAGTACATAAGAAGCTGCATTACGCTTGGCCGGATGCCTAATTTAATGTTGATGGCCAAAGACAGTCTATACAACCAGATCCCGGTTGACACCTTCACTATGCCCTCCTATTCCAGAAGAATTTCAACTGCAACACCGTACATGAACGGGGAAGCTTCCGCTAAATCTCTATGGAATATTAACAGCACTCTCAGACTAAAAATTCTCTGTGCAACATATGTCAATGTAAACATTCGAGATATTGATAAGGTACTCTTTATCATTTGTCAGTTTTTTGGGTGGAAGGTGAGGGAGTATTTTTTTTTTTCAATTGTTTAAACCTTCCTTTTCCTTTGCTTCAGATCTATGTTCGAACTGGTATTTTTCATGGAGTTGAACCACTGTGTGACAATGTTAACACTCAGCGAGTTCCTTGTTCAAATCCAAGGTGATCTTTTCCTCAACATTCTTGTAATCGAGTTTTGTAGATAACATCATGTATTTTTATGTTGTACTTGTATCTTCCTCCATTGGCTCTCATAAATGGTTTTTTAACTCCAAGGAAAATCACACAGGTTCGCATAGCAGTATTTTGGTCAGTTTTTTTACTGCAAATACTGGTGGAAAGTACTGACCAAAGTACTGCCGTGTGGAAGAAAAGAAAACTGCAAACAGAATTTTGTTTCGTTTGGTCCAAATTAAGCTATAAAACCTGACTAAAGGAGACCGCACTTATGACATCATTCTAGATAAGCTTATGGGAAATGCATGTTGACCTTAACAATTCTAAGGGTCCATCTACAGGACAAGCAATTCCCATTGGATTTACATGTGGATTTGAGTTTTAAAAATCAGACTGTAAATTATCCCCATAGACCTCAATTGAAAATCCAAACTACTTGGATTTTCTTGGTTGGATTTTATAAACACCATTTTTCAAAAACAAAGATTTTTGTTCTTTTGCCGTATTTCAAGTAAATTTAAAAAAAATAAATAAAAAATAGCTCACCAAATATTTCTATGTTGGAGCCTCCTCCAAAACCCCACAGACATGCATGGGACTTGTTTTCTGACTGTGAAAAAAACAACCTCAAAATCCATATAAAATACTTGTTGGAAATCACGTCATCCAACACTGTTTATAACTGTAGAATCAACGAGAATTTTAACATTGTCGTGTGGACATACCCCAAGAGTAAATTCACACTTCGAATTTTCCAAATTGGAAAATTCCAGTCGTAATCCTCGGCAGAAATCCAAGTCCATACTTTAAAGGGGATGTATCGCTTCTTTAGTTCGGCTGATTCATACTGCTCTCAGCTTCTCAACTCTAAAAAAGCAGGGGCGTTTCTTCCCCTCCCAGCTGGGTGACATCATCCCCCCCCCCCCTTCACTGTTCATGCTGGCTCCCGAGACTTCCCCCCACCCCTCTGAGTCCACATGTCACGGTGTCTCTCCCTATCAGTCTTATTTTGTAAGAGCTGTATACATACCACAGGCTGCCTTCAATCTAGACTGAGCACTGAACTCTCCTCTCACAGCTGGAGATTTGTTACAGTTGAATCCAGCTTTCTATGAACAGCAGAGATCTCCCTTCTATGCGGGAGAGGCAGGGATCGACACACAATTGTGCGGTTTCCCGATTGTAGAAGCCATGCAGTGTTGTTCTGTTTCTTCTGGCTGTGCAGAGTGAAAATGTGCCGGTCCCTTACTTTGAGTGAAAGGCAGGAATGCAAGCTCCATCAATACAGCCGACCGGGGGCTGAACAGAATGTAAATGAGCTCTCGGCTAGTGAAATGCTAGGAGGAGGGATCCGACCAGCACTGGATATCAGTGTAAACAGAAACAGATGATAAGGAAAACTGTGAATACAAGACAGCTTTGCTAATGACATCTAATTGCAAAGTTACTTGTTTTCACTGTCCCCTTATTGTGAAGACCATTAATGAACTGATACAACCTCTTTAAATTTCTGCCAAGGATTTGCAAGGATTACTCATGAGGTGGGATTTGCCTCTGACTTGAACACGGGTTAGCTACATTTCAACAGGGCGAACCCACATCACTCTTGCAGGAGCAGAATCTGGGGATGATCCTATTGGGGGGAAAAATGGAAATGTCTGACTATTTTTCCACACCACAGATTCAAAATCCGTAGTTCACATGGATTTTAAATCTTTGGTGTGGAAAAATATGGACTTGTCCATTCTTTCAAGCAGATTCACCTCAGATTCCGCTCCAGCATGCCGTAGTTATAATGGAAGTCATGTCAAATTCCTTGTTTAAAATCAGTCAGGTGAACATGCCCCTATGCGCTTCTTGCAAACACAAGTAAATAGTGCGTCTGCATCAGTACTGTGATTCGCATACGTTTTATATAGATGAGGTTTCATGTGCTATATGTTACTGGTTATCGAATTGTTTTCCATTCAGTGAGCAAATGTGGAATCTATTTCCAGGTGGAACGAATGGCTTTTGTACGAAATGTTCATCCCAGATTTACCCAGGGCAGCTCGCCTTTGTCTTTCCATCTGCTCCGTGAAAGGCAGAAAAGGAGCAAAAGAAGTAAGTGCTTTAGTATTTTGTCATTTCCCATGCATTTCAGATTTCGGTGTCATTTTTCACCTTGCGAAATATTTGCTTTTTGTTGCTCTATAAACTTGATGTGCTGGTACTGATAGATATGGAAATATATCTCAAGGCATCCTTCCTAGCTCTCTGTCTAGAAAGTGACCGCTATTATTACAGGTCCACAACTCCAAAGACCCATTTCATCTAGTCATAGTAGAGTCCTGTGTGGTTCTAAATTCTTCCTTGCAGCTGAAAAGCAGTTCCCAGGCAGCTTTGCTCAACCTCAGCCAGGTTGAAGACTTTAAAGGGGAACTATCGCCACCAAACATATTAAGTTATATTATAGGAGGAAGGATGTAGATGCAACTAAACATGAAATGAGTTCTCTTTATCGGTATAATGACTTTAAATGTAGACCTTCTGGTATAGACCCGCTGATGAGAGCGGCCATCTTGAGATTGGCATTGTGTCCATATAGGAAGTGCCTAGTGATTTCATGTTTGTATGCAACAGAATTACTAGGTTTTATGCACTGCGATTGCAGCTGTGAGAGCCTCTTATCAACAGCAGGCCTACAGAGTGTGAAGAACTTTACAGGCAAAATGTATTACCAAGATCAAGGTAGGGTATGTTCACGTCGGATTGTTATAGCAGAAAAATCTACTGCAGAAGGCATGGCGGAAATCTAATGGAACACCCTTGGATTTCTGTTGCAGATTTTCACTTTGCAGCAGCAGTTTCACCACAGATTAGCTAATCCAAATCTCGTCTGCCTGATGGGGAATCCAAGCACATTTTGCATTAGGCAGCCGGTCTGTGGATTAGCTACACTGAAACCAAGGCCAATCCAACATGTCACTTATTTATTTCCCGCTCTCTGGATTTCAAGTGTACAGCAGAAAAGTCAGTGAATTCTGCACCTAAATCCATCATATGATCATAACCTTATGCTTTAGTAAGCTAATGCCACTAAATTTAGTAATTTAGCAAATTATTCACAGTTTATTTTAGTTTTGTTTTAAAACTTCTCAACTGGTAATATTTTGTCAATTTATTTTGGAGGGGAAATGACCAAAAAATTGCGATTCTGCCACTGTTTTCTATTATGGTAATCACTGTATGGAAGAAATCAGGTTGTAATTTGATAGACTGGATCTTTACGGTCATTCCAGCAGCAATGATGTGTGATTTTTTTACTTTTCTTTTTTTATGTATAAATGGGAAAGGTAGGGTTAGGGGTTTGGCTTACTTGGTGCACAGCTGATGAATTACAAACAGGTGGCTGCCTGCTGTTTCTAATAGAAAAGTACAGAAAAAACAAATGTCTCTGCAGAACCAACGTATAGGTGTGCTGACCTAATGCCACTATGCCCTACTGAAATAACATAAATGTAAGAATATCTGTGGAATGTTTTCTACTGCTGTGCAATAGAAACGTACTGGCACCCGTCTCTCATGTATCAGCTGGACATCAGAGAGTACTGTCATAAGGGCACAGCAGCCAGCTGAGGGCTGTGCTTCTTTGGCTGTCCTCAGGGCTGCACAGCTGATGCATGGAGCTGGCTCCTTTCCACAGTGGAGCAGCAGAAGGTGCTCCACCATCTCACCATCTATTTTTTTTTTAAGTTCAGTACAGCACATTGGAGTACTGACACTATCCAGTAAATGAAGTACCAGCATGCCCTACAATATGCACTACCAAAATGATATTTATTGTTTAAAAAGCTCATGAGAACTATCCAAATAAAGGGAATAGTCATATAATAAAAAATAACAGGTTAAGGCTCCTGCCAGGGATACCCTTATTGGGGTAACCACCTGTTATTTGCAGATAGATAGATAAATAGAAATTTATTTATTTTTTTTTTTTTTTACATTTCTGTTTTCCCCATGTATTTTAAATGGATCATTAAAAGTTATGTTTTATTACGTGACAATTCTCTTTACATAGATAGTTCGAATTGTTGGCAGTGTCTTCTTTCAGCAGAATATTTGGTGTTCTGTTGGTGCCTTACTCATAAGCCCTGATGCAAAAGTTCAAATTGGCCCCCTTTGTCTTGTACAACTCCTCGTCAATGGCCAATAGCTACAGCTTGCCTGTATTTTTACATGCATGTAATAGGTTTTGTGTCCTGCACATAAAACATACACCATTGTGAATTAGACCAAACATAGCCCAAAAAAGAATCCATTTGATTCCACAGTGCGGTAGAAGTTGAGATATCTAATTGATGGTATTCTGATTGTATATAAGCATATGCTGGTAATGTACAGATGAAACATGACATTGTTGCCTCATATGTGTGTCAGTTTTAGTCACTGACATCTGTTCAGTACTAGTGATCTAAGACAGAATTGGTCCCCCTATTATTCACCCTTGAATTTCACTATGAAATGTAATCGCAGGTTTGGGTATGCAATACACATGCTGACCTATTGCTCCTTGAAAATGAGTGCCCTCTTTGCTATTTAGTGAGCTGTTAATAGTGGCTGCAGTTTCAGCATCCATTTATCTGGCGATAGTGTATGCTATCCAAGGCATTCCACCTCTCATGAGGTACTATAGCCTGACATGGGAGTAATAAGGTGCACTGGAGCGTCTGGGCATGGAGTATACATCACACTGTATGCTGGACGCTGGGCAAGGAATGTGTTGAAGTCATGAAGAACAAACTCGAGCTCTTCTGGTGTAGGACAAGTTTTTTTTTTTTTTTTTTTTCCCTTCATGTAGAAGGTGCATCATCTTGCTTTTGCACTTAATCACTGCAAACAATGTTTTCCTATTGTGGGTACAGGTTACCAAACGCCTGCCTGACATTTGGCCTGTACTCCCAGCCGCTTCTCTGCGCCACTACCCATAGCCATACACCTACATTAACGTACCCTTCTGCTTCTTAGTCCGATCATCCTTATCTCTCTCTCTGGTTGCTTTCTTACAGCTGGAATGTGCCCTGCACATATGATCTCTGGCCACTAAAAGGCATCAGAATTACATGATTTTTACCACATTTATAACCTGTTTTTAGACTCTCTTGTGCTGCATGCAACAGGACCATGGCTTGACATGCAGCAGCATGCGCCAAAATTTTGCTGCAATTCTTGGCACAAACTAAGCCAAATAATGTTAGACAAAAGTTTTGAAATGTGCCAGGCTTATTATACAGCATTAGCCGTGGTGATAAATCTGGTGCAAGTATTAGCAAATTTGCCTAAGTACATTTCAATTTACTGCTAAAACATCTTACAATTTTAGCATGATGCTTTATATTTTAATGTAAGTTTTTGTCTTCTGGCAGGAACACTGTCCATTGGCATGGGGAAATATAAACTTGTTTGATTACACAGACACTCTAGTATCTGGGAAAATGGCATTGAACTTATGGCCTGTACCTCATGGATTAGAAGACTTGCTCAACCCTATCGGTGTCACAGGGTCCAACCCAAACAAGGTACTAAAACATTCATTCCATTGTTGCTCAGTGGGATCCTTTGTTTATGCACTATATTATGTTTAAGGGTATCTGCACAAGGTGTGTTGAATACGTTTTTATGATACGTAAAACAGATTGTGTAAAATGTATCCAAATACATACCACAAATTGTGGTACGTATTTGGATACGTTTTCTGTACTGCAAGAATGTACCTTTTTTGTTTCTAATAGACTTTTAAATGTGTCAAACGGATCAAGAAGTGCTGTCACTTCTTTGTAATGATCCGTAAAACACAATACAATGCCGTATGTAAATACGTATAGTCTTGCGTATTTTACATAGCGACGATACATATTTCACATTGAAGTCAGTACGTATTGCACAAATGCCGTGTGAACATATTTTAAGTTTATAAATATTTTCTGGACAGATGTACAGGTAGTCACCGGGTTACAAACAGGATAGGGAATGTAGGTTTGTTCTTAAGTTGAATTTGTATGCAAGTCGGAACAGGTATATTTATTAAATCTAACTCCAGCACAAAAGGGTTTTTTTTAGTTTTGGATAGTGCAAGGAATGGTTTTTACATTTGTTTTGCTGTCTGTGTACTTGTTAAGAAGATTTCGCCTTATGTGCTGCTGTGGCATGCTGGAACTTGTCGTTCCACGGCTACTATCTGCTGTGGAAGATGGAACTACAAGTGCCAGCATGCCCCATAAGTCTCCGTTTGTAACTAGGGGACAAGTGTAAGTCGGGGACTACCTGTACATACAGTAAAATATTAAAATAAAGGTCAATATACAATATGTATGGTTTCAGAAAATCTTTATCATTCACATAAAATGAGTATCTTCACAGCAGGAAAGATTTGTAAAGTCATGTCCCTGCAAACAGCTTTAGATCTAGTAGCCCAAAGAGCTAAATTTCAGGATGTCATGAGCGGTCATTTCATGGATGGCCATTTTATTGTTAAGAGACATGCAAGTAGATGTGGTTTTGTTTTACTTGGATCCTTATAACTGTAGTGTAGATTATGCATGATGTATATAGGATAACTATTTTATTTTAAGAATAGGTCTGCTCGTAAATTCAGCTAATTAAAGGGGTTTGGTCTTTTTAACAGAAGCTGCTCTTCTCCTCCTGCTGCCTGTGCCTCCTGTTTGGTGGGTCTACAGCAGTGACGGACATTTTAGCTCTCTTGGCACCTATTTCAAGCTCGGCCTGTTACCCGGACATTATTGTTGGAGGGGTTTAAAAAAAAAAAAAAAAAAAGACACTGTCCAGGCTAAAAGTATGAGCCAGCAGTGCTGAATTTATCATGAGATAAAGCTTCTAATGAGAATGGAAACTTACATGCTGACACACTTAGTTGCTGAGTGACTGTTCTATTTGATGTAAATACACAGCTATGTGCTATGCAGACCTGACAGGATGGCACAAGGCGTCTCTCTGCTCAGTAACTCTGGGGTTTAGTGCTTGTTAGTAGCAAGATCAGAGAGTAAGAAGCAAGCTGTCCTGTTGAAGACACAGCAGGGATTGAGCTCCACTACCGGCCACTGCTGCTAGAGCAGAGAGGTGGCCTGTAACCTAGAGAATCTTGTGGATGCAAGCAGGAAATAAGAACTGCTCGAGCTGTAAATGAAGCAAAATTGGTACTTCAGTGTATTTGGTAATCTTTATGTACCTTTTTTATCTGCATGTTTAAAGTTAGTCATTGAGATGGGAATACCATTTTAACTTTAAATCTTGGCTGTAGGCACTCTCTAGTGTGTTATTTATCACATGATTGTGTACATTTAGGCTTTTTTGTGTTGGACTCTTTCAGGAAACTCCCTGCCTGGAGCTTGAATTTGACTGTTTCAGTAGCCCAGTCAAGTTCCCAGAAATGGCGGCGATAGAAGATCATGCAAACAAAGTTTTAGAGCGAGAGATGGGCTACAATTACAGTCATTCCGGACTGGTAAATAAATTGTTAATATTATATCTCACCCACAAGAGATCCTGTATTGTAGTCTGTATTAAACAAGTGCAACTTAATTTGCTAATGAGCAAAGCACCCTCCCCTTGTATTTTTTAGATTACTTTATTGCTCCGACAAAGTCGATTCAATTTTTCAACTTGTGCAAAATACTGTTTGGTTCCCTGTTCTTGTTTTTTTTTGTTTTTTTAGCGGTCGTTTCACAATGTACATTATTTAGTTTATTGCATATTGGAAATAGCTTAAAATACTTGGGGATGAGAATGAAAACCTCAGTATTCATTGTTTATGGTAATGTTATTTTTCAGAATAGCAGAATAGCCAGAGATAATGAAGTCAGAGAAAGTGATAAAGAGCAACTCAAAGCCATTTCTACTCGGGACCCTCTTTCTGAAATCACTGAGCAAGAAAAAGAATTCCTTTGGAGCCACAGGTGTCTTTCCTGCTTCTGTGTTCAATGGCTGTGCTTAGTTTAACAATTCGTTTCATTTGATTCCAAAAAACGAAAGTGGTCCATAGAGAAAAAAAAAATACTATATACATTGAGGGGACAAAGTGGTTGTGAACTGAGGGCAATTGTGTATATATGTCTATGTTCAAACATTGCATCTGTTTTGATATGGGGCAAAAATGTTTTTCAATGATACAGTAGCATTGTACATTAAAGGGGTTCTCAGGTTTATAGAACCCATTTTCAGAGTTAATAGGTTGGGGTCACGTGTCCAGGATCCTTATCTGTTGGTCAGAGTGCAGAACCGCTGCAAAGAACGTCTCTCGCTCTGGAGGACTTCTGTGTAATGCCTCATTTCCCATAACTAATTGCTGGGGGTCCCAACAAATGGGCTCTTTTGTGGTCAGCTTAGGGCATGTCCCCACGGCATGGGTTTTCAGCCGGTTTTGCAGGCGGTTTGCGGTTTTGCAGACCGCCTGAAAAACCAGCCGAAAATGAGCACAATGGTGCTCTATGGAAAACCCGTGCAGCAGTCCCCACTGCACGGGTTTTCCATCCGGCGGTTTTTCCACCCGCAAAACATTCTACAAGCACAATCGTCCGTCCGGTTTTCGGATGGAATCTGTGCTTGTGAAGGGGGAGGGCTTTTTCTCCGCTCATCGCGGAGAAAAGCCATCCCCCGCGGCCGTGGGGACGGCCGCAAAACAGGACAAATACCGGTCAGGTTAACCGGCTTGTATTTGTCCTCTGCCATGGGAACGCACCCTTCTTGTCAAGGGAAATAGGAATTACCTGTTTTGCAGAGAACCCATTTAACAAACGTTTACTGTTGTGGACATATGTAATACATCATCACTTTAAGAGTTTGCCACAACTTGAATATAAGGATTTGAGCTTCGTTCTTGGTATCCTACACTCAGAATCTAGGTACACCGCTCATTAAAGTTGAGAAAGAGGAAAAAGGGTTCTCTGCAGGACGAGAGACCCCACACTTTAATTATTCCCTTTGTACAGCCTTACAGCGATCTTAAGGCCGTGTTCACACGGCTTATTCCCGACGGATTTGTGCGCCGTATTGCGCTCACAAATCCGGCGTGAATAAGGGGGGGCGGGGCCGGAGCGCGGCAGGGGCGCCGCTCCCCGGCCCCATAGACAATGCATTGTTTACGGCGCGTACGCGCTGTAGATAATATGCATGTCACTTTCTCCCCCCGCGGCGGATTCGCCGAGCGTGGAGGAGCGACGGAATCCACTGTTCTCTATGAGAGCAGTGGATTACCGTAATTACTCCGACGGATTGGCGCCGTACTGCAGCGCAAATCCGGCGCGCAATACGGCGCCAATCTGCGGCAAAATAAGCCGTGTGAACGAGGCCTAAGGGTGATACAGGAACTTCTCTTCAAATTATCAATCCCTTATATCAATAAGAGTGGATATGTGATTGCTGAAATGATTGGTTGATTAAAAATCTACACATGTACACATGAGCATTTGATGCACATGTGCAAGATAACAATAAAAGCTGATGATAATATTAACACCTATATTTCTCCGGATCAGTTGTGCCAAACAAACAGTATAAGGGTATGTTCACGCGGCGTCTTGCCTCCGTATGAAAAAAACATCCGCTTTTCTGATGCTTCTCTGGGTCCATCTGAACGGACCCAGACACGCATCTAACAATTAACAGTGAGTTTATCACTGCCAGCAATGACAAACACGCAGCAGTGTTCACATGAGTGATTGCCGCTGCGTGTTTACATCACATCTGTCGGGTACGTCTTTCAGATACAATCCAAGAAAAGACGCAGTGTGAACATACCCTAATGAGGTAATCCCTTAAAACATAACTTTCAATAACATAAGGATAAAATCCACAAATACCACAGGGATAACTAATAAGTTAGGTGAAGTAGGGAGAGTACTGGGTAAACCTTTTACCCACAAACATGCACTGTTATAAAACCTATACCAAATGTTAAAATTTGATGAAAAGTTGCATGATGACAGCCACGAGTGTAATACTAAATCTACACAGCAAAATCCAACTGCATTTTGCCCAGAAACCACGGTCAGTTTTCATATTTGCCGTCAGCCACGTACATTTAAAGTACGGGAATCTGGCGGAATATACAACATGTTCCATATTCCACTGGATTTAATAATAATAATCTTTATTTCTATAGCGTCAATAAATTTCGCAGCACTTTACAATTTGGAGGGTATAGTTACAGACAAAAGACAGACATTACACAATGAAATCTACTTACAGATGAGACACGAGGTGGATTAAAAAAAAAAAAAAAAATCCATGCTGTGTAGACAGCACAGATTTTTGTTATTTCTGTCTATGCAGTACAGGGTACTGGTGAATTCAAAATACTGAATCCGCCGATATCCTGTGCTGTGTAGACCTAGCCTAAACTGCTCAAAGTAGTTTTCAGTGTGAAAGAAAATAGAGTAAAAATATTAATTTGTCTTTTGATTGTGTAGATGTTATTGCAAAAGAAAATTGAGTGTTCATGTACTACATGGTATTAATTAAAAGAATTAGAACCCGAGCACAAGCCCAGTGATCATGCAAAAGTACAGGGCTGAAGGCTGCATGGTTGTATACCTTTTTTACTGCAGTATCCAACCTAGAAGCACACTTGAGAAGAATGGATGCAATTTCAGTTCCTAGTTTTTTCTTTTGTTTTATCAGAGAAAAATGTAGAAAGTGACTTGCTTACCTTTACCATATTGTGAGCCTCCGTGCCTGTTGTATTAGCAGCTATAATTAGAATACAAAATAAGACTATGTCCTTTCACATTATATTGTTTTAAAGAGGTTGTCTCACTACGTCTATTCATCTTACCGCAGTCCTGTTTTTTTCATTTTTGAATTCTGGGGCATGCTTACTGGCTATTACTGACCTGCAGTGATGAGCTGCTGAGGACAGCCAGGTCTGTAGCTATAGCAACCAGCACCTGCAGCCAATGAGGTGAGACGGAACAGGTCTGTAGTTATAGTGACTTGAGGAGCTGATGCAGCCCATACAAGATGGGATATCTAGGAATAGGTAGGACACTGGTAATGGACATATATTGCAAAGTGACTTGTTTTTGCAAGATCTTTAACATAAAAAAACAATCCTTGTAGTGAGACAACCCCTTTAAATACCAAAACTGAAAAATAAGTAAAGCATAAGTGGTCATGAAGATCAGCTCCAAGGACACTGGATGCTACTTGTGCTGAATGCAAAGCCAATGTTCCATTCTATGTTTTTGCAGACATTATTGCCGAAATACTCCAGAAATCCTCCCTAAGCTGCTCCTCGCTGTGAAATGGAATTGCAGAGACGATGTTGCACAGGTAAAATATTTGTACTAGATGACACAGCACATTTCATATGAGGATCTTTCATCAGTTTGCTATCGTTGAAACGTGATGGGTAGCACAGAACAGTGATATTGTCCTGCTTTTGCAGTATTTTATGTTTATATTTTTTAAAAGGCTTCTTATGGGTAGGGGAAATTATTTTTTTATAAAATATGTAAGATTTTTGCTTCAGTGTGTTTTTTTTTTTTTCATTCATTGATCGCTGTGATTTTTTTTTTTTACCAACCAGTTAACAATTACACGTGCGTGCCAAATCTACCTCAGTATTTACATTCTACCTTTATAAACAGCCCTGTGTGTGCTTTCCTTCCTGTCTACAGCCATTGTGATCTGCCTTCCCTGAAAACTCATATCCCCTCCCGTTCTACAGCCTGATCTGCCTTGTACAACCTCCTTTCCCTCCCTACATTGAGAGTACCATTTAGGAGAGGAAAGGGAACAGCTAGTTTTAAGAGTTCTACACACACTGAATATCTTGCTAAACTGAAAAAAACCATGTATAGTCAATAGAAGAGGACGCAAATATACATGTGTGTTCAGTGAGCGAAAGTGTAAGTCCTAAAACACAGGGAACGCTTAGGATTGGGAAATTTAGATAAGAAGCCGATGGCTTTCTGGCACTATTGGCTGACTACTGAAGTGGGTGGGAGCTTTCCTACTGATATAGTCAGCCTATTTCACCATGATATTGGGCATACCGCTGGAATGTAGACTTCATTCCAACCCCATATTCATATACCTGCTTTTTTACCCCATTCATAACTGGAAAATTTAGCCCACAGAAGAGGATTTGATGGTCCTAGGAGAAACGCGTCTGGGTGAATTTCTATATATATTTCACACTACTATGTGCTTTCTGATATAGGGCAATAATATGAGTTTGAGGGGTATTATTGGTGGGCTTGATCTTCTCGGGGAGGTTATCGTGCAAAGAGACAGAATAGACTTTATAGGTTGTAGGGTAAGACTTCTGATAATGCTTTGCAACATAATCTGGATCCCAGACTGGAAAAGGACTCTTTGATGTCATGTGATACAAGACAGATCAAACAGATTTTGGACCAAGGCTACTTCTTAAGGGGGTGGTTAGTCCGTTTCAAACATTAGTTTATAGTATGTTTCTTTAACAGTTTATAGTATGCCTATTTAATGGTTTGTGATATCTATATTTTGAATTTTAAATGGAGTATGGGGGGGGTGGGGGGGGGAAGCAACCTAAATCCACATGAAATACTTGTTGAAAACCATTTCGTCCCACGCAGTTTCCAACGGCAGAATCCAGCATGAATCCGAAGAGTCAATTTTACTGGTCGTCTTTCTGTACCCTTATGCATAAAAATAGATTAGATTACAATCTGATCCCACCAATTTCAACATTTACCACCTGTGCAATAGATAGTAACTATTTTCAGCTGTAATACTCCTTTAAGAAATCACAATAGTGATGTCGGTCCGTGAACTTCAGAAGGACTCTACAGCACCGTTTTAGTTTATTTTGTATATTCCTCTGCTTAGAAGGTTTTGTCAGAACTAAAATCTCACTCGAACCTAAGGCTATGTTCACACGGCTTAATTGCGGGACGTAATTACGCCCCGCAATTACGCCGTGGGGGGGGGAGCGGGGGAGTAAGCAGGGGTCCGACACTTCGCCGGCCCATAGACTATCATTGCTAGCGGCGCGTATACGCCGCTAGAAAGTGACATGTCGATTATCTCCCGCCGGCGAGATTCGCCGGGCGTGATGAGAGGAGACGTAATCCATAGTTCTCTATGGAACTGTGAATTCCGTAATGATGGGACGTTTTCGGCCCGTAATTTGCGCACTTCGGGCGTAATTACGGACCGAAATACGGCCCATTTTAAGCCGTGTGAACATGGCCTAAGGGATTTAAGTGCTATAGAGCAGAGCAATGCATTTGTTCTGGAAATAGATGGTGATCTAAGCACATAACCTCATATTCTCACATCTCTCCACTTACGAACCTGGTGGTTTCCCCCTTCTAGAGCATTTCTATGACAGAATATCAGAAGTTGTGTACTGTAAATCTGCTGGGCAGAGTTTACTTGGATACTGTATATATTTTGTATTGTTGTATTACAAGACTTAATAACTCCTGTAACTCCTTCTCTTAACAATATACAGATGTATTGTCTGCTTAAAGACTGGCCTCCCATCCGACCAGAGCAAGCAATGGAACTGTTGGATTTTAATTACCCGGACAGGATAGTACGGTCGTTTGCAGTTACGTGCCTTGAGAAGTATTTGACTGATGATAAACTGTCACAGTATCTAATTCAGCTAGTTCAGGTAATTTTCAGATGCGTCTGCAAATGCTGTACAAGTAATAATGTATTGTTTATTTGAAGAATTGTCATACAATTGAATTGTCGGTGTGCTAGAAGTTGTAAAAAGAAAGTAGGTTGCCCGCCAACGATTGAAAAAAAAATGTTTACATTTTTATTTTCTGCAAAACTTTAATCATTCCAAAATGACAAATCTAAAAGAGCCGACTTAATATATAGCGATCCATATCAACACACATTTTATCAAAGATTCTAATAAGACGTTTCGATCCAAGTTAGATCTTTCTCAATAAAATCTTTGATAAAATGCGTGTTGATATGGATCGCTATATATGAAGTCAGCTCTTTTAGATTTGTCAATCGTTGGAGTGCAACCTACTTTCTTTCTACGTGTATTCCCTTTTGGTGTGCACCCTCCAAGGACCATGAGTGCCGAGGACATAATTTCTATAATTCTAAAGTGTGCTAGAAGTTGGCCCTGTAGTCTAATTCCCCACTGAGAAATTTCCATGCACAAATATAACAAAACCAATAATACTGCACATGTTACTATTTTTTTTTATTAAGCTTACCTACATAAGATACCTTAGGTCAACGACCTATTTTTGCAAGTTGGCCTGAAGCGGCAGCCGTCTTATATACCTTCATCTAGTTCAATTTGTGGAGCCTTCCTGCCCAAATTGTCTGTGACCAGCACAGTGAAGAGCTCAGACTCTCCATCTGTTAACCAAATGATTTGACTTTTTGGCTATGTGACCGGAAAGAAGGGTATTGTTTAGAGCAGAACCAGGCACCACACAGGAAATAGATAAAGCATGTTATCTAACGGAACAGAAAATTATCAGTCACATTTTGTTTGTCCCCAAACTTAAATTTTAATGATGGAACTCAATTTTTATTCATGTGAATGACCATATGTTTACCTTAAAGGGGTGGTTCTGCAGCAATGATTGACTTATCTGCTCTGCTATTCTTAACTGAGCCTGTTGGACATTGGTGATGGAGGGCTTTTAACAGCAGGGCAGAAGGCTACAGCGCTCTAAAGGGTTATAGTTTGTCAGAAAGAAAGATAAACCAGCTCCTGTGTTGCTGATAAAACACAGCAGGGAGTGACATAACCACCCCAGTCAGGGATTTTAGAGCAGAGAGGAGGTCAGTAACTTAGCGAAGCTTGTGTATGCAAGCAGGCAATAAGAGCTGCTCTTGAAGGAAGGCATTTGGAAGAGCAATGTATTTGGTAGTAGTCTTTATTTACTTTTGCCTACATGTTTTAAAGCTATTCAATGTGATGGGAATACCGCTTTAACAAAAAAGCATGCATGTATAACAAAACATCCACTCAATAAACACCATTGCTTTTCTATTTGTATTCTTTTTTTTGTGCAGGTTCTAAAGTATGAACAGTACTTGGACAATTTGCTAGTTCGATTTCTGCTGAAGAAGGCACTCACTAATCAGAGAATTGGACACTTCTTTTTCTGGCATTTGAAGTAGGTTTACAACTATAAACCTGTGTATATTACAGCTTTCTAAGCATGCAGTACTTGATGGTTAATAATGGAGTTATGCACAATGATTTACCTTTGATAGTGTTTGTCATCTCACTACTGGATATAAATATAATAAGACTCTGATACTGCAAAAGTAAAATCTTCAGATCTGTAACATTAATTTAATCATTGCTCTGTGAGCTCTGTTTTCTTGCTCAAAAAGAGTGCATTTTATAACCCAATTTATATTGTTGAGCGTGCATAATGATGTGCTTAGATGCACTGGCAGTTCTGGCATCTCGCTGTGCCACCGTCATCCTGGAGTATAGCGTACAGTCCAATGAATGTTGGGATCACTATCTAATTATATTCTTTTGAGCTTTTTAAAGAAGTTTGTTTTATAATTGATAAGATAACTGTAAAGAAGACATTTGTATGTATGCTAAACTAGCTCTGCATTACTAAGGTTCGGTCTACACAGCACTGGATTTTCAGCAGATTCAGTATGTAAAATCCTCCGAAAATCTGACTGTTCCCGGCCCTGTGTAGACCTGTGTACACAGCACAGATTTTTTTTCCAGTCTGTTTAAAAATCCACCAGATTCCAGCAAATTTTCAAATCTGTTGGATCTTCGGATTCCCATACATTTAATGTATGGGACCAACGGCAATTCTGAAAAATGACTGCGTTTTTTTGGGGGGGTTTTTTAGTGCAAATCTGCGGCAAAAAGCATGGTCCAACAATGTTAAAATGCTATCTGATTTTGGACGGCATTACAACATATGCTTTGTACACACAGCCTAACAATGTATAAATGTGGTCTTATAGTCTTTATCCAGCAATAATACCTGTGAAATTCATAACAGGTCAGAAATGCACAATAAAACAGTCAGTCAGAGGTTTGGACTGTTGCTGGAATCCTACTGCAGAGCCTGTGGCATGTACCTCAAGCATTTAAGTCGACAGGTGGAGGCTATGGAGAAACTCATTAACCTCACTGACATCCTCAAGCAGGAGAAAAAGGATGAGCCTCATAAAGTAAGTACTGCAGTAAGGTTACTATGAAACTCTAGACAATGTTACACTTTCACTAAAATAGGTTTTCATGTAACATAAATGGGCTTGTGCACCTTCAAACTGTAACTTATTGTAGTAGAGGAAAATGCTACTCTTATAATAACACATTAAGTAAGGCAAAGAACAAAGTGGGCATTACATATAAAGAAGAACAGCAAGGGTGAAAAAGTTTATACATAAAAAGGCAACAGTGACATTCCATAAAGTAGTGCAAATTCATACAAGCATCAAACACCTTTCTAACATTCAAACAAGAAAAAATATAAACCATTAAAGAGCGCAATGGTTGGTAACCTAGGAGAGCTTGTGTGCACAAGCAGGAGATAAGAACTGCTGTAGCTCTAAAGGAAAGCAAAATTAGAACAGCAATTTGGGAATAGTCTCTAATAACCAACATCCCAATAAGACAAGGTATATACAGGCAGTCTCCAACTTACATTTGTCCCCTAGTTACAAACGGAGACTTATGGGACATGCTGGCACTTGTAGTTGCATGTTCCACAGCAGATAGTAGCTGTGTAACAAGTTTCAGCATGCCAAAGCAGCACATGAGGTGAAATTTTCTGAACGGGGGCATAGACAGCTAAACCAATGTAAAAACCTTTCCCTGCACTATCCAAAACTAAAAAAAAAAAAAAAAAACTTTTGTGCTGGAGTTACATTTAATAAATCTACCTGTTCCGACTTAAATACAAATTCAACTTAAGAAGAAACCTACAGTCCCTATCCCGTTCATAACCCGGGGACTCCCTGTAAACACCATATAGGCATTGAAGGACCATTCAATTAAATAAAGCATAAAAATGCACTAAGATTGGTCTATTGTGTTTGCACTTTAAGTTGACCCTGGTATTTGTCATATTTATATGGTATATGTGTTTGAATAGTCTTTTTTAAGTCCATATGGTGTCTATATACCTTGTCTTTTTGGGATGTCGGTAATTATTTATTGATTTTAAGCCACCATGATTTTGAAGACGTTTTATACTTATTTCTGAGACACTGACTTTATGTACTCGGTAGCCACTTTTTCATTTACATACAGCTTAGCAAATATATGTTTATGGGTATTTAACCATTATTAAGGTGGGTTCTCATCTCATCCCTCGCTAAGTTGCAGGTATTCATCGGGGCACCGTGAAAAAAGGTACCCCGACGGATACACATTTGCGCTGGCCCCATAGGGGATAATGGAGTAGGCGTAGCCCGGTTGCTCTATTATTCGGTTCATACACTTATTTTATGAGACGCGATAGCGTAGCCTTCTACACTATTGAATTCCGCATATGCCGCCGGGAAACTGAGCACATGTAGCCCATGCTAGGCTACGTCTACTCTATTATTCTCGATGGGGCCATTGCGAATGTGTCGCAGTATCCGCAGGGGTGCCTTTTTTCACAGTACTCTGATGGAAACCTGCAATGCTCCCAGTAACTCAAATTGAACCCACCCTTAATTGTGTTTCATTTCCGTTGTTTGTTATGAAAGTTTTTTTGATGATTGCATTGCGTGTGCACTACTCTGTTATGGTTTCCTTTTTTCTGCATATTCTTTATATTGCGCCAACATATTCCGCAGCGTATGTGCAGACAAAAATCGGACATTACAAGAGACTAGTTTTAGTAGTATTTATTTTCTTCACCCCTTAACTCCCAGGCCTGAAAAGTAGTTAATGACCAGAAGGTTTTTTTTAGTTTTTGCCTCCTTGCGTTTCAACAGTTGTAACTTTTTTATTTTTTTCAATGACACAGTTGGATGAGGCCTCTTTTTATTAGAGAGAAGTTGTTCTTTATGGGGGAATATTTTAAGTTCACTTATAAATAATTGCTGAATTTTATTTATTTTTTTTAATTTAAAAAAATATTTTTTTGTTTTTTTACATTTTTTTACATTGTCATATTTCACACGTAATAACTTGTTCGATTAATTCTACAGGTTATTACTGTCATGTGGATACCTAATATGTGTAGTTTTTTTTGTGTGTAAGTTATGCACAATTTTTTATTAAACATTTATTTATTTTATTTTATTTTATTTTTACACTTTTTTTATGGTGTTTTTTTTTTTTTACTCTTTTTTTGTTTAATCCAATGAAGGGAGAACTGTTACTTTATTTTATTTTATTTTTTTTACATTTAGTAATGTATTAGCATATTCATATATGCTAATACATTATAATCTGTGTCAGTCTGACACAGGCAGTGATCAGGACAGCACACAGGCTGGCCTGATCACTGGCTTGTTACACAGACAGCTCTGGAGCTACTCTAGGTCCCCAGGGCTGACTGTGCAGCCGTTCCCCGAGCTCTGTCGGGTCACCGGGCGTTCTGATCACCCAACAGAGCAGGGAAACCCTTTGATTGCGCTGCGGTAACGCACCGCCGCAAACAAAGGGTTAAAGCATCAGGTTACGGAGGATTTTCCGCTCCCCGGTGCTCGCAGAACATGCGCTGGGATCAGGGCTGTGTAGTACAGCCCCGATCCCAGCGCTGCAGCGGCGCCAGGCGCCGCAAAGCCCGACGTCTACAGCGAGGCCAAAAGACGTCGCTGTAGACGAACGACCCGCACCAGCTGACGCCAAAAGTCAGTGGGCGGTCGTTAAGGGGTTAAAATTGGTTGTTTAGTTGTTGCTAAGGAGTGTAATCATTCAGTTTATTCACGCTGCCAGCACTTGTCCGTTTATTTCCATGGCTATTATCAAGTTGGTGCATTTGATCCCTATGAGGAGTTTCCCCGCCTGCCATCCATGCATGCAACACAGTCAACAAGGAAGGAAGTAGAACTGTGAGAAGTCAGATTTCATATTCTTCGTGAATAGCCGTGAACAACAAAAGATCGAAAATCTTTTTTGTAATTCATCTTATTGGAATTGGTGCACTGTATATAAACAGATGCTTATTGTAGGTACAGATGAAGTTTCTTGTTGAGCAGATGAAGAGGCCAGATTTTATGGATGCCTTACAAGGTTTTACCTCACCTCTCAATCCTGCACATCAGTTGGGGACTCTCAGGTATTTCCTTTTTAATTCTTCTCTTTTGTTCTCACTCCTTTCCTTATTGACTGTTCACAATTGGCTTGTGGATATACTTTATAAATCTATTCTTTTGTTGTTCAGGCTCGAAGAATGCAGAATAATGTCTTCTGCAAAAAGACCACTCTGGCTTAACTGGGAGAATCCTGATATCATGTCTGAAATGCTGTTTCTGAATAATGAGATAATCTTCAAAAATGGAGATGGTATGTTACACTAAATAGGCCTATGACGTATAATATGTGCAGAACTTATTGTAGCATAGATTCTGTATAGCAAACTGG
This sequence comes from Phyllomedusa bahiana, assembly GCA_025379985.1. Lineage (NCBI taxonomy): Eukaryota > Metazoa > Chordata > Amphibia > Anura > Hylidae > Phyllomedusa > Phyllomedusa bahiana. Next base: position 93,594 of record JAODAL010002191.1, on the reverse strand, counting down.
CATACTACTTATTACTAAAATGTGAAAACAAGATATTCTGGATCCATGTTGACTGCAGTGCATCCTATAGCTGTTGGAGGTACATGGTGGAGGATCCATAGAGCAAACATGATGATTGCGGTGGTCCCACAGAGGCTTAGTCGCGTTCAAGTCTGGGGAAATAGAAGCCAGGGAGTCATTTTCTTCCAACCAATACTGGACATTTTTAACTGTGCAACATATCACATTGTCTTTTATTATTATTATTATTATTATTATTATTTATTTTAAAGCGCCATTGATTCCAGGGCGCTGGACAATCGAGGGGGTTACATAAATTACATAATTCAAACGAGTACAGTGATAACGGATAAATACAAATGGAACGACAGAAGGAGACCTGTCCCTGCCCGCGAGGGATTACAATCTACAAGGAGGGGGAAAGAGACAGGAGGTGAGGGGCAGACATGTCTGTGGAGGAAGTAGTGACAAGTTTAGTGAAGGTTATAGGCAAGCCTGAAGAAATGGGTTTTCAGGTTGCTTTTGAAGCTGGTGAAAGTGGAGGAGAGTCTGATGTGTTGGGGCAGTGAGTTCCAGAGTGTGGGTGAAGCACAGGAGAAGTCTTGGAGACGGTTGTGTGAGGAGCTGATAAGGGGAGAGCAGAGGAGAAGGTCCTGTGAGGAGCGGAGAGTGCGTGGGGGGAGATATTTGGAAATTAGGGCAGAGATGTATGGAGGGGAGAGGTCATGGAGAGCCTTGTAGGTCATGGTTAGTAGCTTGAAATGAATTCGCTGGGCAATGGGAAGCCAGTGAAGGGATTGGCAGAGGGGAGAGGCAGAGGAGTAGCGAGGAGAGAGGTGGATAAGACAGGCAGCAGAGTAAAGGATGGATTGGAGGGGAGCGAGGGTGCTAGCTGGGAGGCCACTGTGAAGGATTTGCAGTAGTCTAGGCGGGAGATGACAAGGGCATGGACCAGCATTTTTGTAGTGTCATAGCCGAGGAACGAGCGGATGCGAGAGATGTTTTTCAGGTGGAGGCGGCAGGCAGAGGTGAGGGTTTGGATGTGTGGTTTGAAAGATAAAGCAGAGTCTAGGATTGTCTTGCTGGAATATCTCCTACACCCAGGTGAAGACCATGGACATGTATGGGTGCACATGATCATTTCATACCCACATTGGTTTAGAGTACCTTCCACATGGATGAATGGGGCTAGAGAATGCCACAAATGCATTCCCTAGAACATAACGCTCCCACCACCAGCTTATCTGGTCAGTAATTGTTGCAGGGTGTTTTCTTTTCTGGTGGTTCTCGCCTGACACGCCAACGTCCTTCCATTTAGTGAGGCCAAAAAAGTTTATTGGAGCAGGTTACCCTTTGCCAATCAGTGGAGTCCCTTTCTGATATAGTTTTGAAAATGGAACCGTTTCTTCTCATGCAACTTCATTAGCAGAGGTGTCTGCTTTGGAGCAACATACACTACCGTTCAAAAGTTTGGGGTCACCCAGACAGTTTTTGTGTTTTCCTTGAAAACTCATACTTTATTTCTATTCATTTTGCAACTCATTTGATAAATAATATTCCAGACATTGACAAGGTTGGAAATAATGATTTTTATTTGAAATAATAATTTTCTACTTCAAACTTTGCTTTCATCCAAGAATGCTCCCTTTGCAGCAATTCCAGCATTGCAGACCTTTGGCATTCCAGCTGTTAATTTGCTGAGGTAATCTGGAGAAATTTCACCACGTGCTTCCAGAAGCCCCTCCCACAGGTTGGATTGGCTTGATGGGCACTTTTTGCGCACCATACGGTCAAGCTGCTCCCACAACAGCTCAATGGGGTTGAGATCTGGTGACTGCGCTGGCCACTCCATTACAGATAGAATACCAGCTGCCTGCTTCTTCCCTAAATAGTTCTTGCATAATTTGGAGGTGTGCTTTGGGTCATTGTCCTGTTGCAGGATGAAATTGGCTCCAATCAAGCGCTGTCCACAGGGTATGGCATGGCGTTGCAAAATGGAGCGATAGCCTTCCTTATTCAAAATCCCTTTTACCTTGTACAAATCTCCCACTTTACCAGCACCAAAGCAACCCCAGACCATCACATTACCTCCACCATGCTTGACAGATGGCGTCAGGCACTCTTCCAGCATCTTTTCAGTTGTTCTGCGTATAACAAATGTTGTTCTATGTGATCCAAACACCTCAAACTTCGATTCGTCTGACCCAAACTTTTGAACAGTAGTGTTACATTGTAAGGTTTGCTGAACTGTTGTTTAGACTCGCGTCTGGTATCCCCCTGGTTTATTTTGGCAGTGAGCTGTTCCAGTGTAGCATGTCTGTCCATCCTTGTAGACATTGACCTCTTACAACAATGGTGCACATCAGTGGCATGTGGTGCTCTGCAGTTTCTATATCACTTATTTGCAGTGGTGCCATTGAGTCACTCACAATACACTTTAACCACAGCAGCACGAGAAGGGTTTACAAGACTGTGCAGTTTCTGAAATACCATCACCTTTGGCCTGAAAGTCCGTAATAATCCTTTTTAGTAACTCTTGATAAATCAACTCTTTTATCCATGACAGGAATGAGAGATGTGTGCAGACAGTCTCACCTTATATACGCTCCAAGCCAGCTCGCTACACGTGACTTCCTAATTTAGATGTCGGCAGCACACAGCTCATGAAGTAAATGGTCATAACGATTTGTCTTTATAGTATATATACATTAGCTGAAAATGGATTGATTAACATAGTGTAACTTTATAAACAAAAACACTGCAATTTTGGGGGCATATTCACAACTCAATGGCTGGACTAGACTGAACCCAGCAGCAGGCAACTCTGGCCTATATGCTACCTGAGAAAAATAAACGGGTACAGCTAATTGCTGAAAAGCAGCTCGCATATCCCACTGCTAGGGGAACAATTAGATTATAAAAAAACTGCACATGAGTTTAATACCTGTTCACACCAGCATGCAGAAAAGCCACAGTATAATACATGGGGAGATTGCACAAATGCAAATATACCAATAAAACAATCACTCACATACCTTCAGTGCATGGGGTGTGGTTGCTGGTACTACAATTGCATATAAATAAAGCAATACAGATACGTGTGGTGCACCATGCTGGCTTACAACCTATTAGTGATGCCCATACTATTAGATTAGGCGGGCTGCCCAGCACTTTCTGGGTGTCCAATTTTATAAACATATCCATGTGAGGGAGAGGGTATTGCGGGATCTAGAGAAGACTATAGATAAACCTTTGGACTTTATAGATGTCCTAACAATTGGGCAACACACTTTTGCATGCTTTAAAGTTCAAAGAAATAAAGCTGAAACAATGTTATAATTCACCAAGTTGTTCAGCGTAAACTGGGCTGTTCATATTTGTATTAAAGCATTTACTGCATAAATGGTCGACGCTGCACCATCCGTGAGCCGGCCCGAATCTCTCAGACCAATGAATCACTATGTGTATAGGGTAATCTGAGTAGCTGGTGGCCTTTGCAGATGAATGCTGTGGGACTGCAAATCAGCAGAAGGACTAAAAAATAAAAAGGGCTGTTGGTACTTGTAGCTATATGTTGCCTTTTGTTATGTTAAATCTGCATTGAGCACCAGAAGGCTACTTAAAATAAATCGGAGTTGATGTGTTTTGCCTAAGGCTATGTTCACACAGCTTATTTACGGACGTATTTACGTCCGCAAATACATCCCGAAATAAGTTTCAAATAATGAACAATTAGATTAGCATTGATTCCAATGTAAAATACGCCTCGTCGTTCACACGAGGCGTATTTTCGCTATGTATTTGCGGGCGTTAATACGTCCATAAATACGATCGTAAAATTAAGTCCCCTGTCACTTATTGAGGCGTATTTCGCAATGTAATTCCCCATAGTAAAGAATGGGGATTGTATTTACGCCGCAAAATACGCGCCACACTTTGGGACACGTATTTGAAAGGTATTTGCGTCCGTAAATACGCCCCGAAATAAGCCGTGTGAACGTAGCCTAAGAGTTATTACAAAGCTTCTTTAATACTCTTGGGTATTTTTCATTTATTTATTTTTTGTCCCAGACTTGCGACAAGATATGCTCACCCTTCAGATCTTAAGGATTATGGAAAATATATGGCAAAATCAGGGACTTGATTTACGGTGAGTGAAAAGTCTTTAATAGTTAGAGGCAAGTTGTCTCATGTTGTGGTAACGTCACCTTTTTAATTTTTCTGTAATACACATAATTAAAAGTTATACTAATTTGACTGAGGTTTCCTGCTTCTGACCCAGGATTAACCAGTGTAAGGGGGGCAGCTAGTGTACATCTTGTGTGTTATGGATCCCCACTACCGGAAAAGGCTGCTTGAAGGGTAGGTTTTCTTACTATGGATATCAACTCCTATGGCTGTGTACATCTGAATATCTGCTACCAGAAAGTAGTTTGTGGAGTGGCCACTGCTTATCCATAGTCTGAAGCAGTGTAAGTTTAGTAAACTGGTGACTAAATTTGCTCTGTTTTGACTGTACACTCTTGACTTGCGAGACAAGTACATAGCGCTGTACCTTGTTCTGAACAGCAGAGCTTGTACCATTTACAAGTGACTGTCTCCTCTTAGCTGGGCAGGGTAATACACAGGACAATTATATTACCTATCTCTTAAAGGGGTTGTCTCACTACAAGGATTGCTGCTTTTTATGTTAAGGATCTTGCAAAACAAGTCACTTTACAATATGTGTTCATTGACCGTGTCCTACCTATTCTGAGATTTCCCCTCTTGTACGGGGGCTGCATCAGCTCCTGTGGTCGATATAGCTACAGACCTGTTTGATCTCTCCTGATAGGCTGCCAGCACTGGTTGCTATAGCTACAGACCTGGCTTCTACTGCAGCCTAGTGGAAGCCAGTAAACACGCCCCTGAATTCAAAGTGAGACCAAGAAAACAGGACTGTGGTAACATGAATCAATGTAGTGAGACGACCCCTTTAAAGTCTTTTTCCTCAACTTGTCTTTTTTCACACTTTGTCAGTTTAACACTCATAAATTCACTGCCAAATTCAACTGTTTTTAATTTTTTTTCATTCGAAAACCTATGATAAAAATAGTTGGATCTTTATAGACCACCTGAAATTATTCACTCAATCCTGCACCTGTCTAGATTTGAACACAAAACGCTTTCAGTACCATTTAAAACCAGTAAAACGATTTGTCCATATACTAAAGAAGGTATTATCAGCCTTTTTTTCTTAAACTGTCCATTAAATACTTTGTAATCTTCCAGTATTGCATATTAAGCATCTTTGTCTGACTACTCTGTAATGACATGATAACAGGATTACCACATACTAGCTTTAATGTTTGCCTGTGGGGAATAAAGAAATGGGAAACGCCATTGAGGATGAGGTGCAGTAACCCTGCAGTTTTACCACAACTCTTGGATTATAATATGGAGTCCTACCCTAACGGAATGATTTACTTGCACTTCATATGCAGTTTTTTGGTCATAGTACTTAATAATCATATTGTTTTTTAGGATGCTACCATATGGGTGTCTTTCTATAGGAGACTGTGTAGGACTTATAGAAGTGGTCAGATGTTCTCACACTATTATGCAAATTCAGTGCAAAGGCGGCTTGAAAGGTGCACTGCAGTTCAACAGCCACACACTACATCAGTGGCTCAAAGACAAGAACAAAGGAGAAATGTGAGTTGCAATCTTCTCATTCTAAATGTTACTAATGAGGGTTTTTCTGATCTGATATTTTATTTGCATGTTTTTAATGTTTCCTTGGAATTGATGGTCTTGAGTTGCTAGAACAGTCATTAAGCCCATCAAGTTATAGTGGTTCTCCGGGACTTATTTGTTATTGAGCTCCCAATTGTATTATACTTTGTGAGTCATACTTATTAAAAATTATTTACCTGTCCTGCTGTGCAGAACCCTTCCCACTTTCCCCTGCAAGCCACCTGACGTTCATTGATCAAATGGCCTTCAATCGTTTTGACATCACTCAGTAGGTGTGCTTTGAAGCCTGGCTCGGCTCAGGAACACTCCCCTGTAGTGGACATAATCTAAGTAGAGAACAATGTGACTGCATTAATTCTTGCCAGCCTGTAGTTTGAAGGTGAATAGAAGTAATTACGTAAGAGTAATTACAGGAGAGGGGGAACTGTTTGTTTATCTTTGAGTCCTGCTGGCAGATCATAGTGAGCATCATGAAAGCAGAGGACAACAGTTCAGAGATGGGGGTTGTGTACTGCTAACATAAAAGTGATGACTACAACGCTGTATGGTTCACATAGTGACTTTGTGAAAAAACGCAAGGCCATACTTAGAGCTCAGTGGCTGGACAATAGACAGAACTCAGTAGGGGGCAACACATGATTAAAAAAAAGCTGCACGTTGAGTAAGTACCAATTCACACCAGTATGCAAAAAGCCACAATGCAATCCACGGTGAGACTGAACAAATTCTAAAATACTGATAAAACAACCCCCCACACGCATTCTTTGAATGCGGGGGGTGGGAGGGGATGGGCTAGTATTACAATGGCATATAAATAAAACGATACAAAGGGTGCCAACTATACGGTTACATGTGGTTCACCATGATGGCTTACAACCTATGACTCCTCTACTATTCAGTTCGGCGGGCAGCTCAGCACATTTCAGGTGTCCAACACAAAATACTGACACCCTATTTAGGGCAAAAAAATGCCATACTGGAAAAATATCAAATATGAGGCATTAGTTGATATATGGCCACTATATAACGTAAGCTTGCAAATCACGTCAAGGTTCCTTGTTCCATTGGGCAGCGATATAGGTTGTAAGCCAGCATGGTTAAACAAGTGTATCTGTATAATTGGCACCCTTTGAATTGCTTTATCTACAGTGGTGGTCAAAAGAATTGGCACCCCTGCAATTCTGTCAGATAATACTCAGTTTCTTCCTGAAAATGATTGTAACCACAAATTCTTTGGTATTATCTTCAATTAATTTGTCTTCAATGGAAAACCACAAAAAGAATTGTCATAAAGCCAAATTGAATATAATTCCACACCAAACATAAAAAAGGGGTGGACAAAAGTATTGGCACTGTTTGAAAAATCATGTGATGCTTCTCTAATTTGTTTAATTAACAACCCCTGTAACTTACCTGTGGCACCTAACAGGTATTGGCAATAACTAAATCACACTTGCAGCCAGTTGACATGGATTAAAGTGGAATCAACCTGTGTCCTGTGTCCTTGTGTGACCACATTGAGCATGGAGAAAAGAAAGAAGACCAAAGAACTGTCTGAGGACTTGAGAATCCAAATTGTGAGGAAGCATGAGCAATCTCAAGCCTACAAGTCCATCTCCAAAGACCTGAATGTTCCTGTGTCTACCGTATGCAGTGTCATCAAGAAGTTTAAAGCCCATTGGTACTCTATGTGCTGGCTAACCTCCCTATGATGATGGAAGGGCTAATCCATGAGTACTGTGGCTAACCATCCCTAAAGATTGTGGACGGAATAAGAAAAATTGACGAGAGATTTCAACCCTGGGCAAGATTGTGCGGACTGAGTGGGTAAAGAACCTCGACTAACATCCAAACAAGTTCAAGCTGCCTTGCAGTCCGAGGGTACAACAGTGTCAACCCGTACTATCCATCAGCGTCTGAATGAAAAGGGACTGTATGGTAGATAACCCAGGAAGACCCCACTTCTTACCCCGAGACATAAAAAAGCCAGGCTGGAGTTTGCCCAAACTTACCTGATAACGCCTAAAACGTTTTGGAAGAATGTTCTCTGGTCAGATGAGAAAAAAGTAGAGCTTTTTGGGAAAAGGCATCAACATAGAGTTTACAGGAAAAAAAAAAAAAGACATTCAAAGAAAAGAACACGGTCCCTACAGTCAAACATGGAGGAGGTTCCCTGATGTTTTGGGGTTGCTTTGCTGCCTCTGGCACTGGACTGCTTGACCGTGTGCATTGCATTATGAAGTCTGAAGACTAACAACAAATTTTGCAGCATAATGTAGGGCCCAGTGTGAGAAAGCTGGGACTTCCCTCAGAGGGCTGGTCTTCCAGCAGGACAATGACCCCAAAACACACTTCAACAAGCACTAGAAAATGGTTTGAGAGAAAGCATGGAGACTTCTAAAGTGGCAGCAATGAGTCCAGACCTGAATCCCATAGAACACCTGTGGAGAGATCTCACAAATGGCAGTTTGAGAGAAGGCACCCTTCAAACTCGGGACCGGGAGAGTTTCCCCAAAGAAGAATGGTCAAAATTTCCCGCAAGCTTGAAGAAACTCATTGTGGTTACCGAAGCGGTTGTTGCGTTTTTTTGGCTAAGGGGTTGTGCTACCAAGTATTGGGCTGAGGGTGCCAAAATTTTTTCCGGCCCATTTTGGGAGTTTTGTGTAAAAATGACAATGTTTTTATTTTTTTTCTCATTCTGTTTTGTGTTTTTTCTTTGAAGCAAAAAAATGAATAATTAATCCAAAAGAATTTGTGATTGCAATCTTTTTCAGGAAAAAACTGAGTATTACTGAAAATTGCAGGAGTGCCAAATTTTTAAACTGTATATAGTTTTTAATACTAGCAACCACCCCTCTCATGCATAGGTTTGTGAGTGGTTGTCTTACAAGTATTTTTGCATTTGTGCAGTCTCCCATTGTATTATACTTTCCCTTTTTTGTATACTGGGTAAAATGGTACTTACCCAATGTGCAGTTTTTTATCATTCAGTTTCTCCCCTAGTGAATGGGTGTGTGAACTGCTGTTTGTCATCTTGTGTGTTATCTGCACCTGTTATATCTTTCCCAAGTAGAACAGGGGCTTGTTGCCTCCTATTGTGTACTGCCTATTGTTCTGCCATTGAGCTGTAAGTATGGTCTTGTATTTGTGTTTTTTGGGTAAATAATGTCCCATTTTTTTGGTGATTTTTATAGTGACTCGTGAGTCCTAACTATTATCGTGATCATGAAAGCAAGTACAGAGCTAGGGGATTACACACTTATGTAAGGACAATGTCACGCAGTAAAAAAACTTTTTAGGGAAGGTTTCCTAAAATTGCAAAGTAAAGTTGGGGAGGTTGTGGGGAAAGAGGGTTTTTGGAGAACTACGGGGAAAAAACTTTTTTAAACTTTAATAATTGGCATTTTAAAGCAATGTAAACCACCGGCCCAGCCACCAAAAACGATATCCTTGATTTCGTATAGTATCAACACCCAAAATTTTAGGTGACCTAGTATATTGAAAAACTTTTTAAACCATTTATTCTTCCAATTTCAGTAAGTAAAAAGGTAAAAAAATATCCCTGTGGGGGCTTGTAGTAAAGGTCCGTGGTTTTTTCCCATCAGCTTGCTGATTGTCTCATGCATGCATTTCATGGAGACCCATTAGTAAAGAAACACCACAGAACAAGCGGGCATCACACACCTGCTGCTCTAATTGAAGTGAAGCAAAATCAAAACAGCAATGTATTTGGTAATGTCTTTATTTACCTTTTTTCCACATTTTTAAAGTAATAAGGAGGTGGAATTATTTCCCTTTTACGCTCTTTTGCTAAATCCTCCAAGAGCGATGTAGTGGCACGCTCCCCAAAGCGCTGTTTAAGCCAATTTTAGATTTCAGGCACAGGTCTTGCGTACCCCCCCGTGACAAAGTCGGGTTACCTCCTTTCGGCCCCATATTTCTCTAAGGTATGTTAGGCGGTTGGATCCTTTTTGGGTCCAAAAAAAAGCATTCAAAAGCGCGCGTAAATCGCATCAACACGTGGGGCATTTTTGGGATGTGCAAAACTGCACCCTAACTAAACTAAACCCAAACTTTTAATCCATCTGCCTCTCCCCTTTTTTGGGTTTTGATCTGCCATGACTTTTTCACACTCTTTGTGCTGGTTACGTTTTTGCAACTTTTATTCTTGGAATATATCGTCACAACAGAAAACATTATGGGAAAACAATGGGCAAGTACGTTCCCCACCTAAAAGTTATGTGGTTTAGGAAGAAAAGGGAAAATTTATTTATTTTTTTTTTTTTTTACCCAAAACCATTTTTTTTTTTGTTTCTAAAATTAACTAATCTCTCACGACATGTTTTTAAAATTGGTTTCTTTTATGCTGAGAAACCCCCTCGTTTAATTTTATTGAATAGGGGGGAACAGTTTTATTTTACTGAAGGCAGAGATAAAAGGAAATGTTTTTGATCTGTACCGGGATTTTTCTGTGCAAACCACTTGGCCTTTTGTCAGCTATTTCATATAGATTTTTGGGGCACTTTCTGGATCAAAAAAAAAAAAGTTGGTTACAAGCCGAGAACGGTTCCTTTGCTTAACACAGGATTTTTTAAATTTTTTATCAGTAAGGGAATTCAAGAGTGCACAAAGACAGGGACTTTAAAAAGGTAAGCTATAAGCTGTATAAAGGAGAATTTAAAAGGGGGTTGTCTCACTACACGAATCATCTTCCTCAGTCCTGTTTCTTTTTTATTTTGAATTGGGGGTTTGTATATGGCTCTACTAGGCTGCGTAGAACCCAGGTCTGTAGCAAAGAAACCCATGCGGCCCCCCCTATCAGGAGAGAGTAAACAGGTTGTAGCGTACAACCTGGGACTGATGACCCCTTTACAAAGGGGATATTCAGAATAGGTAGGACACGGTTAATGGACATATATTGCAAAGTGACTTTTTTTGCAAGTTTTAAAACATAAAAACAATCCTTGAGTGAGACAACCCCCCTTTAAAACAGGTTACACAGTGCGTTTGATGAGGTTTTTGTGCCTAGCCAAAAACTAAAAGTAAATTTTAAAAGAAATCACATGACTAAACTGTCATTGCCAAAAAGGGGGTGTTTTAAAGGGAGTTGTATCTAAGGGCAGTTTACTTTGTCCCATTCCCTTTTGCAAATTTCGGTTAAAATGTTTCCCCAAAAACGGGCCTCCCCCTCCGTCTCAGTTGGACTTTCCACATCAAGAGGAAATTTTTAGAATCTCAAGATTTATCCCAAAACTTTTTTTGCTTTAGAGTTTGGGCCACATGGGACTTATGGCCCGCAGCATTAGTTTATAATGTGGCACAGATGAAATCTGAATAATATGGTTATTGGTTTTAAAATTTTACGGTTTGTAACAGGTTCATTACTATTGTTAGTTGCAGTTAGAGTGCAAATTTGGGATCTTATTCATTATTTGCCCCTAGTCTAAATGAGGACTTTCAAATACTAGATTAGCAAAAAAAGAATTCTTCCAAACAATTACAAGACTTTTCTCGGAAATCCTCTTAAACCTTTTTTGTTCCAAGGGCTGTATGTAAACAGAATGGCTCCCAATCTTCCCTGGGTTGCTAAAGCATTTAGAAGATTTTTTACCACCCCACTGCCCCATAGGAGTGAACTGTTTTTTTTGTGATTTTTAAAGGTGTGCTCTGGGAACGGGGAAAAAAATTTTGTGTATGAGAGGAAAAATTTTTGTGTAATCGGACCATCACCTTTTAGGAATGGGTTTTTCCTTTAAAGAGTCTTTAAAAAGTGGTTGTTCCTACAAAGTTTAGTTTCCAACATGGGGGAAACAGAATGAAACTTTTCCAAATAAATTTTTTTTTGATTTTTTGAGATAGGAGGTTTTTAAACCTCTCTTGAGTCATTCAGGTTTCTATAGTTAAAAACCCTGCAATCCCCGCTCTCTCGAGTTTGTTTTATCTAGCAAGAGTCCCTCCCCGGGTGGGCAAAAGGGAGCTGGCGTTTAAAATTTATCAAATCTCAAACAAAGGGACTAATTATTTTTGCTCTGTAGCCCTTACATTTTAAAAAGCCTCTCCTGCCTCTGTCAGATAATTAGCAGAGGAGCTGATTGCTAATCACCCACACCTAAAACCCAAGAAAAAGGAGCTGAAAGAAAACCCGTTTTTTTGGCTCTGAAACTGTGGGGTGGGACAAACCCTTTGAATTTGCTGCCAAAGTGAAACTACAGAGTAGGAAGTACAGACTTTTTTAAGGCTAAATGGTCAGAGTAAACGCTTTAAAGGGGAGTATCCTTCTTCAGTTTTTTGTTTGAAATATTTTAAATTTTCTCAGCCTACAAATCCAGGGGGTTTCTTCCCCTCCGCTGGTGTTTCAAAATGAAGGGTAATACAAAAACCCCCCCCCCCCCTTCACTGTTCATGCTCGCTCCCGAGCCCCCCCCCCCCCCCCCCCCCTACCTCACTCAGGGCCCCCTCCCTGCAGTTTTTGTTTTTTTTAAAACTGTTTAAATACCACATATGCATAAATCTAGAAATTTTCTATGAACTCGTCTAATAGTCTCTTCTCCCTCTCCTGGGGTTTGTTTCTTTTGAATCCAGTCTTCTATGAATGGCACAGATCCCCCTTCTTGCGAAGTTAGGCACCATGGCCAATTTTTTCTGTTTTCTGATTGAGAATCAGCTTTCAGTGGACTGCTGGGTGTGCAGAGTGAAATTGCTACGGCCCCTTACTCTGGTGAGAGAAGCAGGTTGAGGCACATTTCTTGTTTTCTGATTAAGAAGCCCGCCGTGTTGTTGTGTTTTTTGACTATGCAGAGTGAAATTTCGCTGGTCCCCTTTCCCGAGTGGGGGGCAGGAAAGCCCTCCCCCTGAATCTACCTGGGGCCAGACGGGGAAAGAAATAGCAGTGCGTCACCAATGACAAGACGGAAGGGAATCAGACCGCATTGGGGAACAGTGTTTTTCCAGAAAAAAGATAAAGGGCACGGAAAACAAGACAGCTTGCTAATGACATCCAATTTCAAATTGTTTTTTTCACTGTCCCCTTTTCTGAAGCCATTTTAAAGAAAAGATCAAACCCTTTAACATAAAAAAATTTTTTTAAAAATATAGAAACCAAGGGCTGAAAATGACTCATTGACTTCTATGGGGGAGTTTTCTAGGCGTGCTCTGTGGACTGGAAAGAGATCATTTTGTAGGGAGAGGGAGGAGGTAGTCTGTGACCATCACCTGAATGGTGAATCCTGTGTTATCTATAAAGAGGTCTTAACTTTCTTATTAAAACCCGCCTATTATTTAAAATGGGCTCGGCAATGATCCTAAGAAAAGGGGAAAATTAATGAAAAAGTAAATTTCTTGAACATAAAAAATTTGGGTTTTTAAAAATAGGTTAAATTTTTAAATTTCTAGAAGAATTTGCTGTTTTTAAACACAAAAATGTTTGGGTCTACCAATTTGGTATTTTCTTTAAAATGTTTTTTTTTTTTAAGGTGTAAATTTTTATACTTTTAAAGTCAAGGAACTAGACTAACACTGCCAGACCGTCTAAAGTTGGATCAAAAAAATATTCACGCTTTTTAAAAAGGGAAAATTTTTAAAGGGAGTGTCCTTTTGAAGAATTTTTTTTTTTTTTTTTTTTTTATTTTCCATATCACTTTCAATTTTTTTTAAGAATTCTTAAGTCCTCGTTTTTTTACTTGGGCCCAAGCCTAAAATGTCCCGACACTTTCCTGTTTTGTACAGAAATTTTCCGTTTTCTGCTCTTATCGACAAAAAGGGCAAACTGAAAAGGGGAAAACCAGTTTGGGAAAAGATAAACAGAATCCCCAGTACAAAGGGAAAATTTCATCCTTTCCCTCCCGCACACTGATTTCTTCCCGGTCACAGAACAGACTAAAAACCCCTATAGAAGTGAAAGGAAATGAAACAGTTAAGTCCCATGTGATGAAGCTACTGTAAACATCTCTTGATTGTCAAAGCATGCAAACCCGGCCCCAGTGGCCAAAGTGAAAACGAAGACTTAAGAATTATTAAAAAAAAATTGAAGTGAAATAAATATATAAAAAAAAAAAAAAAACCAAAATTGTTTAACATAAAAATGGACTTAAACAATGACTCATTTTTGATGACCATTCCCCCTTAAACCAAATTTTTATTTTATTTTTTAAACGGGGGGAAGTTGCATTTGATGGGTAAGGTCCATGGAAGTTTACTTCATAAAAAATGTCTTCTCCTCCTAATTTCAAAAGATGGGTTCAAAGCATACTTGGGTTCGCCACATGCCCCTATTCATCAATCTCTTTTCGATGATGCTTGGCTCGGCATGCCCGAACTGCAATCTTTTGATACATTTCTTACTTAAAAGCACTGGGACTGGCAAACTGAACAGAAGCTTTGGAGTTTTCTGAAACAGGGTAAAGATGCTTCTGGCGGGGTGGGACAACAAAATGGGCGGGGTCTTTCCCCACGATAAAACAGAGAGCTTTGAAAAGAGCGGAAGCACCTGGGTCTTTGCCAGCCCCTTGTGGGTCCCCCTCAAGCACGTTAACATGGGCAAGCGCAAAAACCGCCGCAGGGAATTGCACAAAGCACAAAGAGCATTACTATCACAACAGGGTTACCCTTAACACTAACAGGGTCTACAACACTAAAGGGAATACATTTCAAAAAGCACATCTGGAAATTTCAAATTTTTTATGCCCTTTAAGGGGCAAAAACAAGGCTCACCCCCTTAAATTGCTTTTTAGAACCCCAATGTATATGGTCATGGTCTGTTTGATAAAAAAGAAGTTTTCATAGAAAATTTTTGTGATTCCCATGTGTTTTTGGAAAGCTGATTTCTCTTCCTTGGGCAGAAATAGGGGCAAGGCGCAAAACCCTTCCAAATCCTCACGTATTGTTTTAACGCAAAGCAACTTTTGACCGTGTGACAAGTGTCCATTTTTTTTGTTTTCTTGAAAAAGTGATACCATAGAAGTCTTGTGAAAAGGATAAAGGGCCGTTTTTGTCTCCTATTTTTGTTTTTATACGCCATGTTTTTTTACTTTGCAAACGTTGCACCTTATTAAGAAAAAACTTCCGATGTGTCAGGAAAGGGGGCAATGTAATAGGCACCGCCTTTTGCTCTCGAATACATTTTCATAAATCTTTGGAAGAGATTGGTGTGGGGTTGTATGAAAAATTTTATTACCACACGTAAGAATCTGAATTCTTTTTTTTAAAAACTACAAATAACCCCGAAGGGTTTTGCTTTTTTTAAGTTTTTAATGCTTTTATTGCACTGAAGATTGTCGCTCTTGTTTTTTTTTTTTTTGTAGTCTTTCCAACTAGTTAAGAATTTTTAATTTTTTAATTGTGTTTTAAAACATTTTTTTTTTGGCAGGGTTATTTTAATTTGTTAATAAAAAAAGTACCATGTAAATGTTTTATGGATGGATTTTGTTTTTTATAAAAAATAATGCAGATATTTTATTTGTTTTTTCTGCTGTCTTCTATGCCTGCAAGTTTGAGTGACCTGATTTTTATATGTATCCCACAGTTTTTTTCAAAAGATTCATTTATCCATTAAAATGAACCTAAATAAATGTACAATACTTTTTTTAATACGATATGAACTCCAAATTTAATAAGGGGAAGTCAAAAAACCAAAAAATTTTTACCCCTAAGGCCCGTTCACAACGGCTTTTTTGCCGCGGATTTGGGCCGTATGTGCGCCGATTTGCGCTGCAGTACGGGCCCAACCGTCGAAGAAAACGGTAATCCACGCTCTCATAGAGAACAGTGGATTCCCTCGCTCCTCCCCGCTCGGCGAATCCCCCGCGGGGGGGGAAAGTGACAGCAATTTCCAGGCAAAAAAACGCGCTGTGGGAAAAGCAATCTATGGGGCCGGGGGGCGGCGCCCCCCCGCCTCCGGCCCCGCCCCCTCCCCCCCCTTATTCAGGGGTTTGTGAGCGCAATCCGGCTCACAAATCCGTCGGGAAAAAGCCGGGAACACGGCCAATACCCACACATTTTTTTGCCCAATTTTTTTTGAATTTTCCCCCCCTATTTACCTTATCTGAGCCTTATCTAGCATGTCATGTTGAATGATTATGGGGATGCATGTACCAGACAATTACATTTAAAATAGCACAATTTTTGGGGCATCAGTTTGTGCAATAGAACTCATGCATCTAAAGAGGTTATAGATTTTTTTGTGTTTAAAAAAGTTATGACAAAGTATTTTTTTTAGAATCGTCTAATTGCAGGTTGAAGCAAACCCCAGAGCATTGGGTTCTTTATCAAAATGGTTAACAGTAAGGGTATTTTCCCCAACACAAAAAAAAATTATTAAAAAAAAAAAAAAAAAAAAAAGCCCGGGAAAATTTCCCCGCAAACCGTTGTGGGGGGGGCGGGGGGGGGGGGCAGCCTTTTTTCCCGGGATTTTTTGCTGTCCTTTCTTGCGGGATTTCGACGGGGAAGGAGCTAACCATATTTTTTATGTAATTGGATTACCGGGAATTTACGTATCGCCCCTGTATTAGCGAGTACGGCGGCAATTTTTTTGGGGTGAAAACCTTCCCAAAATCAAAACCGGGGAAAAATACCTAGGCTATTTCCATGGCTTAAAAATGGACTACTCCCCCGTTTTTTTCCCCCGGGACTCGCTCAAAAAGGGGGAAGAACTCCCATCTTCGGGAAAAACCACAGTTACATAGGAAACTAGGGTTTTCCTTCACTAGGCAGAAACCAAATATGTTGGCTCCGCCTGGATAGACTGTATTCCTCCCACTGATGCCATTCTGCTCCATTTTAACCTAGTGTCCATAGGAGGCAGACGCTGCTCTGCAGGGTTGCTGCATTTTTTATTTTAGTTTTATTTTTTAATTTTTATATTTTCCTCACCTGTCAGGGCGGTCACCATTGTGGTAGCCACTTTGATGGTGATCTCCTCCTGGTGGCTTCAGGAAACCAGACAGCCACTGTCTCTTTCACCCATTCTCACCACCTCTACGGTTTCTTTTTTGGATTCTGGTAACCCCACTCTGAAAGAGCCTAGTACCTAAGAGTGGTTTCCGCATACACCTGAAGACCTAGAATAGGTAAGTTCCCCATCCTCCATTTAGAAGTTGTTTTGGGTTTTCTTTTTATGGCGCTGTTGTGCAGCGTTCTTCTGCGCCCTGCTATAGGGTTCTCCCTTTTCCCAGGGTGCTGTATGAACTTTTTCCCTTGCAGTTCCCTGGTATTTTTTAAATTTCCGCCTGCTTTCCAGCGTTTGTTCATCCTTGGTGCTTGCTTTTTCCTTCTCCATGGGATAGCAGGAATACTTTTGTACCCCTGTGGCCCCTCTGACTGCTGCGGTGCCGCCATTTTAACAGAATTTCACTCCTGGTATTCTCCAAGGGATCTGGTTCTTTCCAGAGAATAAAGCACTTTTTGATGGGTCAATTTGCCCCCTGCTTACCTTGTGTTTTTCCAAGTACCATGCCCCCAAGCCCCCTCGCTACTAAAGCAGTAGTGACTTTTTTTTTTGTTTTTTTGCCTGTGCCCGCTGTCCAAAAAATGTACTTGTAGTTTGTTTAGCTCGCTCCGCACTCTGCACAGCTTACATTCAGAAGCTGCAGGGCCCGACATCTCCTGTCAGGAGTTGGCACCCCCTGAATGAGCTAGGTCCCTCTCACTAGCGGTAGGTGACCTTTCTTATTAAATCAAGCCCCTGATCCATATTCTTTTCCTCTGTCGTTTTTATTTCCTGATTGGAGATTTCGCAATTCGGTCGTCTATATATGATTGTGGGGAAGACATTCTTGCTTGCACTGCTTTAATAGCAGTCAGAGAGATGCTTTACAGCAGCTTCATGCACATAGGATTCTTAAGACAGATTCTGTCCCATAGACTTGTATAGGAGAGTTTTCACTGTGAAGAGAGAGGAGGGGAGAGGGGGAGCTGTGACATCTCCTCTTGTTACTGGTGGATTCTGTGTTATCTGTACACAATGCTGTCTCCTTTCAGTTTGACTCTGCTTTTACTGATAATGAGCAGACACTGAAAATCTCTCTAAACAGAACAGGAAGTGTCAGACGATTATTAGGCTTAGTGGCCAAAGTGAAAACTGCAGGACTTAGGAATTATTAAAAAAAAATACTGAAAGTGATGTGGAAAATTAAAAAAAACATAACCAAAAATTCCTAAAAAATGTGTTTAACATAAAAATGTGAGTTAAACAATAAGTCACATTTTTTAAGTCATTTTTTTGATGACACATTCCCTTTAAGCGTTATCTACTGGTTGTAAGCCAGCATGGGGCATCCATGATATAGCCTTATGGTACTGGCAGTCGCCTACCCCATAGATTGCAAATAATACTTATCACTCATACATCTGCCATCTCCTTAGTGTTAAATTCTGGACTTTTTTTGCATACTGGTCTGAATTTTTACTTCTCTAATGGCCAATTCATTACTATGCAGCTGCCACCTAGAGGGCTAAGAGCACCATCATTCATGTGTCAGATGTGGCGGCACTCATGATTATGCCGACACAGTAATCTCCATTGCAGGTGGTATAATGTGTGACATGTCTTCGGCTATCCATATTCCCCCTTCAAGAGGTGGAATGATAAAGCAGGAGTGGAGAACTGGTCCCCTTCTGGGCTAAAGTTTTTGGGAAAAGGTCAAATTTTAAAAGGGACTTTACTGCTCCCCTTCTATAAAAAACAGATTTTTGGGAAACAATGAAAAAAATCAGAAGCTCAGGGGCCACAGTTGTTCTAAACCCCCCTGCGGGCATTTGTCATAGGTTTTTCCCCACAAAAGTTCCTTTTTTGGGTAGGAGGGTGGTGGGGGCTTTCCCCCTCCAGTTCCAGGGGGTTTAAAATGCCTGGGTCAAACCCCGGGGTTCAAAAGTTGTCCCTTTCGATACAAGATAGACTTTGTGTTGTTCCCCCTATTTTGACTTTTTTTTTTCTTCTTTTTTTTCCCCCCCCGCTTTCCCCATCAAGGAATAAATCCCTTTTTACCGCATGGGTAATTCGGGGTCCCGCCTAAAAGTATTTTCGTGGATTTTATTTCAACCTGTTTTATGGTCCCAAAGAAAGCTGTTCAGTCAGACCTATCGTGGATTCTACATGGAGTTTCTCCGGTCGAGCAAGAAGTATATCTTTCTGCCATAGGCGTCAGGGAAACTTACTTGCCCGTTCCGATTGCCCAGTCCCACTACCATTTCCTTTATTTTGTGGTGGGTTCACTGCATTTCCAGCTCGTGGCTCTGCCTTTGGGCCTCACTACAGTGGTAGGGTTTCTCCCTGCATGCCTAAACACGCTTAGGCGGATTGTCAGCTATGACCAATTCTGTGTGGTCCTTCAAGGGAAGTTATACTTCCTCCACAATGTCCATCACCACGGATGCCAGGACCTCGGGTGGGGAGCTGGTCTTGGCTTGTGGACAACTGTGTCTGTGTTCCTGCAGAGAATACTGTCTTCAGAGCAATGTCCTGAAACTCAGGGCTATCTTTATAGCGCTCTCACAGCCATCTTTTTGGGGATTCAATCGATTCACCACAGCTTGCCTGAATCATTAGAGGGGGGTACCTGGAGCCCTTTTTTCTTTTTTGGTGCCTGTAGGGGTCCCTTTATTGGGCAGAACGCTCTTTTCCGTCCCTGTTTGATTTTCATTCCAGGATTGGAGAACCGGATTACAGATCTCCTCAGCCATACATCATTGAAGCCCTGGGAGTGGTCCCTTCGGGGGAGACTCTCTGGCTCTCGCCGTGGACGCACTGATTCTTTCATGAAGTCCGTTTTATGCTGACTTGGTCTCTCGGGCTCTGTGGCTTGGACCATGATTCAGGCCCGTAAGTCTGTCTGTCCCTATTTATTATTGTACATGGAAAGCTTTATTTGCCCCTTTGCGAGCTATGTGGATTTCCCCATTGGGTTGTTCTGCTCCACAAGTACTATTGTTCCTTTAATCGGGTCTGGAGCCTTTCCTACTTGAGGCTTCTGCTCTCTCTGCTCTTTCATCACGCTTTGGCCTGCCATCCTAGGATCAGAACTTTTTTTGCAGGGGTCTCTCGATCCGTCCTACTGGTTCATAGGCCAATTTGAGCCATGGGGTTGTCTCACTACAAGGATTTATTTTTATGTTTAAAGATCTTGCAAAAACAAGTCACTTCGCAATATGTGTCCATTAGCAGTGTCCTACCTATTCTGAAATATCCCCTCTTGTATGGGCTGAATCAGCTCCTCAGGTCGCTATAGTTACAGACATGTTTGATCTATCATGATAGGCTGCCAGCGCTGTTTGCTATAGCTGCAGACCTGGCTTCTAATGAAACCAAAAAAACAGGACTGAGGTAAGATGAATCAATGTAGTGAGACAACCCCTTTAAATATTGTTTTGAAGTCCATGTAGTCTTTGCCTTTTTAACAATTAAAGGAAGTTTCCCTCAGTTTACTTTCTCTGCTGGTGCCCTTTGTGGAGTGTCTGAACTGGCTGCCCTTTCTTTCAGATCCTCTTTTTTGGTTCTTCATAAGGATAAGGTCGTCCTATGTCCCGTGCCTAGGTTTCTCCCTACGGTGGTTTCCTTGTTCCACCTCAATGAGGACATGGATCTGCCCTCTTTTTGCCCTTCTCATCCTCGAAAGCGGTCTTTGCATTGTTTGGATGTGGTCAGGGCTGTCCGAGTCTACCTCCCGCTCACGGACTTTCAGGCTCTCCCACCCTTTTTTCCATTGCTCCCGAGAGTCCACTTAAGAGCCCAGGGCCTCTAAGGCTACCATGGCCAGCTGGATCTGGTCTGCAATTTCAGAAGCCTATCAGTCCAGAGATAAACCTCTTCCATTTCGGGTCACTGCTCATGCCACTCAAATCGGCGGTGCGGCGTTTTGCCTACGAAAGGTACGTCAGGCAGCAGTGGGTTTTTTTTGTTTGGTTTTTTTTTCCAACCCACAGGGCATTTGGACATCCCAATGTGTTGTGTTCTCCAACAATATTGACGAGAAATTCGGATTTTTGTACTTACTGTAAAAATACTTTTCTCGTCTCATTCATCGGGGGACACCTTCTCCTTCCCCACACTCCTCCTCCTTTTAGTCTTTTTCCAACTCTCATTTTGACATTTTCTTCTTGGAATCGGGCTATGATTTATCTTTTCTACTACGGCTTTTGTACCAATTGAGTAGCTTGGCATCAGTGGGAGGGATATAGTCTGTCCAGCCCAACACGTTTGGTTTACGACTATTGTCGGTCTCCTAGGGCGATGGCCTATACCCAAGTTGCTGTGTCTCCTAATGAATCGGATTAGAAAATGTTATTACGGTAAGTCCAACGTTTTTTGAAGAGTTTCTGACATAAGCTAATCACAAGAGCTGACCATCCCCAGAATTTTTTTTAACACAAATTTCTGCAGCTGTGTTCCTAGCTCTGTTTCTAGTTCAAGGTTAGAGTCATGTCTACCTTCTATTAATGATACCACACCCGTCTATAGGATTTTATTGCAGCTTAGCTCCATTGAATAGGTCTGTGCTGCAATACCAGACCCAACCTGTGGACAAAAGGGGTTCAAAAATGTTTTTCAAACCATGCATGAACTCTTCAATAGGCGCATGTCTGGTAATACAGTGATTCCTCAGGTTAAAATGGCCTCAGGATATAATATTTTGTAACATACAATGTCCCAAAAAAAGATTGCTCTGACGAGTCTGGTTTCAAGATGCAATGGCCCAGACACTGATCCAGCCATCTCTGTATTTGTGAAGAGCATGCAGTGGCAGCCTAGTAGCGCCACTCTACAGTACAGTGCGCTACTACATGTCCTGTACTGCTCTGTGCATGCACCAGGCGAGGGCCCCATTTTCTTTTTTTCTGTTACTTTGTGTATAAATCACATGACCCAAAGAAGCGCCTGTCCTCAAATTAGAAAATGACTTCCAGCAGCTCTTTCTGACTGTTACATGTAACAACGTTCTTTATCTGTATTCCTTATCTGACTCGTTTTTTCATCTTCATTTTGCATTATTTTTGGGTGTGATTTTATGACTTTCAAAGCCAATTGCCAGTTTTCCATGGAGTTATGATTTTAACATACAATGGTCATCCTGTAGTCAAATAATATTGTATGTTGAGGGACCACTGTACATGTATATTAAAGTATCTCTTCAAAACCTTCCCAATGTTTAGTGAAGAATGCTTTCACTAATCTATTCAAAATAATTGCAGTGTAACATTGCTTTGAAATATTTTTGGGGGATGAAAAAACTTAAGCTTGAAAAAGTGGTAGCTGTCCATGTTGAAATGATTTGTTTTTATCCATTTTAGAGTTGTCTATCTCCACACTAGGTAAAAATCTACTGCTGTGGATGTAAGGAAAAAGAGAAAAAAATCCCTCTGATGACCTCTGTTCTAGCAGTGCCACTGCTGGACCTCTCCTTGGGTCTTCTGTTGTCTTCCAGCTCCCGCCGGTCATTTTGTGTAAACTTCAACCACTGATTGGCTGCTGCAGTCCCATAACATTGATGTCACCATTTGTAGGTGAAGGCTCTGAACGGTGATGTTGGGCAATGTCACGTTACTGCTCTACTGTGCACAAGTTTGGAACTAGAAGATCTGAGAAGAGAATCGGCAGTAGCATCACTCAAACAATTCTATACAAAGGTGTGGGTTTTTTTTATTTTCTTACAGCTGCAGCAGCAGACTTTTAACTAAAAATGTGAAGATGGATAAATGTAGAAATAAGGTGGGATGGGAAGAGTGGGGCAGATAGATCAGACGTGATGAATGGTTGAAGTCTAAATTTGTGTATGTCCTGTAGAGTATCATTGAATAGATGCAATACACATAAGCAAAGATGCTGTACAATGTGACAGATGTTATAACATTGCTGCCAAAATGATTGGGCTAATGTAGTGAGGGGAATTTTGGCACATAAAATCTGGAACGTTTAAATCTGCATTTTTATTGATGGTAAAATTCAAACGTGAGCAATGTGAGAAAGCATAGAGTTTATTCTTTTTAAACTTGCAGGTGCTCACGATTTAGAAAATCTTGGCAATTTGCATTTTAGCTTTGGTTTCTAAAATCTTCCTCAAAACTTTACTGTAGGTCAAACTGGATGTGGAAAATAATTATGATATGTATCTGTAGCAATAGGGAGAATAAAGATAAATGCAGTTTCTTAAAGGGGTTTTGCCACGAAGTGACTTCCTTACCTGTTATATGCTCAGGACAGATGATAAATCATGCAGTGTCCTGAACTGCTGCAGGGGGGAGGAAGAAGGGGCCGAGCAGAGCGAGTAAGCAAGGGAGCATCTGCAATGTTTACTAAGATAATTACATTACAACTAGTGGATTCTCTATACAGCAGAAAGCCTCATACACTGCACATTTCTCCCCAGCCCCTTGCAAGCTCCTTCATGTTCCCTGTCATCAGATAAGAAGTGCAAACACGCAAGTGCGGCCAGATCAGCTCCTGGTCGTGTCTAATGTAAACTTTTAAGTAACTAAGGGAATGTAAAGAAAGCTGTAGCTCTTACAGGCTTGACTTTTTATAATCACATATATTTAGGAAAGTGATTAAATACCCATTTTGGAGGATCCCACGTCAACATTACATTGTGGCAAAACCCCTTTAATTTTGGTATGCATATGAAGTATACCATACATGGGTTGAAAATTTCATAGGTTTACTTTAACTGCTGTCTGTCTTCCGAGCTATGTTTGGATGTCGGTAAAAATCTTGGATGTTTGACCAGACCACATTTTACTAGTTGTCAATTTCGGTATTAAGGCAAATTTACATGAAAAACCTATTCCTATTAGCCATTGTCTAAACAACCATCCTAACGGCAATTAGAGATTGGTATTTACAAGAAATGTCCTCACCTAATTCTTTCTGTATAGCTGTATGTAATGATTGTTCACCACAGTAAAAGAGCGGTGAAAGTGATGAAAAGATTGCAGGAGTGTTCCAGTTTTTTTAAATTTAACGTTAAATGGGGTGAAGGTGGGGACAAAAATAAAGGCATGTTTCCCTCCCAGTCCCCAGACCGGCTCCTTTTCACTTCCTGTGCTGCATGCTGTCCAACAGCAGACTTGTGCGCTCCATTTACTCACTATAAACCTCTGCTAATCTTTGTAAGGGCGCTTTAAAATAAATAATAATTATGTATGGCACTGAAGAGGAGCGGATTATGGGGTGCTACAGAACAGCAGCAGAAGGGGAAAAGTATGCCTATTTTTAATTTATGTATTTCCCTACTCTCACCCTATTTAACAATTTTCTGGGTGTCATACATGTAAATATCAGTACAGTATTAAAAACTTAGGATCCTGATATTGCGGTCATAAATCAGAAATGGCTGTATGAAACAAGTCTTTACAACCTGTTACTCGTGACCTCCATGCTAACTACAATTAATATGTAGGGATTTACAGTATGTTTACAGTAAATGTTTCATTACTCGCCATAGCCTACATCCAAGATGACCTCTAAGCTATGGCTTAAACATTTTACTTCTATCAACACATTCTGCTTTGTGTCCTCTAGAATCATCAAATGTTTGCTCTGCGATTCATTACTATTCTATTGTATCACTGCCGCAATCAACTATGGAGAAGAAATTGCCCCAGTCTGTACAATAGTAAAGTCTACATATAGCCATAGCAATATGTAAGTGTGCAAACAAGTGGCAGGTATAATTTTCTGTGTACATAGACATTTAAAAAAAAATATATATATATATTTCCTATTGTAAGGGGGTAACAATTCCCATTGGTTGGAAAGGTTTCATCTCTAGGGACCAAATGGTTATTAGAATTGGAGTCCCAATTTATCTGTACCTCTTTATCAACATTACTTCAGTCAGTGTTTTTGCGAATTAGTGCTGCTGCTCGTGCAAATTGTATTCATTAATGTTCTTATTAATGCTGCGAATGCCCCAAAACCAGAGGCCACCGCCCCCAACCTGGTGACACCATTTTGGGGTGGGGCTAAGACAAGCCATGCCTCCTTTGCAGATTGCCAGTAATCCTTTGGCAGGCTAGATGTTGTACAAGCCTAGACTAGCATTTCTATGAAAATAATATATATATTTTTTTTCCTTTTTGTTTTACACAACCTTGGCATGTGAGTAAGTTGGATACTTAACTGTTATATTCACTCATACCCTCACCCACCCTCACCCCAACGTCAGTCATTATTACAGGTGTCCAGTAAGCAGGAGCTGGGCAGTTGCATGTAGAGACCCTTGATTTAGCTGTGCCTGTGAACTGGAGGGAAAAAAAAAAACTCTAGTTTCCTTCCCAAACTTCCCAAGAACTTTACAGGACTAATGGGTGAAATTAAATAGTTTAGTAAGGGGATGACATTTCCTGTTGATTACCTGCCTCCCTCTATATAGTTTTCTGCAGGCACAACCCATTGTTAAGAGTGCAAGTATGCTGCAATTTAGCTATTTAGCTGCTATTTAGCTCCTTGCTAAAGTTGAGGTGGAATAACTGTTCTCCAACCAGATTTGACATCCGTGCAATGTCTTGCGATCTTTTTTGCTACCTATATTCCTATGAACTGATCCCTTATTGTATATACCCTGTAATTACAAGGTTTCCATGGATGGAAGCCTACTGGCGTTGTAGAATCAACTTCTTTTTCCTCATTGAAGTTTAAAGAAAAAAACAAAAAGCGATCATTTGTATAACAGAAGATGAGAGATGGTTCCAGTATCTCGGTATGTGTGTGACAATTTTTATTTATGGCTCTGGAGTAAAGCATTAAACGAAGACCTGAATATCTGTGAATTATACTGTATTTAGTTTTTTGTTAATATATAGAAAGTTTCTATGACCGGTCAGATAGACCTATTTGTGTAATTTGTCAATATACACAATAAACATAGTAACTCTGAATTCGTGACTGTATTAATAATCGCTTTAGAAGGCTAAAGAGGGACTTTTACAAAATTGGCTCTTAACACATTAGTGAGCACCAATACACCTTTTTATGTTCGTTATTAAGGGGCCTTATTTGAACCTGTATGCCTTTTTATGGTTGAATTGGAATAAGCTGTGACATCTGTCATGTGCAGAGTGAAGCAGGAGCTCCCGATATGTAATGACCTTCTGCTTTAATGGCCAGGATCGGAGAAACTTCTAATACTGGCCATTTAAGAGGGAGAGCCCACTCACTGTCAGCCCACTAGCACCACCTCAATGCAATGACAGGGTGCCAATGGGTTTTCACAGTAACCAAACTTAATAGGCAAGGTTTTATAGGATGTCTGTCATTTTTAAACTGACAGGCAAAATGTGTTGCCCTATATATGTAGTGCGGTGTATTTTGTGGGTACAAAGGATTAAGTCCCATAATGGGACTAAAGAGTAGCAAAAAAAAGTTTAAGAAAAACCCAGTTTAAAAACAAAAATCCCTTCCCTATTTATAGAAATAATAACTAAAGATATAACCTACATGTATTTGGTATTTTTGCATCTGTAAGACCCTGCACTATAAAATGATTATATTTATTACACACACTGAATGGTGTAACAA
This sequence comes from Phyllomedusa bahiana, assembly GCA_025379985.1. NCBI lineage: Eukaryota > Metazoa > Chordata > Amphibia > Anura > Hylidae > Phyllomedusa > Phyllomedusa bahiana. The sequence goes on along the minus strand of JAODAL010002191.1, from coordinate 67,355 downwards.
AACTGCTGTCATTTGTCCACTGCTTTCCAAAAAATGGAATAGACAGCAATCAAAAACCCATAAACACCAGATTACACAATAAAACTACTGCAAAAAACATAGTCGTCCTATAGCACAGTAGATGCAAGTATGAGAAGGTTACGGGTCTTAAAATGTTGAGGCGCGCACATTTTTTTTTTTTTTTTTTTTTTTTCTTTTTGTGCAACACTTAAATGAAAAAAACTAAAATTTTGGTGATGCCGCTATGGTACTGATCGAGAGGATAAAATTATCTTGATATTTCTACTGCATGATGAATGGTATAAATTTTTGAATCAGTGTGGTTTTCCCCATTTCTTCCACAACAGCTAACAAAAGTTAATCAATTTAGTTATTTTTACCTTTTTAAAAAAAATCTTGCAATACGATAATAAAAAACGAAAAAAAAATTGCCTAGTCATTAAAGCCTAAAATAGGTTTGTTACTAAGGGGTTAAAATAAAATGGGCCTCCAGCATAGCTACCTCATGAAATTGATTTTCTACCATATTCCACAGATCTTGGGTACTTGGAAGCGGAGGGTAATATCGCAAGCATACACCAAAGTGTAGCTGCTGCATAACCATAGCTTAAGAGAGAGTTAATGTAGCTTTTGACTAGGTTTACTTTTTGGTTATGCTGAAGTTTACGCCTGCGTGCCTGCTAGGAGATATTCAAGTATATACAGCTAACAGACGTGTACATCGTGTCTTTCGGGAGCTCGCGCTATGTGTGTACTCCCACGGCGCGGGGGGACTGGCAGCCCGCTGGCCCCATTGACATTCATTATTCACCGCGAATAATTGACATGTCGCTGATCTCCCCGTGCGTACAATATGATCGGGGATAGGAGGCGTACTCCATAGTTCTCCATGAGAACTATGGAGTACCATAATTTCAGCGCACATCTCATCCGTATTAGAGCACAAATACGCAGCGAAATGCGCGCCGAAATTACACCGTGTGAACATACCCTTAGTGGTAGACAGGGTCAGTTGCAATGGGTCGTGTGTTCTGACACCTTGCTACCATAGCCAGCCTTAACTTTTTTTTTCAGATTGTTTCATCGCTACCATAAAGGGGTGTAATTGGTCTGCAGCAATGTTTTTTTTTGTTTGTTTTTTTTTGTTTGTTTTTTAAACTGTATATTTATTCAGTTTTTTTTCAAAATGAAAAACAAGCAGATAACATAGAATCCACAAGCGTTTACATCAAAATGGAAGGCTTTGTATCGTATTGATATATACATGAGTACAAAAGAAAAGTGTCCTCAAATCAATAGAAAATCCGCAAATTAGTTAGGTAAAGTTACGCGAACCAAAGCCATAGGGTTGACATGTACTTAGAACGCGGTCAGCAAATAGCCAAAATATAGGGCGTGTAACAACCTTCATGAAAAAATCAAGACACATAGGGGAAATCTACTGGGGGAGTGCTGGAAGAAACAAGTTACAAGTAGGAGCACTTGGTCTAGTTCGGCTACATTGCTGTTATCCCTGGGCATTGGAGATTATGAAATTATCCCAAGGCTTCCAGATAACCTCGAACTTGTCAAGTCTGTCGTCCAGAAGAGCCGTGAGATATTCCATCTCTTGGATGTCTTTAATTCGACTAACCAGCTGGTCTTTCGAGGGGGGTATCTGATCTTTCCAGTGTCTACTTATGAGGCATTTGGTTGCTGTTAGCAGGTGCAGGAGTAAAGCGATTGGGGGCCGGCGTAGGCCACTGGGAAAAATATTTAACAGGTAAGCCCTGGGGTTCAGAGGCATGTTGATGCCTATAACATCACGGACTAGGGATTTGACTATTCCCCAAAGGGATATTATTCTAGGGCATTCCCAGAATATGTGCTCCAGAGTTCCCCCGTCCCTTTCCCCACATCTCCAGCACAGGTCAGAGACTGAAGGGTAAAAGGTGTGCAAAAGTGCAGGGGTGTGGTATCAATGCATCAGCAGTTTGTATTGGTTTTCCTTATAGGAGACGCACGAGGAAGACTTGGCTGCCTGAGACCAAACCGTTTGCCATGTATCTAGTGGGATGGGTGTCCCCAGGAACTCCTCCCATTTTCTCATGTAGGAGTGAGTGGGGTCAGGGGCAGAGTCCGGCGTCACTAATATTTGATATATCGAGGAAATCAGTCCAGCTGTGTAAGAACTTGCCTAACATATCTTTTCAAAACTGGTGGGGACCGATACCAACGTAGAAGATAAAGATCTATGCAAGAAGTGCCTAATCTGTAAATAAGAGTAATAAGTCTGGGGTGGGAGCCCAAATTTTTCCCTTAGAACTTCAAAAGGTAGAATTTCTCGAGTCCTATAGTCCACAATGTCCACCAGCTTGAAAAGCTGGTTGTCAAACCATGGCTTCATGTGGGGGTGCCGAACGCTATCAGGGAGCATTGGTTGGAAGAGAAACGATGTCATAGGTGAATACCGCGAGCTAAGCTTAAATTTCTTATGACAAATTTTCCACACCTTCCATGTCAAAGCCTGGGCCCAGCAACGGCTTGGGAATTTGATTGTGAGTTGTAGACCCTAGGAGCGAGTTAGGGGTGGTTTGGGGCCAGCCACAACTTCTCCATTCTGTCCATTTTGGCATATGCAAATAGTGACGACCAGGCTGGGATTCTACGTAACTGAGCTGCCCAGTAATACTTTTGTATGTCTGGCACGGAAAGGCCACCCCGGGACGTGGGAGCCAATAGGATTGATTTTGAGATCCGGTGCCTACCCCGCGCCCATATGAAACGCATAAAAGCAGCTTGCATAGTTTTTAAATCTCCAGTGGGAATCGGCACAGGCAGCGTCTCAAATAAATACATCAGCTTTGGGAGGGCTGTCATTTTAATCGCCGCTATCCTGCCTAAGAGTGAAATCGGCAGGGCATGCCACTTACTCAATAACCGGTGCACTTCTAGGAATTTGTCAGGGTAGTTATTTGAGAACAACGTGGCGTAAGACGGCGTCAAGTTGATCCCCAAATATTTCAAAGATCTCTGTTTCCAGTTGAAACAGAAGTTCGATCTGTACAAGTCCAACTGAGAGGCAGGAATATTCAAGGGTAATGCTTCTGTTTTAGACGAGTTGACCTTATAACCCGAAAGAAGCCCGAAGTGACTCAAAAGCTATTGCAAATTGGGAATAGTGGTATGCAAATTAGTTAGAGTCAGGAGTATGTCGTCTGCGTATAGTGATATTTTAAATTCCCTGTCCCGGAGTCTGATGCCCGTAATGTCTGGGTTATTCCGGATAGCCGCTGCCAGTGGCTCAATACAGAGGACAAAGATCATCGGGGACAGGGGGCAACCCTGTCTAGTGCCGTTTTTTAGTCTAATCAGTGGGGAGTCTGCGTGCGGGAGACGAATGGCTGCAGAAGGGTGAGAGTACAGGGATCGGAGGGCGTGTACGAAGGGGCCTCGAAAGCCAAATACTTTCAATACTTCAAACATAAACTTCCAATTCAGGCGATCAAACACCTTTTCCGCGTCTAAACTGAGTAGTAAGGCTGGTTCCTGTCTTCTGTGTGCAATGTCAATCAAATCTATCGCTCTTCTAGTGTTATCCGCTCCCTGTCTGCAGCAACAAAGCCAACTTGGTCTTTATTAATCAGTTCTGGCAGGCAGCATGATAAGCGATTAGCCAGTATTTTGTCAAATATTTTTACGTCGGCATTTAGAAGGGCGATAGGTCGATAATTTGAACAATCTAAATGATCCCTATTGGGCTTTGGGGTTTAAAAGTTTATAAAGGAGTGAAGCATTTGGGTGGGGGGAAACTGCTCGCCTTTCATGAATGAGTTAAATAGGTCCGCCATACGGTCCTTTAGTTGGGGGGAGAAGGTCTGGAAGTATAAGTGAATCCGTCTGGTCCTGGGGACTTTTTAGAAGGTAAGGTTTTAAGGGTCTCCCGGATCTCTTCATTTGTGATCGGGGCATTGAGAGAACACAGATCCGCGTCAGATAAAGAGGGCAGATTGCAAGAGGACAGGAACTTGTTCAGCGCATCTGTGTCCTGCGACAACAAGCCTGTCAAAGAGTCCGGAAGGTTGTAGAGCTTACTGTAATAAGAGTGGAAGATCCGAGAAACTTCCTTAGGGTCGTATATGACCGTACCTTGATTGTTCCTTAGAGAGTATGTTTTTTTTTCCCAAGGTTTTTCCCAAGGTCCCCAGCATCATATGTGCCTTGTTAGCTCGAAAATAGTATTTCTGTCTACTGTAAACCAACAACTTCTCGGTTCTAGCTACTTCCAGACTTCTCATTTTAGATCGAATCTCTACAACCTCCCGGAGTCTACGCCTAGTCGGTGCCTCCTCCAGGGAAGCCTCAAGAGCCTTGAGACGCACTCGGAGAAGTGACATCTGTTGAGCCACATCCTTTTTAATGCGGGTGCCCAAGGCAATGCATTGACCCCGGATCACCGCTTTGTGTGCCTCCCAAAGCGTCGTTAGCGAGGACACCGATCCAGCGTTTTCTTGGAAATATTCCTTAATGGTTTGGCGTAATTTTTCTCTGTGCTGGGGGTGTTTCAAAAGGGACTCGTTAAGACGCCAGTGGCAATTTTTCGTGCGTGTGTTGCCGAGGTTTAGAGAGAGCGTCAGTGACACATGATCCGACCAGGTGATGGGGTGAATCTCTACCGTCTCCAATTGGCGGAGAATAGGCGTATTCCCAAAGAAATAATCTAGACGTGAGTGGGAGCCGTGGTGGGGAGAGTAGAAAGTATATGCCTTCTCAGTTGGGTGCGCTATACGCCACAAATCATACAGATCGAACCTCCGTATGCATTTCCAGAAGTCCCTGGCTAGTGCACATAAGGACGGATGTAGGGTTCTACCCTGCAACCGCAGTGTAAGGGCTGGGTAGTGGATCCGCCGGACCACCGCAAGCGATGGTAGTTAAGCCACGCCAGGGGAACGGAAGCTAAGTGGCCCCGATTTTCACCAGAGCCCGCCGCAAAGCGGGATGGACTTGCTGCGGGCGTGAGGCTACCAGGTCGTCCCCCCTGACGTGTACTTGCTTGCGCGGGTGGCAGCCGAGGGCAGCGTGGGTACGAATCGTAGTCCGAGATATCGTAGTCGTGGCAGGCAGAAGGTCAGGGACAGGCGGGCAATGGTTCGAGGTCATGGCACTGGAGGAAGTTCGGGGCAGGCGGTGAGGTTCGGAGTCGAGAAAGTTGCAAGAGGTTGGTACAATGAAAGAGCGAGAGAATACTTTTTGGGAATGCTTTAGCTAAGGCACGAGGCAAACATCGATCAGCAAGGAGTGTTTGGTGGACGTACCTTAAGTAGGGGAAGCGCTGCATTTAGCCAATTGAACGGGGCGTGGCCCTTTAAATCCTCGACCAGAGCGCGCGCGCGCCTTAGGACACAGGCACCGCGCCGCCTCGGCCGGCAGAGGACGCGGACGGCACAGGAGCGAGGTTTAGGTGAGTCCCTGGCAGTTGCAGACCCCGGCTCGTCCGCGGCCAGCGGCGGCACCCGACCTGGTGGTGCACAGGGGAGGGGGTACAGGTGCGGCCCGCGAAGGCCCGAGGAGCAGGGGGGGTGTTTGCGTGCAGTACCTACCCCCCCCCCTTAGGTCTCCCTCTTTTTAGCTGAAGAACTTAACGGATAAAGGTCTGGATTCAGGATATTGGGACTCTGGTCGGACTTCTTCGGGACCGATAGCCCTCAATCAACATAGAAATAATCGCTTACCCCTGATTATCTTCATGTCCAGGATGTCCTTCTACTTCAAAGAATCGGGGATTCTAGCATCGGTGATTGAGCAGCGCCCCTTCTGGGAGAAAACCGGTTCAGGACCAGAGGCGTTCAGGAGGGAAACTATGAAAGGCGTTAGGGACCCGGAGAGATGGAGGCCAGCAGAGTTTATAGGACACCGGGTTCAGTTGTCGCAGATTCTGAAGGGTCCAGAAAAACGCGGACCCTTTTATAGAACTGGGATTTTGACGGAGTATGTACCTAGACGAGAGCCACACACTATCCTAGGGGAACGGTAGGGGAAGGTCCTCTCTTCTTGTCAGCCTGGGTCTTCATATCGGGCAGAGCCTGGAGTAGGCTTGTCGGGTCTCTCGCCAAATGGTCTGATATCCTGACCTGATGTCCAAGGCGGGGACCTCGGAGGAGGAAGCAGGGGGAGTGGTGAGGGCGACGGGTGACGGCCATAGACCAACAGGAAGTGAGAAACGGCCACGTAGTGTCGGAGTCCGATGATTAATATAGAGACTTTGCCCAAGGTAGCAACTCGGACCGCGTTGTCCTGTCGTACGGACCTCGAAGTGCCGTAGATACTCTCCCAAGATTTGGTTTACCCTCTCACCTGTCATTCGTCTGGGGATGATATGCGGAAGAAAATCCAGCTTGATTGCAACCGGGAACACAGAGCACGCCAGAATTTGGAGACAAATGGACGCCTCGGTCGGGACGATGTGGGAAGGTAAGCACCATGTAGACGAAAGATGTGATGGTAGAGTATCCTGCAATTGGGGGAGAAGAAGGGAGACCAGGAAGCGGCACAAAGTGAGGCTTTTTAGAAAATCGGTCAGTGACAACCCAGATGACCGAGGGTTTCCCGACGAAGGAGGGGGTCCGTTGATAAAGTCCAATGCCTATGTGATGTCCATGGAGATTCTGGAACTGGGCAGAGGGACTAAGAGACCAGCGGGGCCTATGGCGAGGAACCTTGTATGGCGGCACATGTGGTGCAGGAAAGAACACAGTCCTGCGTCTTGGTGCAGGGTTGGCACCAGTAGTGAATTGAGATGAGGGGCATAAGATTTTCGTATCCCGGGATGGCGGCAAGAAGAGAGTATGCCCCAAGGAAACCCAGAATTCTCCTCCTGAGTGCGGGGCATAGCAATAGGTTCTGCTGGAGGAAACGCTGCGGAGATCCCCGGGCACGTGGGTCCAGTCGTTCAGGAGCGATGATTTGCCTAGAGGGCACAGGTTCCTCTCCGGTAAAAGTCAGAAGAACGGGAGAGGGCATCCGCTTGATATTTTTCTCGGCCGGTGGAAGTGGATCTTAAATCAAAACGAAGAGAAAAAAAGAGACCCACCGGGCCTGGCGAGGATTTAGGCGCTGTGCCGTCTGTAGGTTTATTGCAGATTTTTTTGGTCTGTAAAAGACGGTCAATAGGATGCGAGCTCCCCTCCTAAGAGATGTCGCCACTCCACTCCAGGGCAATTTTATGGCCAATACAGCTCCGATCCTCACAATTGGCGTAATTACGTTCTGCCGACAGAGAAAGTTTTAGAAAAGAAACCGCATGTGACGGTTTTGCCTTTAGGGCCCTTCTGGGTCAGGACAGCCGCCTGCTCCCACGGAAGAGGCATCTACTCAGGCTGAAGGGTCTCTCAGGATCCGGACGGACCAAAATGGGTGCGGAGGTGAAGGCAGACTTTTAATTGGGAGAACGCTTCTCGGCATTGGGTACAGCATCTAGGATTAGCGTTCTTCCGGGTGAGAGCCACAATGGGATGGCACACTACCATTGACAAGTGTGGAATAAACTGCCGTAGTAGTTGGCGAATCCATAGAAAAGTTGAAATCGCCCGGAGGACCGACAGGCGCGGCCCACTGTTGGATCGCTTGAGAGTTTCGCAGGATCATCTGAACGGCCTCGATCAGAGGACTATGTTACCCAGGAAAGGAATGCTGGCCTGGTGGAACCGACACTTCTCCAGTTTGGCAAACAGTCGTTAGTCCCGCAGGCTGTCGCAGGACTTGGTAGTACTTGTCTCCGGTGGCCTGTAGGTCAGGGGAAAAAATCAAAATATCGTCAGGTATACGACGAGGTGTACAGAGTCCCGGAACCACGTCATTGACCAAAACTCCTGGAAAACGGACGGGGCGTTGCCATAGCCCAAAAGGCATCCGAGATATTTGAAATGACGTTTCGTGTGTTGAATGCCGTTTTCCATTCGTCCTTCTCGAATTCTGATGAGGTTTAGGCCCCTCGTAGGTCCAACTTGGAAACACTCTAGCCCCTTGAGACAGGTCAAACAGCTCGAGATCAGTGGGAGAGGGTAGCGTTTTTTACGGGTGATCTGTTTTGACCCCTATGTCTATGCACGGACGGAGGAGAAACCATCCTTCTTCTGCACGAAGAAAAAACCGGCTCCGGCTGGGGAGGAGACTTACGATGAATCCTTTCTGGCTGATTCTCCAGATGTAGGCCGAAACTTGGACTGAGTCTCCGGACGGTCTAGGGGTAGACCTCCCCCGCAGGAGACTGGTTTAAGGGAGGAGTCAATAGGGCGCAGTCGTAGGCCGATGTGGTGCAGACGAATCGGCTCTTCTCGGAGAAATTACATCCCAAAGTCTGGTACTCGGCCGGCCAGGCCTGGAACGGCTTGACAAGCGGGAGCGGAGATGTGGTAGGCACGGGGCGGGGAACCTCCAAGCAGCGGTTCTGGTATTCGGTCCCCAACCGCTGGACTCGCCCCGTCTTCCAATCGAGCGTAGGGGCGTGGCCTTGCAGCCAAGGGAAGCCCCAAGAGGGATGCCGAGGAAGCACGGACAGGAACGTGGAATACCCTAATCCTTCTCTTTATGTAGGGCCCCACACGGAGAGATCACCGGCGGGGGATTATGTACTGGATGGGATCATTGAGGAGATCCCCACTGGACGAAAGAGATAAGAAGCGGTGTTTCTCCGCCGGACTACAGGTATGCGGGTACCGGGGTACCAATGAGGCTAAGATAAGTTTGCTCCGGCAGATCTCCGAGTCCCCCCCCCCCCCCCCCCCACCCCCCCCCCCCCCCCCCCCCCGGAAGCAGAACTCTCCGGAACGAAGGACCAGCATCAGAAGTCACTCTACTGGATCATCAAACGTGGAGAGGAGGAAACTGCAACTAGGGCCGCCTCTCCCACGGCACTAGGTGAGGCGTTTCCCGGAAGCTCGAGGACGATAGGGGACGTTTTGCGGAAGTGGTCCGGGCTGGCAGCAGTAGAGAATTGGCTTCTCTGCCGACGGCGGTTCAGTTTCTTGCTCCGTTAAGTGTGCCCGGTCCACTTGCATCGGTTTACCTTCTGAGGTTGAGGAGGGTATGGAATAGGAGAATGCTGGAACACAGGAGCCTGGTGGAATCGCGACGAGACGAGCAGAGGTCTCTTTCTTGGCGAAGCTCCTCCTGCCTCTCCGCTAACCTTACATCAATTACTGAGTAGCTAGATGTAGTAATTCGTTTAGTGGAGGACGGGCGGGAGGTCTCTTGCTGCCATGGCGTCTTTTACCCTGCTGCGACAGACCTTCTTGAAGTAGGCAGTGGGCGGCATTGTTCCATGCGAGTCCGAAGCCAGGGCACGGATTGAAGGACTTGCTAAGTAGTTCAACCCACAGAGACTCGCCCTGACGGAGGCTCAAGAGGGCGTCACGGAGGAGGAGCGTGTGCCGGCTCCTCGTTAACGGTGCGGATTCCTGGAGGAAGGTATGTAGGTCAGCAGTCACAGGGTCGCCTCTGTCCACGAGGGGGGATTGCCCAAGCAGGGTCTTCCGGAAAGTAGACTCACAACAAAGGCCACCTTAGACCTCTCCGAGGAAAAACTGATCGCTCATCAGCTCCCACCGTGCATTGAGCACAGGAGTACGAACCCCGGCAGACGCTTGGGATCACGGCAAAGCTGGAGGGTAGAAAAGGGAGGCCGAAGTTTGGGACCACGGTGCGCCAAAGGAACTGGCAGATGTAGGCGGAAGCACGGATGGGGGAGGAGACTTCTGCTGGGATGCAAGAAGCTGACGGCATCACTGGAGGTGACGCTGCTCAACTGCTGACCTTGTTGTGCGATTTGTTGCGATGCTGGGCATACAATCGGCGTGAGATCCGTGATGCTTGGCAGGGGCACCCATTGGCTGGGATCCATGGATGGATCTTACTGTATAGGGATGGGTAGTAGATCGCCGGACCACCGTAAAGCGGGTGGTAGTTAAGCTCACGCCAGGGAACGGAATTAAGTAGCCCCCGGTTTACACAGAGCCGCCGCAAAGCGGGATGGTTTGCTGCGGGGTGAGCTACCAGGTCGTCCCCTGACGTGATTGCCTTGCGGTGGCAGCCGATGGTGCACGTGGTACCGAATCGCATAGTACGAGAATCTTAGTGTGGGCGGCAGAAGTCAGGACAGGCGGCAATTGTTCGAGGGCCGGTGGTCAGGCAGGAAGGTCGCGGGCATGGCGGCAGAGGTTCGGGAGTCTGAGAAATACGTAGCAAGAGATCAGGTACATGGAAGGCGAGAATACCACTTGGGAATGCTTTAGCTAAGGCAACAAGGCAAATAGATCCAGCAAGGAGTGTTGTGGACTTACCTTAGTAGGGGAAGCGCCTGGCTTTAGCAATTACGGGGCGCTGCCCTTTAAATCCTCGGACGAGCGCGCGCCCCGGCGGCAGAGGATGCGGACGGCACAGGAGCGAGGTTAGTGTGTTCCCTGGCAGTTGCAAGGACCCCCGGCTCGTCCCGGGGCCAGGGGCGGCACCCGACCCTGGTGGGCACCCGGGGAGGGGGTCACGGGTGCGCCCGCGGGCCGAGGAGCAGGGGGTGCCGTGACAAGCAGTTTGTCCACTCTCTCGGAAAAGAACATGTTAAAGTCCCCGCCAATAAGCAGTGGGCCCTGGGAAAGGTTGGACAGTTTAGTCAGAATTTTTCTCAAGAACTTGACCTGTGAGGTGTTAGGAACATAAATGTTACAAAGTGTCAACTGCGACCCTTCATATGAACCCTTTAATATTACATAGCGACCTGCCGGATCCAATATTGACTCCTGCACCTGAAAAGGACATTGAGTAGAAAGCAAGATAGCGGTCCCAGCCTTTTTTTTCCTGTCATGTGAGGCCTGAAAAGCTCTCGGATATAAATGCTTAACAAAGTTGAAACCGCTATCTTTAGTGAAGTGGGTTTCTTGTAAGAATACAATCTGCGCCTTAGACCTCTTAAGGTCATTCAAAAGCAGTCGCCTTTTCAAATTGGAATTCAGGCCCTTGACATTTAGTGAGTATATGTCAGCCATTGTGATTAGAAAGGAGAGCCGACGTCCACTTACCCCAGCCAACTGTAAGCCGTAGACCGATGGGGCTCAACCGGGAAACCAGCATTCTTCGTAGCAGACAGAAACAGAGGGAAGGGGGGAAGACAAGGATGCAGACAAAGACATAACAGATAATAAACTGTATAGAAAACATTCTCTACTGAGATTTTCACTAAGGCCTAAATCGCCTTAGAGAGGGAATTTGGGAAAAAGGGGAAAAAAAGCCACCCAAGATCTTCCTCCCCTCTGAAACAGAGTAAGAAGAAGGTGTAGCTAGGTACCCTCTAAACGCGAGGGCTTGAACAATCAGAAGCAGTTTCCAGAGTTACTCTGGTAGATTAGTGAGTGAGGAAAAACCCATGGGTCTGTACAAAGGGCCCGCGAGCAGGGGCCACCTCAATAAGCAGGGTCACAGCAGACTGTAAATAACATGCAAAAACTTGACCTATTTCGCTGCATTGGGGAGAAAATAAAACAGAATTGTGCTTAACTACCTGGCACAAAAAGGCCATTGCGGGTAGGGTTAGAGGGCAGCACAGCATGGAATAGTGGATGACTGACTTCGCAAATGGAACCTAAGTGGAAATGAAGAAAAGGGAAAAAAAAAAAAATCAGGGTAGAAAACAGCCGTCCATCTTTCCGGGGCAGCCCATCGTGCTCGGCTCCGATAGTGTGAAGCAATCTTGTCACGTCCTAGTCTCAGTCAGAGAGGTGGGGGCCCCGCAGGGATCCCCCAAGAGTTCCTCTTGCTTCGCGCCTGGCTCCAAAGGGGGTGAGACTTTAGGGAACCCAACTTCCCAGTCTGCTATGTCTGGAGGCGTGATGTTCAGGATGGAGCAGAAGGCTTGCAAGTCCTCAAAAGACCTTAGCGTGGCGGACTTGTTGTTCCTGGAGGCATAGAGGGCGAAGGGGTATCCCCATCTATAGGCGATGCCCTGTTCCTTCAGGAGAGCAAGCAGAGGGCGAAGATGTCGTCTTCTTTGCAGCGTGATCCAGGACAGGTCTGGGTAGAGTTGGACGTTTGCTCCTGCAAATTCGATTTGCTTTTGTTTCCTTGACTGTGCCATAATCTTCTCTTTTACAGTAAAGTCATGCACACAACATACTATGTCTCATGGTTGCTGAGACGCAGATTTGGGACGCAGTGCTTTGTGGAGCCGGTCAAATTTTATGGGAGTAGACGGTGGGAAACCCAGCAGGTTGTTAAAGATAGCTTCAAGAACAAGTTGCAGGTTTTCTTCCCCTTCAGGCTCCAGGACCCCCCTCACCTGTATATTGTTGCGGCGCTCTCTGTTGTCAAGGTCTTCTAGGTGTTTTTGAGTGTCTCTAAGCAGCAGGGCTTGGAGGTCCACACATTTTCCAGGGGGGGTAGTGAAGCAGCGCGTATCGTCGTGCGCTGTCTCCAAAGAGTCGACCCCCTCAGCCACTTGAGTCAAAGTCTTGGCGCAATTGCCAATTTCCGACCTGCAGTTTCCTTCAAATTCAGCCACAGACGCTTGAAGTCGGCTCTTGTGGGGATATGTTTCAATAAGTACCCATCCTTGTAGTGTCCAGTTGGGTCCTCTGTAAGACACAGTGCTCCTTAAATTTGGGGTAGAAGAGGAGGCCTTTACTTCTCAGCGGCCTCTGCATTACTGCATCAGTGTCCCCATCTGTAGTGTCCTCTTGAGACGTTGCCCAGGCTGGTTTCATAGGGAACCGGGGGGCCTGGTGCCTTTTTTTGGACCTAATGCTGTCTCTGGGCTTTGGGAGGCATGTTGCAGGTTGCCAGAGCTGCGGGAGTTAGGCCCTCTAAATGGCGGGAAATGAGGGCAAGCTCCTTGAGGCACTAAACTGCTTTTGGGGGCAATCCAAGCAGGTGGGTGCTCCCAGGGGATCTGGAAGGAGCTGGGTGGCAGCTGGGGGGCAGAACTGGCTCTCCGGTGCTGCGGGAGTTAACTCCGGCGTGCTGCTGCTGCTGCGGCTCGTTTGGCTGTAGTAGCCCACTGACCTGATCGAGTTGTAGCTGCAGGGAGGCGCAGGCCGCGCGGTGGGAGCCGCAGAGAGGGGATCTGTGCAGCCGCGTCAGGTCCTCGTCTGTCACTGTCCCCGCCGAGGGTTTTGCAGATGAACGCCGCTCTTCGCCGGCAGTGAAAGCGGCGCGTCCGGTTGCTGGGAGGAGGTAAGATGGCGCCCGCCGCGTGACAGGTAGTAGGCCTCAGATGCGGATGAGCCCTGGAAATAGTCCCCGATCCGCCTGCTTCGTACCGGAGTGTGGAGGGGAGTGGATGCCATCTGTGGGGCCGTTCGCCGCCGCTTTGGTGCCAGGATGTCGCTCGATTCTCCCCCTAGGAGGTAGCGATGGTGCGGAGCTCCTCAGGCGTCAGTCTCCATGGGCTCCCGGTTCCGCCCCCTGCAGCAATGTTTAAGTGGTGTTTGCCAAAGTAATATTAGTGCCAATACCAAAGATTTCCCAGTCTTATGTTGCCTACAGCATTACACTGCCTCTGCTGACTTGCCTTCTTCCTATAGTGCATCCTAATGCCATACCCTCCCTATGTGGATGACATTCATGCACATAACCATTCATGTGATGTAAATGTGATTCATCAGACCAGGCAACCTTCTTCAATTGCCTCTCAGCCTAGTTCTGAAGCTTGCATATCTATTGTAGAGCTTTCTGTGGTGGACAAGGGTCAGCATGGTCATGAGTCAGTAGCTATATAGCCCCATGTTAGCATGATGAGATGTACTGTGTGTTCTGACATCTATTATAGTCACCATTAACTGTTAAAGCAATTCATGCTATAACAATTTATGCTGAGCTGCATGGTTTTCCAGGTGAAAATTTGACCTTTCTGCTTTCAATCGGAAGCTGCTGGCCTTGGTTGTGCATTCCAGCTTCAAAATGAGTATACCACAGACTTTTTTTTTTTTTTTTTTTAAATAAAGTTCCAATAACATATTCAGTTATAGATACATAGATTTATTAAATTTGCTAAAGTTCATGATTGTTTTTTGACATGGTCTATTAAAATCTTGTTAAATAAAAAAATCTAGTGACAGACATATTTTATTCACATTTGAACACAGATTAGAAGTTGAAAGTTCGGCATTTTTCCATATCATTTAAAAAAACCAAAACGAATTTAGTAATCAATGGCATTAACCCTTCCCAGAAGAGTTCGGGCAGGGACATGTCTACCATCGTGTGGCATCCCCTTTCCTCCTTACAACAGTCTGTAAACATCTTTGAATTAAGGATACCAATTGCTGGAGTTTTGGGATTGGTAAATTGCCCTATCTTAGTCTGATAACACTATTTAGTGTTGTCTTTGCTGAATTTTTTGTTTCTTAATGCACCAGATGTTTTCTCTTAGGGAAAAGTCTGGACTGTAGGAAGGCCAGTTAGGTACCAGCACCCTTCTTCTGTGAAACAATGCTGTTACGATGGATATAGTCTGTGGTTTAGTATTGTCTTTTTGAAATATATAAGGTCTTCCTTGAAAGAAACGTTGTGTGGATGGGAGAATATGTTCTATAACCTCCATGTACTGCTTCGCATTGATAGTGCCTTTCAAGATGTGTAAACTGCCCATACAACACAATATCAGCAGTACTCTATAACTGCCAAAAAAAACAGTCAAAGGGAATATGGGAATCAAAATGCATTTCTGCTACTTTAGGATACATGAATGTAACCGAGACCTTCTTTCCCTGAAAAGATGGAAGTCTGAACAGACACCAAGTAAGGTTAAATGTCGGAGTAGGTTCCCCTCTGAACTGAGGTCACTTTGTCGCTTGTGGACAGGCATTTAGTTTTGATAAAAACTTGTAAGAACCACAAATTTTCATGTATCCTAAAGTAGCGGAAATGCATTTTGAAAAAATTCTTATATTCCCGCTTGACAGTATTTTTGGCGTTTATAGATTGCTGATATTGTGTTGTGTTTGCTTCCATGCCAATGGGCACCTATCCTAATTATTTTTTTAAATAGTTTTGGATGTGCGTACCAATTTTTTATTTTTGTGTAATCCTGTACCATTAGAGATGCAGGCTTTTGAACTGTGCTTTAATAACAAGTTGAATGGTCCTTCTCCTTTTAAGTCCACAGGACACAGTGTCTATGGTTTCCATAGAGAATTTTAAATCATCTGATCACAGAACAATTTTCCATTTTGCCTCAGTCCATTTTAAATGAGCTTTGACCCAGAGAAGATGGCGCCATTTCTGGATTGTGTTAATTCATGGCTTCTTTTATACGATAGAGCTTTAACTTGCATTTGTGGTTTTCTTAGCAAGGTATGTACACAGGCCATGATTTTTGCAAGTATTCCTGAGCTCATGCAGCAATTTGTATGACTGAATCATGCCTGTTTTTAATGCAGTGCCATTTGAGGGCCCGTAGATAATGAGCATCCAGTACAGATCATCAGCCTTGTCCCTTGTGCACATGAATTTTGTCAGATTCTCTGGATCTTTTGATAATAGTATGTACTGCAGATGTTTGAATATTCAAAGTCTCTGCCATTTTAGGTTGAACAACATTTTCTGAAATTGTTCCACAATTTTTCACAGTCTGGTGAACTTTTGACCATCTTTGTTTCTCAGAGACTAGGCCTCTCTAATATGCTTTTTTTGTACAGCTATGTGACAGCCATTTGGATTTGGAAGCCTAAGTTACAGTTTTTACTAACTAAAAGCAGATACTGTTCTGACATGTAATTGTTTTATTTCTAATGTTTTTATTTTTGGATTGTAGATTTTTTATAATTGCAATTTTTATCATATTTTCTGTTCACAATTATTGGGACAGTCATCTTCCTTTAAACAGCTTTGAACAGAAGTTCAAAGCTAAGCTTTTCAGAAGCCACATGAACATAACAAGCACAAGCTGGAGCTTTATTTTAGGGAGGACCTGTCATTACGCCTAACTAGAGATGAGCTAGCCGTAAAAAAATTCGAGTTTGGGCTGAACCTCGAATTTTGAGAAAATTGAGCCGAACGCCGAGCCAAACGTCGAACCCAATTAAAGTCAATGGGAGATGATCAGGTTTAATTTTTATACTAACAGAGGTGAGGAGAAGCCGCAATTACCTTCCATAAGAGTAAAATGGATACATGGAACAACTTGGTGAAGTCAATTTTGCTCTAAGGGTCACATTTAAAAAATACACAGGCTAAAGTAATTCATTCCTTTCAATGGCTAACTGAAAGATGATGACAGCGTAGCTATAGGAGGTACAGCGGTAGCAGCTGCTATTGGGCCACTTTAACACATAAGAAGACACTGGGATTGGAAATGGAACATGGTAACTGGCAGGAGCCCCCTATCACTTTTTGCACCAAGGCCCAAGACCATGTGATATAGGTGGTGGCAGCAAGAGCATCCCAATGGAGAACATGAAGGTTCAGCTGGGAGTGCCGTAGTTATAAGGGGTGCAGTGGTAGCCAGGGCTGCCGTCAGTCATCTATTAACCGTTTCAGGGTTCCATGCAGCTAAATAGAATGGGGCCCCCACCCATTCGTAGTTCCTATCTTTTAACATATCACTGGGCCCCTTTTTAATTAGGGCCACTGACAGGAGTACTGCCCTATTGTTACCCCTGCCAGTTACCATTTGCCATTTCCAATATCGGGGTCTTGTGTCAAAGGGGCTGTTGGGCCCCCTCAGGATGCAGGGCCCCATATCGGCTGCTACCACTGCACCCCTAAATAACTACACCCCTGCCAGCTTCCCCGTTGGGATGTTTTTGCTGCCACCACATATTTCACATGTACAAAGCTTGCAAGCAGAGGCGTAACTTGAACTTCTTGGGCCCTGGTGCAAGAAGTGAAATGGGGCTCCTGTCAGTTACTATGTGCCTCAACCTCAAACAGTCACACTCCAAACTCCACTATGGTGAAGACCAAAATGCTGTCGAAGGACACGAGAAATAAAACTGTAGCCCTGCCCCAGGCTGGGAAGACGGAATCTGCAATAAGCAAGTAACTTGGTGGGAAGAAATCAACTGTGGGAGCAATAATTAGAAAATGGAAGATATACAAGACCACTGATAATCTCTGTCCATCAGGGGCTCCGCAACATTTCACCCCGTGGGGTCAAAATGATCACAAGAACGGTAAGCAAAAATCCCAGAACCACACGGGGGAACCTAGTGAATGACCTGCAGAGAGCTGGGACCAACATAACAAAGGCTACCATCAGTAGTACGCTACACCGCCAGGGACTCAGATCCTGCAGTGCCAGACGTGTCCCTGTGCTTAGGCCAGTACATGTCTAGGTCCGTCTGAAGTTTGCTCGAGAGCATTTGGATGATCCAGAAGAGAACTGGGAGAATGTCATATGGTCAGATGAAACCAAAGTAAAACTGTTTTGGGAAAACAGAACACATTTATTTCTATAGGGCATTTATGAACGGTGTCTTCAACAGTAGCATGACCCCAAAACCAGCAAAAATGACCTTTTCGACACTCAATAAAATTTTCAAGAAGAAATTAGTATTTGAACCAAGATTTTTGGGAAAAGAACATTGACTGTCGTCTTTTACATTTAGACACTCAATAAAAATTGCAGCAAGCAACCAGTATGTGAAAACAATTAGTTTGTATAGCAATTTGCTAATGCTGTCTTCTGCAATAGCTGTAACCCCAAACACAGAAATTTTATTTTGAGCACTCAGAATAAAGACGGTAAAGATGCAGCCAGCAATATAAAAAATACCCTAACTTTTGTTGTCAATGATTCCCTAAGCTTGCTGTGCACCCCTCCCTTCCCCCAACTAATCTAACTAGCTCCTGTCCGTACTCCTGTCACTAGTCCGTGACATCGGCAACTGGGGCAACAAAATAGTCAGAGATCCACGCTTGATTCATTTTGATAAATGTCAAACGATCCCACATTCTCGGGGAAAGACGGAATTTTTTCAGTTATCCCCCCGCCAGCTTTGCTAAGGGCTTTCTAAAAAACGCTGGCTGCCGGGCAGCTAAGATTGTATGGGCCGTCGACAAGCCAGGGGCCCTTTACCATTTTTGGGTACCCCCAAGGAAAAAGGTCCAACCAATCCAAAAACACGGGGTGACCGCAGGAACGTGGGCCATGCTCTTAAAGAGTTTTTCCCAAAAAGTGAGTTCCTTACCTAACGGGGGAACCCCCCTTGAGGCTTGAAAAAAAAAGGGGGTTTGTGTTTTGTGTTTAAAAAAACAAGTACATCCTCTGTGATGTCATCACTCCACCTCCCACACGTTTTGAACAAGTCTCTGTATTTGAGCAAACATTTTTTGGGTAATCCCAGATGAGAACTGTATTGTGCCAAGCATATGTGTTTTTTTCCTCCCCCTTCTGTCTCGGGGAAAAATAAGCCAGCACAGCCTTTTTCCTTCTGGCAGCGGGGGGGAAATTGGGGGGGGGGGTGCATGTTGACAAAGGGTTTTTAATTTCCATTCAACTAGGGGATTTCTTTTCCCAAAAGACAAAGCATCTTTCTCCCCAGCCCCTTCAAAGCTCATTCATTTTCCCCTTTGCCGTCAGGAAAAAGGTGCAAACACCCCCAAGCGGGGGCCCAGTTTCGCTCCTGGTCGTTTCTAATGTAAACTGTCAGGAAACCAAGGGAAATGAAAAGGAAGGCTGTAGTTTTCCCAAAATAAATTCCCATTTTTTTTTAATGACCTATTTTTTGGGAAAAGTGATTCCCCCATTTTGGAGGACCCCAAAATCAACAAAAAATTCGTGGCAAAACCCCTTTAAGGGGGGGTCTCGGTGTGTCCCGAATGCTGCCCCCTACCTTGCAGGCGTTGGGGGGTTTGGTAAAAACCTTTTTTCGCCACACTCCCCTCCCCTGCCCCCGGCTATTTGCCACCCTTCTGCTGTCACGTTAAATGATGTTGGTTTCCGCCGGGACAAAAGAATGTAAGATATGAAAAAAGATTTTCTCGAGTTGGTCAATGGAAACTGCCCAAAAAAATTCCCTGCATTCTACGGCCTTTTGGCGTGGGGGGAAGGAAAATTTTGCTCACTTTTTGATTTTTTAACGTGGATCCCCTTGGGGGTTTGGCCCCCCCCAGTAACCCGATGTTCATTTTGATTTTTTTTTGTTTCCCGTGGAAAATTGGTGAGGTCAGGGCCGGGTTTTAAACAGTTCCTCCTTCTTCCTTATCCTCCGAAATCTGTGCCAACCTCTTAAAAACCGAAGGGAAAACAGTATCGGTTTGGGGGTCCACCCCGGTTTTCATGAAATACTCCTCCCCCTTCCTAATATAAACCATCAATTTAGGCCGGGGCTAACATACCCTCCCTCCCTCTTTTAGCTAAAATTTTGCCATCCTGCCCCCACGCGGGAACCTCAAACCCCAACCTCCTTAAAAAAAAAGCAAATTACAATTGGGGAAAACGGCGGGCCTTCCCCTTTCCCCCCCGGGGGGA
Organism: Phyllomedusa bahiana; assembly: GCA_025379985.1. Lineage (NCBI taxonomy): Eukaryota > Metazoa > Chordata > Amphibia > Anura > Hylidae > Phyllomedusa > Phyllomedusa bahiana. Next base: position 47,917 of record JAODAL010002191.1, on the reverse strand, counting down.
GAAAGGGCCCCCGTGTTAAAAAGGGTTTTTCCACGCCCGGATTTTGTAGCCGGGATTCCCGTCCAAAACGGGGGGTTAATAATTTGGGCCCGGGGGCCGGGCACGAGGGGGGGGGCCCCCAAAAAATGTTTAACCCAAGGGGGGGTTCCCGGGGCCCGAAATTTTTTCAGGGGTCAAACCCCAGCTTCCCCCAACCCGGGGGGGGAATTGGGTAGGGGGGGGAGCGGGAATCCAACTGGTTTTCCGATGGGGGCGGGGAACCGAAATTTAACCCGGAAGGGTTTGGGGCCCGGTAGGCCCGAAAAAACCCCGGCGCGGGTATTTTCCCCAAATCCGCGTAACAAATAACCCCGGAACTCCAAAGGCCCCGGGGGTTGCCCAAAACCCTCCTCCAAAATCCCCCGGCCCGGGGCCCTGCTTCCACAGAGGCCCCTAACGTTTTGTTCCCAGTAAAAAAAATGACCACAATGGACTTTCCCCTGACAAACGCCATTGCCTGACTGCCCTTTTTTTGGTTTTTGTGTTTCAAACTGCCCAAGGGATGTTGCAGAGATCCTTAAACCTGCCCCCCCACTTTCTATGGCCCTAACCCCCCCCCGAAGGTCTGCCCCAATGATCGCCCCGGGGCCCTTTGCAACATTTCATAGCAAAATGAAAATTACGCTGTGCCACAATCGTGGAGCATGGGGGAGGGGGGGAAATTTCCGCTTTGTTCCCCAAAAACCCCTCAACTTTGAGACGGTTGAGGGGGGAGGACCAGAACACGCTGAAATTTGCTGCCAGTCTGCCGAAGCAGGGTGCGAATCCCGGGAAATGGGGATTTGTCAGACAGTAAGCCCCGGGGTCCACTTAAAAAATTTTGCAAAACCCAGACTTGATCTGTGTTTTTTGAGGGTCGTTTTTTTTAAAAATCCCTTTCGGGACCCCAAAACCCGGGCATTGGTCCTCAAAGACTCTTCAAAATTCGGATTATCCACAAGGCCCAAATAAAAGTGGGTGATACAGAAATTTTGGGCTTGTTTGCTTCCGGTTTTTGGAATGTTAAAGAAGTTTGAATGATGCCGCCCATTTGTGGCAGGACCTTGAAAGGATGAGGAGGAAAAAACCCGCTCGATCCCAGGTTGTGTAACCCACGGGAAGGGAACAAAATTGGGGGGCCCGCTTTTAAAAAATTTAGGACGCCCCAGCCCAAAAGCAAAGAGGGCCTAAACGTTCCTGCAACTGATTTAGGTACCCCGGGTTGGTTTTTGTCCGACCCTTTTGGAAGGAGGGGCCGCCCAAAAGAAATCCAGGCCGCCCTTCCGGGGGGTTACCAACTCATTTCAAAATTTTTAGAAAATAAGGGGTAAAGTTTTGGGGTTCCCACAGTTTTTTTTTTAAAGGGAACTGAAAACCCAAAGCCCTTTTAAATTCAAACAGTGTTCAAAATTGCCTAAACTTTGGAAAGGGGAAAATTAAAAATTTAAAAAACCCCAAAATTTTTTTTTTCCTTTTTGAAAATATCTGTGAAATGGGGGCCCTTTGGAAGAACCCCTGGCAGAAACAGTCCCCGAAAACAAAAGGGTTCTTCTTAAATAAAAAATTTTTAAATTCCAGGAAAATGGTTTAAAAAAAATTTTTCAAATTTTTTGGGAATTTTGGGGTTAATCCCTGCTTAAATTGGAAAGCCCCCAGGGGGGAAAAAACACGGTCAACCTTGCTTTTTTTTTCCCTAAAAGGCGGATGGGTTTGGCCCAGGGGGTGGCCCGGGTTATCAGGGAAAAATTAAATTTTGGGGAAATCAAAATAAAAATCCCGCCAGAATTAAAAAAAAAAAACAAAACAAAAACCCCCCTTAACTTTTAAACTGAATTAAAATTACCCAAAGCTAGCGGGCCAACCCCCCTGATTTAATCAAAATTTAGCAGTTTTTTCCTGTGTAAAAATTGGAGATCAAGGGTGTTTTTAACCTGCTGGGAAAACCCAAAGCACACAAAGGGCAGCAGGTGTTCGTACAGGGGTAATTTTTGAAATTGCGTTCAATAGGTTTTTGGGGATACAACAACATTAAAGGTCTAAGGTTTTTTTAAAGAAAGCCCTGAGATCCCTTCCACTTGTGGTGCAGTTTTTTTCCCCCCTTTGGGTGCTTTGAAATTGTTTGGCCCCTGGCCCCCAAAAACCCTGAAGGAAAAAACCCCCTGAAAAGGTGAAATTTAAAAAAGGTGCCGAACCATGTCCCAAACTCGAATTTTACCGTTCTCCAAAAAAGAAAAAAATTGGTTCGCCAATTTCCGGAAAAAATTCCCAAAAATTCGCCCCGTACTTAACCTTTTTTCCCGGGGTTTTCGCTCCCCCCTCTCCAACTGAGGGGGGAAAAAATATTTATATTCCCATGTAAAAATTCTGGGGCGGGTTTTTCTTAAAATTTCGGGGGAGGTGGAATATGGTCCTTTAAAACCCCAAAGGTTAAAAGGGGAAGGGGGGTCTTTAGGGATTCTGATTTTTTCAGCACTTTTTGGGGCTAGTCAAAATGGTGTAGGTGCCCCCACCCCCTTTTCTAAACCTTTTCCCTTCTGGTTAACCCCCAGAGGGTAAAAATTTTTTTAATAAAAAATTCTAGAAGGAGCGCAAAAAACTTTCTTTTGGGGAAGAAACTCCAGAATTGGGGAATGAAAAAACACCATTTTTTTAAAAGGGAAAGAATTTGGCCAATTTGGGGGGGAACTTTACTCTTTAAATATTTTAAAAAAAAAGAAACCCTTTTTTAAACCAAAAGCCCCAACTTTTGGTCATTTAAAGGGGTTTTAAAAAAGGGTTATTACCAAAAAAAAAATTTTAAACAGAAAATTTAATTCTGAAAATACTTTGCCAGTTTTAAAGAATTTTCACGGGGTCTTTTAAAAAAACGGGAGCGGAAACCCTTTGGTTCCCCCGGTTAACCCCAAAAGCAATTTAAATTTCCCCAACCTTGCCCAAAAGGAAAATTTTGGGTGGGGGGGGGGGGGGGTTTTGGGAAATTGAATCCTTATTGGGTTATTTCTTTTTCCGGGTTTTTTGCTTTGCTGAGGTGCCAAAGGGGGGGGTCCTGGCCTTTTTTTGGAAAAAAAGGGAAGGTGGGAACTTTTAAAATTTTAAATTTTGGTTGTTTTATTTTAAACCCCAATTAAAAATTATGGGAAGCCCTTTCCGATAAGTTTTAAAAAGGGTTGGCCAAAACAAGCAGTGAAAAAACCAATTCCGGCCCTACTTTTTTAATTTGGGGAAATGACGTCTTCGGGTTTTTGCTTTTGGGTTGATGAAAACCGGGGGAAAAATGGAGTTCATTTTGCGCTACAAAAAAATTTTGTTTTTAAAATCAAGAAACCCCATCCCCCAAATCTTTTTTTACTCGTTGGAAACTTGGGAAAAAAAAAAGACGGGAATTAAAAGAAAAAATTTTCAATTACAAAAGGGAAAGTAATAAAAATAAATTTCAGGAAACAAAAAAACCAAAGCAAAACCCAAAAATTTTAAAAATGGGACATTTTGTTTACCAAAAAAAAATTACCCCTTTTGTTTTTAATTTAAAAAAATATACAAAATTTTTTAAAATTACTAAAGGGGCCCCAAAAAAAAGACTAAAATACTTTTTGTAAGCAGAAAATTTTTAAAATTTTTAAAGGGCCTGTTAAGCCCAAGTTTCATTTTTTCGGGTTGGTTTATTTGGCCCCCAAAATTTTTGGCAAAAATTTATAAAATAATTTGAAAAAGAAAAACCCATGCCCCAGCCTATTTTGCGCAGGGTTGAAATGGGAATTCGCCCTTTAACATAAATTAACAAATTTTGGGGTACAAAACCCAACAACTTCCAAGGCTCTGGGAAAACTTCTGTGCATTCAAAAAATTAAAATTTTCCCCCTTGAAAAAGAGAAGAAAATTTTTCCAAAATAGAGAACCCATTTTGGGTTAGATAATTATTTGGGAAATTTTTTAAAAGGGTTTTAAAACATTTTTTGTGGGGGGCCCAATATAAATTAAAAACATAGCCCTGGAGCCCCCTTTAAATTTTTAAGGGTAAACAATTTTTTTTTTGTTGAAAACCCAAAGGAAAGGGGTTTTTTTTAAGGGGAAAATTTTAAAAATTTAGTTCTGGGCCAGGTGTGGGGGGTTTTTGGGAAACCGGGGTTTCAAATTTTAAAAGAAAAGGGTTTTTCCAGATGGCCCAAATTTTAGCAACAGTTTTGCCCCAGGTTTTTTTTCGGGTTTAAACGGGTCAAAGGGACACAAACAAAAGGGCACAGCCCTTTTTCCCTTGCTAAAACTCAAAAAAAATTTTTTAAAAGTTGTGGGGGGGGCCCTTAGGTTGGGGGTTTTTCCCAACTTTTAGTTAAAAATTGGCTTTAAAAAATGATCCCTTACGGGGCCGGTTTTTGAAAAACCCCCAAACATTTCCCCAAGGTACTGTTCCAAGGTTCCCCAGGGCCAAAATTTTTTTGGCCTTGTCACAGTTAGGAAAAGTCTACACTGCACAGAAAAAAGCCGGGTTTTTGGGCCAGCGTTTTTTTTTTTTTTAAAAAAGCGGAAAAAAAAGCAAACTGAAATCATCCCCCTTTTGATTTCAATTTTTAAAAAGGCGTGCTTTTTACACGGGAGTTTCCTTTTTTCGGGCTTTTTCCGTTTTTTTTTTTTTTTTTTTTCGGGTAGTCTTTTGAAACATGTTGTAAAAAAACCCGCCAGACCCGGGGCCCAGAAAATTTACTACAGGAGCCCTATGAAAGCGCCCGGATGTTTTTGGGGTTTTTTTTGGGTTTTGGTTTTTTCGAGCTTTTTTGGCTGCAATTTCAGGGGGGAAAACCCCTCCCAGGAGACCCCAAGTCCCATCTTTTGTGGGTGTTTTTTTGGGTTACCCCTTACCCAAATTTTTAAATTTCCAAAATGTGCCCCGGGGGCGAAACCATTTTCGTAAAAAAGGATATGGCATTTGGCCCGTCAATTTTTTGGGGGAAACCAAGGAATTGTTTTTGGTTTAAAAAACCCCGGGTAAAAGAATTTTTTTGGGGAAAATCTTTTAAAAATTTGGGGGAAAAAGGAAAAGTTCCCACCTCCTTAAAAATCATTTATTTTTTCAGTCTTGGCACAAAAAAAGGGGGGTTTTAAATTTTTAAAAAATTGGCCTAAATTTCCTTTTTTTTACGAAGGGCCCCAAAAAAAAAAAAATTCAAAAAAACAAAAAAAACACCCCCCAACAAAAAAGTTTTTAATTTTTTTGGGCCCGTTTAAAAAAACGTTTTTTAGGATTTCCCACAAAAAAACATTTTTAAGGAAGGGGAAATTTTCAAATGCGCAACCCAAAAAAAAAACCAGATTTTGGCCCTTAAAACCCGTTTTTGGGTAAACAAAAAAAATAGCTTTTAAATAAATTTTTGCGCAAAACTACGTTTTTAACAGTTTTTGGGTGCTTTTAAAATTTTTTTATGGATTTTGGAGCAAATTATCCCAAAAAATTTGGGGGAAACCTTCCCTAAAAAAACGGAAAAGGTAAATGAAACTTTTGGGAAAGGCAAAAGGCCCCTGGCCCCGGAAATAAAAACGGCAGCCCATTGGCAAAAACCAATGAAAAGAATAAGGGCCCCCAAAATTTTTTCACAGCCCAAAGACTCCGTCCCCCGGACAGCACCCCAACAAACAAAAAAAAGGGGACCCCACTTTCCCCAAAACAACCCCCAAAGAACGAACCCCCTAAAAAGGGAAACCCCCAGGCAGGGAGGGGTGGGGGGGAGTAGGCTTACAATCACACAGATGGGAGGAGATTGGCAGACGAAACCCAACCACTTTTCACAGTGTGGGAATAAAAAAGTGAAGGGGGGTTTGGCCTCTTTTTTTGGAACAAGATAAAAGGGCCCGCACCCCAAAAAATTGGGTGGGCAGTAGACCCTGAAATGGGGAAAGCCGCACAGCAACCAAAAAAACCGGAAAGAAAGGGGGCCAATTTGGGGGGTGTGAAAAGCCACAAATCCCACAAATTCCCAACCCCCAAGGGGTTCTTTTTTAAGCCCCAAACCCAAACCCAATTATCAGCCCTTACGGGAAATAAATTTCCCCAAAAACCCCCAAAACCCACCAAAAAAAACCCCCACCCACTAGGGCTCTCCTTAGACCCACCTAACCAATTATCAATGGTGCACAAGGCTGATACTTGGTTGGGAAGTTTAATGTACCCTTTTTGGGTGGTGGTGATTGGTGGATTGTAGTTGTGTGATTTTTTTAAAATTGAAGGCAAAAAAATTTGGTTTAAGGGGGGTTTTCAAAATTGAAACCCCCTTTGGGGGTAGGTGAGGGTGGATTTTTTGCTTGTGTGACCTGCCAACCCCCCAACAACCACAGAAAATTTTAATAAATGAAAAATGTCCAAATTTTTACTCACTTAGCTTGTACAAGAAAAAACAGCATAAAAAATTTCAGTAAACCAATTTTAACATGCAAAAATAAAAATTTTGGAGGGGTTTATACCCCCCCCCCCTCCCCCAATGACCACCCCAATTAAAAACCCTCCCCGCCCTCCCCCCACTTAAAATTACCACCCCAAAAATCCTCTGGGAAAAAAAAGGACGGCCCCTTTTTTTAAATGGGCACCCAAACCTAGAGCCCTTGAAAGGGGGAAAAGTGAATGGATACAAAAAAGAAAAAAAAGGAACATTTTAACAATGTCGCTAAAAAACCCCAAGGTTTTCATCAATTTTCTTAAATGATTTTTGAAAAAATTGGGCCCAAGGTTTTGGTACCTTCCCCCCACCTAAATGGTTATTTTCAAAATAAAAACATCAAAATGAAAAAAATTACAGCAGCATTTGACAAGTTAAAAATTTTAAACCCCAAAAATTTGGGAAATTTTTAGGGCCCAAAAAATTTAAAGTAACAAATTTAAGCAACCCCCCAAAAAAAAACCTAAAAACCCCCCCATTAAAAAATAGGGGCACTCCCCCCAAAATTTTAAAGAAAAAAAAAAAAAGGTTCTCCCAAATTTTGCCAAGCCTTTTCCCCAAAAAAAAACATAAATCTGTGGAATAGCCCGCCTAAAAAAAGTTGGCCCAACCCAAAACATTTTGAGGGTTTAAAAAGGGGTTTGCCAAAAAGGGTAAAAAGGGAAAATGTGGGGTTTGTAATTCCCCTTTTTTTAAACTTTTTTTCACCATTCATTCATTTTTTTAAAAAAAAAATTTTTTTTTTGCACCGTTTTTGTTTTAGCGGGCCCCTTTTGTGTTTAAAGGGTTTACAGCCGCTCCGGTGTTTTACGACCGGGGCGAGAGCTTCCCCAGTCAGGGGGCGAAACATCCTCAGAACACCTTTTCCCAAAAAGGGGCAGCTAATGGTTTTTAAAACCCCGGGGTGTATCCTTCTACCCCTGCCCCCTGTACTCCTTAGTAATTAGTAAAACCCATTTGCAAAAAAAATTAAAAAAAAAAACCCCAAATCGGGTTTTTTGTGCATTGATAAGAGAAAATAAAATTTACCACAAAATTTGGTTCCGCAGGGATTTTGAACCCGGGACCCGTGCCTGTGGGGAAAATTTTTTAAACCTTGATTGTAAATGTTTAAACTTAAAAAGGGGGTATTCCTTTTAACTAAACAAAAATTTTTTTCCCTTTGGGCCAAAAGGGGAGGGGGGAAAAAAAAAGGCCTGGGGAATGCTCTTGCGGGGGGGTCAAAAAGGTTTTTCAATTAAAAAACAAATCCCCCACACCCCTTTTTCGATGACAAAACAGGCGGGAAATTTTGGATCCCCAAGGAAAGCATTGGAAATTGATTAAGGTCAAAACCCCAAAAGGGTTTAACCAATTCCCCTTTCAATTTAAAAAAAAGTAAGGGGAAAGGGGAAGTTTTTTTAAAATTTTCAGGGGGTTATCAGTGTAGGGGAAAGCAATGGATTTCCACACCTGGGGAAAGGGAAAAGGAAATTTTTATTTTTTGGGGGGATTAATTTCAATTGGGGTTTTTGGGGAATTTTTTGGGAATGGGGGAATAATGGGGAAAAACGCGGTATTTAAAATTTTTAAATATTTTCCCCCCCCCCCCACCCCCCCCCCCCCCCCTTGGTTTGGGGGGGAAAAAAAAATTTGAAATGTTTATTTTTTTTTCCTTTAAAAAAACCAAAATTTGCAACCTAGTAAAGGTAAAAAGCAGGAAAAATGCCCAGTGTGACCGGGCCAAATTAGAAAGGAAATTTCCCTATGAATTTTACAATAAGGTAAATTTAAACCTAAAAAAAGCACAAAACAAAACAAGGGGAAACCTATTTAAAGGGAACCTTTTTTAAAGCTAAAATGAAAGGAAATTTTACTTTGGGGTTTTTTTAGGACTGCTTTTCATTAAAAGGGCAGAAACCCCCAAATTTAATCGAACCAGAAAACATTTCCCAAATTCCTAAAAGGCGGGTTTTTATTTTGGTTTTTTCCAAAGGAAATTCAAAAAAACAGAAAAAGGGAAATTTTAAACCAGTAACCCTTTGATATCGGTTTGGAAAAATTGTGCAGTTTCCTTTTTTTTTCCCGGGGGCCCCTTGGTTGGGGCTTTAAAAAAGGGGAAATCGGGTTTTTTTTTCCTTTTCCTTTTGGGAAACACACTTTTTTAAAAATGTACAGGCTAAAAGGCTTTATTTTTAGTTTAAAATTGAAAATTTTTTCCCAAATCTAAAAATTTAACAAGCAAAAGGGCCCCCTATTATTTTGAAACTTTTGACTTTCCCGGTTTTCATATTTTCCCCTCCACTTCAGTTTTAAAACGTGGCTCCCATAAATTTTTATAGACATCATTTAAAAACCCCCAAATTAAAAAGATTTGATTGCTAAAAAATTTACATTTGCTTACCAGTCCCGGGTTTTCCAACCCCTTTTAAATGTTATTTGCCGCTGTGCTCCTGCTGGTGGTAAAGTCTTTTTCTTCTTGTATGCTACAAATTACAACCTCACATTCCCTAATAGTTCAGTGTGTTATTAGGTTGATTCACAAGCGAAAGGTCACTGGTTCGAATTGAGGAGCAGCCATGAAGAAGATTTCCCAAGAAAAGAGAAGCAGCATCATCCAGCTCATTGATAGAGGTCTCTCGGTCAAGAAAATTGCCAAACTGCATCATGTGAGGCCATGACAGCTGGAAGAATATGGAATGAAATCCATCCATCTATTTCAAAGCCTAGAGATGGACGTCCAGGCAAAATATCAGAGTCACAAGGTCTATTAGTTCTGGCGCAACAAACACAGCAGTGGAAATTACTCATATGCTTCGTAATAGTGAGATCACGGACATCCATGCAAGCAGGGGCGTAACTACCGGGGTAGCAGACGGCCTGGGTTCTTAGGGGGCCCGGGCCAACTGCTAACACATCTGCTACCCAGGGGCGTAACTACCGGGGTAGCAGGGGTAGCAGTTGCTATGGGGCCCCTGCGCTTAGGGGGGCCCCGGGGCAGCTGCTACTGTGTCCGCTACCCCGGTAATGCCGCTCCTGGGCCCGCCGGCAGTGAACTTAACAGTTCACTGCGGCGGGCGGGGGAGCTGCGGGGCCCAGCGCATACTCCCTCTGAATGCCCGGGCCCCCCGGCCCGAGCGTTCAGAGGCAGCGCTGCTCGGTAGTAGCAGGATGGAGCGCCGATCGCTCCGCTCTGTTACTTCCCCTGCCGGCGCTCTGTGGTCACGTGGGCGCGCGCAGTGACGTCACATCACCGCGCCCAGCCCGCGCGCTGAGCGCAGAGGCTGCAGGGAGAGGCAGCAGAGCGGAAGCGAGCGGGCATCGGGGGAGCGTGGACCGAGGTGAGTAAGTTGTTTCTTATTTTATCTACCCCATTATGCCTGCCTATAGCCCCTATATGCCTACCTATTAGCCCCCCATATGCCTGCCTATAGCCCCCCATATGCCTGCCTATAGCCCCATACCCCTGCCTATAGCCCCCATATGCCTGCCTATAGCCCCCATATGCCTGCCTATAGCCCCCCATATGCCTGCCTATAGCCCCCATATGCCTGCCTATAGCCCCCATATGCCTGCCTGCCTATACAGCCCCTATATGCCTGCCTGCCTGCCTATACAGCCCCCTATTTGCCTGCCTGCCTGCCTATACAGCCCCCTATATGCCTGCCTATACAGCCCCTATCTGCCTGCTTGCCTGCCTATACAGCCCCTATCTGCCTGCCTGCCTGCCTTATAACACCCCCCTATTTTGCCTGCCTATACAGCCCCCTAATATGCCTGCCTGCCTATACTGCCCCCATTATGCCTGCCTGTACAGCCCCATATGCCTGCCTATACAGCCCCCTATATGCCTGCCTATACCCCCACAAGCCTGCCTGTATACCCCCACAAGCCTGCCTGTCTACTTATATGCTTTAGCTACCTAAACCCTACCTATATGGCCCCTATAGCCCACCTAACCTCTGTCTACCTGTATGGCTCCCTATAGCTACCTAAACCCTTCTGCCTATATGGGCACTCTATTGGCTACCTAAACCTTGCCTATTGGGGCCCCATATATCCTATCTAAGCCCTGCCTGCCTAAATGGACCCCATATAGCCAGGGGGGCAGGAGCTGGAAAAGTCAGGATACTAAGATATTTGTGTCTAAATCTGCAGGGACAAGTGGTCGGGAGATGTCATCAAGATGGCGGACTGGACCGGATGCAGAACAAAAGAGAAAGTCAACGACTGGTCAGAGAAACGTCACCTGTGAGTCACAAGATGTAACTGCACTGTAATCACTTATATGTCTGCACAGGCTGTGTACACTGCTGTCAACCACTATATGGTCACTGTTTGGTGTTTATATACAGTCTGCAGAGCCTGTGTACACTGCTATCTACCACTATTTGGTCACTGTATGGAGGTAATATACAGTCTGCAGAGCCTGTGTACTCCGGTGTCTACCACTATATGGTCACTGTATGGGCTAATTTTACAGTCATGCAGAGCCTGTGTACACTGGTGTCTACCACTATATGGTCACTGTATGGTGGTTATATACAGTCTGCAGAGCCTGTGTACACTAGTATATACCACTTTATGGTCACTATATTATTATATATTATTATTTATTATTATTAGACAGTATTGGTCTTTGTGTACTGATCAGTAATAGTGTAGGGTTATTATTCAGTCACTATGTGGTGGTAATTTTTTGGTCGTGTTCTGGTGGTATAATCAGGTCCTTATGTAATAGCGTTATTGGTAATGTTGGTTTGGTATAGTGGATTTGATTGGTAGCAGTATGATGGTGATATGTATGGTGAGGTATTTGCCCCTTGTATTATCTACATTATCAAACAGCATGTCCTGGTACATGGTCGTGGTCAGGGAGGGGAGGGGGGGGGCCCATCCAAAAGTTTGCTATGGGGCCCTGGCTTCTCTAGTTACGCCCCTGCTGCTACCCTGGTAGTTCGGCTCCTGCGCCCGCCAGCAGTGAACATAACAGTTCATATCATCGCGCCACCCGCGCCGAGCACAGACTGGCCGGGAGCTGAGCTCGTCGCATCAAGGGACCGTGGGACAGGTGGGTGATTTTTTTTTTTTTTTAATGAAGTCTGCCTGCCTATATGGGCCCCTATAGACTACCCTAAACCCTACCTGCCTATATATATGGCCCTTATAGCCTACCCTAAGCCCTGCCTGCCTATATATATGGCCCTTATAGCCTACCCTAAGCCCTGCCTGCCTACATATATGGCCTCTTTAGCCTACCCTAAACACTGCCTGCCAAATATATGGCCCCTTTAGCCTACCCTAAACACTGCCTGCCTACATATATGGCCCCTATAGCTACCTAAACCCTGCCTGCCTATATGGGAACCCTGTAGCCTACCTAAAACTTGCCTGGGGCCACCTATAGCCTAAACCCTAATCTAAACCCTGCCTGCCTAAATGGACGCCATATAGCCTAGCTAAAGCCTGTCTGCCTATTTCAGACCCCCTATAGCCTGTTTACCTACCTACCTATGTGGGCCCACCTACAGCCTGACTGTGGCCCATCTACTGCCTAGTTAGCTACCTGGGAACTACCTACAGGGCTGTCTACCTCACTGAGGCCTAACTACTGCCTATCTAGGGCCAATCTACTTTTCTATCTATAGCCTACCTATCTAACTGAGACCTCCCTAACTACTGCCTACCTACCTAGGACGAATCTACATTCCCGAGGCCTATGTACTGCCTACCTACCTACCTGGATCCTGCCAACCTACCTATCTAGAGCCTACCAACCTATCTAATGGAGTCTACCTACCTGGCAATATGATTCTGAGGGGTACAGGCCATAGCTGTAACATAATCTCCAGGGAGTGAATTCTCTGTTCTTCCCCTCTAGTAGACTGCACCTCTAAGCTATGACCTGTACCCGCTCTGCCACCTCTAGGAAGTTTGTACAGAGATGGGGGGTAGGGAATGAGGCGATGAAAAAGTGAGGATTCTAAGATATTTGTGTCCAAATCTGCAGGGACGAGTGGTGACCATGAGAAATCATTATGGTGGTCTGGACCGAATGCAGAACAAAAGGGAAAGTCAACAAGAAAGTCACCTGTGAGTCATAAGATGTAGCTGCACTGTAATCACTTATATGTCTGCAGAGTCTGTGTACACTGGTACCTAAAACTATATGGTGACTATATGGGGGTAATATATAGTCTGTAGAGCACCTGTGCACACTGATACCTACCACTATATGGTCACTATATGGCGGTACTATTGGTCTTTGAATACTGATCAGTAACAGTGTAGGGGTATTATTCAGTCACTATGTTGTGGTAATGTGTGATGTGGTATATTCATGTCCTTATGTAGTAGCATTACTGGTAATGTTGGTCTGGGTACAGTGGGATTTGTTTGGTAGCAGTATGATGGTGATATCTATGGTGAGGTATTTGTATTATCTAGTAACTGCATGTCCTGGTAAAAGTTCGTGGTCGGGGAGGCGGGCGAGGGTGGGGGGAAGAGGGGACCCCATCCAAAAGTTTGCTTGGGGCCCAGGCTTCTCTAGTTATGCCCCTGCATGCAAGCACAATACGACGCGCATCACTCAAATCTGGAAGTAGAGTTGCTTGATTGGCCCCCACAATCCCCAGACCTCAACCCAATCAAATATTTTGGATAGAGTTGAAAAAAGCTGTATTTGTACCCAAGTGAGTCGACCAGTATACACCAGCATTGGGAACATGCATATGAGACCTGGGATGAGATTTCGTTCAAGACATGCTTGAATCTGGTCAAGAGCATGCTCATAAGGATTCAGGCCATGTTGAAAGCGAAAGGTGGATTTACAAACTACTAACAAAATAATAAAAACTAAAATTTTGATTTTTACCTGTAAACAGTAACAGTTCAGTTACATGAAAAGAATCTGCATAACTAAGCATATGCTAAATAGTTGCAAGCCAATTTATGTATGAGATAGCCAAGATGATTGTCTATAAAATGATGGTTGTCTCACGTTCAAAGCAGTAGTGGATGGTGATATGGAGCCTGAAAATGTTTAAACTATTGTTACCCTTTTGCTCGTCAGTGTATCTATCTATAGTGGGTTACAAAAGTATTTATACCCCTTAAACTGCTACTTATTTTTATACATTGCAGCCACAAACTTAAATGTATTTTATTGATATTTAATATCGATAAAATAAGTATTTGGTCAATAACAAAAGTTCATCTCAATACTTTGTTATATATCCGTTGTTGACAATGATGGAGGTCAAACGATTTCTGTAAGTCTTCACAAGGTTGGCACACACTGCTGCTGGTATGTTGGCCCATTCCTCCATGCAGATCTCCTCTAGAGCAGTGATGTTTTGGGGTTGTCGCTGGGCAACACGGACTTTCAACTCCCTCCAAAGGTTTTCTATGGGGTTGAGATCTGGAGACTGGCTAGGCCACTCCAGGACCTTGAAATGCTTCTTACGAAGCCACTCCTTCGTTGCCCTGGCAATGTACTTGCAATCATTGTCATGCTGAAAGACCCAGCCACGTTTCATCTTCAATGTTCTTGCTGACGGAAAGAGGTTTGCAATCTCACGATACATGGCCCCATTCATTCTTTTATGTACACGGATCAGTCGTCCTGGTCCCTTTGCAGAGAAACAGCCCCAAAGCATGATGTTGCCACCCCCATGCTTCACAGTAGGTATGGTGTTTTTTGGATGCAACGCAGCATTCTCTCTCCTCCAAACACGACGAGTTGTGTTTCTACCAAACAGTTCTACTTTGGTTTCAACGACCATATGACATTCTCCCAATACTCTTCTGGATCATCCAAATGCTATCTAGCAAACTTCAGATGGGCCCGGACATGTACTGGCTTAAGCAGGGGGACACGTCTGGCACTGCAGGATCTGAATCCCAGGCGGCGTAGTGTGTTACTGATGGTAGCCTTTGTTACGTTGGTCGTCCTAGCTCTCTACAGGTCATTCACTAGGTCTCCCCGTGTGGTTCTGGGATTTTTGCTCACCGTTCTTGTGATCATTTTGACCCCACAGGGTGAGATATTGCGTGGAGCCCCAGATCGATGGAGATTATTAGTGGTCTTGTATGTCTTCCATTTTCTAATTTTTGCTCCCACAGTTGATTTCTTCACACCAAGCTGCTTGCCTATTGCACACTCAGTCTTCCCAGCCTGGTGCAGGGCTACAATTATGTTTCTGGTGTCCTTCGACAGCTCTCTGGTCTTCATCATAGTGGAGTTTGGAGTGTGACTGTTTGAGATTGTGGACAGGTCTCTTTTATACTGATAACAAGTTCAAATATGTGCCAATACTACAGGTAATGAGTGGAGGACAAAGGAACCTCTTAAAGAAGCAGTTACAGGTCTGTGAGAGCCAGAAATCTTATAGAAAATTTTGATCTCTGTCATTACTAACAAAGGATATATAACAAAGTATTGAGATGAACTTTTGTTATTGACCAAATACTTATTTTCCACCATAATTTGCAAATAAATTCTTTCCAAATCAGACAATGTGATTTCTGGATTTGTTTTCTTATTTTGTCTCTCATAGTTGAGGTCTACCTATGATGCCAATTACAGGCCGCCTCTCATCTTTTTAAGTGGGAGAGCTTGCACAATTGGTGGCTGACTAAATCCTTTTTTCCCCACTCTACCTATCTATCCATCCATCCATCCATCCATCCATCCATCCATCCATCCATCCATCCATCCATCCATTGCCTCAATCCTTTCACTGCCGGGGAGGGCTGAAAAATGTTAAGCAGTTGTTCAGATTAAAACATAAAGGCTAGGGATTAGATCTTGGCATACATTTCAACTTTTTAGATGGACAAATAGGGACACATCCAGTTCACCATATAAAAGATCGTTGTTGTTTTTTTTGGTTTTTTTTTTATATTGCAGCAAGAGATAAAATAATGTGTAAATTGCCTAAAATACATTTAGGAGCCAGACAGTTTTTCAAGTCATATAATAAGTTTATACATGGAAATCTATCAAAACAAAAAAGCCTTCATCTTAGTTTTCAAATGGTATTGCAATATTCAGGGCACCGCACTCATTTTCAAGTCCAGGGGCAACAGGATGAAAAGTTCTTATGAAAGGCACGGTAAATGGTAACCGCCTTTATGTAAAATATTTAAGGTATGTTACAGTTGAGAGAACTGTTTGTGGACATTTAATTGTAATTGTTTGTTATTTATGTACATTCTGTGTTATGTATATACTATGTTGTTGTGTGTCCATGTACTGTCTGAGCACCTTGTGTGCCGAGCTGTATGAGCCTGCAGGCTGCGGTACACAGTGGTGGTGTCATGTTGTGACTATCTGAACAGCAGAGATCGTTAGTTCCCTGGCTGCCAGCTTACAGGAGCAGGTACTTCTGTCAGAGTAAGCCCAGAAAGAGAATGACACAAATGTGTGAGCATTGTGGAAAGTTGACCCATATTTCTGGCAGAATGCTTTGCTGCAAAATTGCCATAAGGCGTCTATGAATGTAAAGGGCCTGGTTGGCAGATTCACAATCTGCCAGGTGCCTTCTTTATGGTTATGGGGGTCTAATATGAGTTTTTAAATTTATAATTCAGGTTTCATTTGTCAATCGTGTGAAAATTATCCTAGCAGCCTAAGGCTTTAACTCCTTAACGACCGCCCACATTCTTCTGGTGGCAGGCATTTCAGGTCGTTCGTCTACAGCAATGTCTTTTGGCGTTGCTGCAGACATCGGAGTTTGCAGCTCCCGGCGCCGCAGCAGCGCTAAGATTGGGGCTGTACTACACAGCCCTGATCCCAGCGCAGCTCCTGCAAGCACCGGGGGTCGGGGGAAACCTCCTCTCCCCGGTGCTTTAACCCTTTGATTGCCGTGGATCGTCACCGCAGTACAATCAAAGGGTTCCCCTGCTCTGTCGGGTGATCAGAACACCCGGTGACCCGACAGAGCCCGGGGAACGGCTGCACAGTCAGCCCTGGGGACCTAGAGTAGCCCTAGGGCTGTCTGTGTAAGAAGCCAGTGATCAGGGCAGACTGTGAGCTGCCCTGATCACTGCCTGTGTCAGACTGACACAGATTATAATTAGAGATGGGCGAATCGATTCTAACGAAGTGGAATTCGTTTAGAATTTCAGGAAAACGTCGATTATGAACGAAGTCGAAGTTTGGGGTGATTCGCGGGAACGAAGCGTGTTTTTAATTGATAAAATGACTGCAAGCACATGGCGTTACGTGGGGCAAAGAACTCTGGGAGGAAGAAAGGAACATCCTCAATGACATGTGCAGAGATGAAGCCAATCAGAGACCGGCGGGATTCTGTGACGTCACCGCACAATATAAGTCCGGACACGACGCCGGGAGCTCACACTCCTCTCTCTGTGTCGTGTTGTAGCTGCTGCAGCTCCTGTAGCTGACATCTCACACAAAAGAAAGAACTTTTATACAGCGATTTTTGGGGGGTGTCACAGCTTTTCTCAGAGACTGCTTCTCTTCGGTTCTAATTTTGATTTTGTGGGGTATTGGATCTGAAGTACAGTGTGCGTCCAATTCAGCTGCATATACATTTTAATGCTATCTGCGCATGTTCTTGAGTACATTGAATATCCAAGAGTTATCTAAGCCTGTTTTTTCTGTTGTATTCAGTTAAAGAAACAACGTTTTTACAATCCACATACCTGTTAATTTTTGGCAGCTCGTTTCTTTTGCGCAATTTATATCCAAGGGTTATTTAAGCGTTGTTCTGCTGTTGTAGTCAGTAAAATAAACTGTGTTTTTCAACGGCAAAGAAGAAATTTTGCCTGTAGCATAATTGATATCCAAAGGTTAATTAAGCGTTTTTCTGCTGTTGTGGTCAGAAAAATACAAGTCGTTTTAACACGCCACATAGCTGTTAATATTTGGCAGCTCATTTCTTTTGCGCAATTTATATCCAAGGGTTAATTAAACGTGTTTCTGCTTTGTTAGTCAGTAAAATACACGGCGTTTTAACACGCCACATACCAGTTCATTTTATGGCTGCTCATTTCTTTTGCGCAGTTTATATCCAAGGGTTACCCAAGCTTCTTAGTGGGTTATTTTGGAGTCAAATACAGGGTGTGTATTTATCATATACAGATGTCTTCATTAAACAAGTCTGTAAATTTTTGAACAAACAGTATGTCAGACAGAGAGGTGGCAGGCTCTTCACATGCGAGTGGCAGTGGCACAAACATTCCTGGAGCAGGCAGAGGTCGCAGCACAGTAAGGGTACGTCGCAGAAGGAGTCACTCGTTGAGGCCAGAACTGCCGGTGTCATCTAGTGGCCATTCTTGATTGGTTGACTAGGTCATCCACTTCCTCCCAGATGACATCTGACAACCCCAGCCAAGAGTCGGTGGGAACGTCAGACACAACCCTTAGTTGGCATGGCCTGGGAGTGGGTCAGCGGCCTCACATGTCCTCAGCCCGCCTCTGTCCCATCCGGTTCCCTCAGCCAGAGATCTACTATGTGGTCTGGGCTCAGCGCCACTATATAGCGAGGATGAACAATTTGAGGAGGACAGTCAGCAGCTACGTGGCAGCGAAGAAATGGGGCCAATATCCCCTGCTTCTTGCAGTAGGCGGCAAAGTATAGATGTGGAGAGTGGCATGGGAGATCATGTTGTGAGGGGTCAGCCTCTGCATACCAAGACCATTGAGGAGGATAGCAGTGAAGATCAAGCAATAATCGATGATGATGTAGCCGACCACACTTGGGAGCCAGGTGAAGCAAGGGCTTCATCATCGTCAGGAGAAGAGGGCATCAGCTTGCATCTCAGGCAGCGGCGCAGCCAGCAAGTGGGTAGTGTGGCCGTGAGTCAGCAGGGTAGCAGCAGTGCAGGTCCAAGAAAGTAGCGGCACAGGGGCTCAGCGAGGCAGCAGCAGTAGTAGTCACTAAGTGCAGAGCGTTGGCGGTAAAATCAACTACTCGGCGGTGTGGCAGTTCTTTGCTAAGACCGGAGGAGCCGAATATGGGTATATGTAGAATCTGTGGGCAGAAAGTGAAGCGTGGCCAAGGAGCTAACGTTGGCACCACGGCCCTGCGTCAACACATGCAGCAGCATCATCCGGTGGCCTGGGAGAAACATGGCTCAGATGTGGTGGTCCATCCTGCCGCCGCAGCAGCACCCAGTGGCATGCATGCCATTGCAGCCAGTCAAGGCTCCACCACCTCTGCAGAAGGAAGCTGTTTCTCTTTGCCATCATCTCCCAGTCCAGACGCTCCTGCTCCTTGCTACTCATTGCACCAGCAGTCGTTCAACGAGGCGATTGCAGAGAGACAACAGTATGCATCCAACCATCCTCAGTTGCAGAAGCTGACAGTGCTCCTGTCCAAGTTTTTGGTACTTCAGTCTCTCCCTGTCCACATGGTGGACTCTACACCGTTCAGAGAATTAATGGCCTGTGCCGAGCTGAGGTGGAGAGTTCCAAGCCATAATTTCTTTTCCAAAAAAGCAGTACCCGCTCTTCACAAATATGTAGAACAGAAGGTGGGCCAGTCCTTGAGCTTATCGGTTTGTTCCAAGGTGCACGGCAGCGTGGACATGTGGAGCTGTAACTACGGTCAGGGCCAGTACATGTCCTTCACGGCCCACTGGGTGAATGTGCTTCCTGCCCAGCCCCACCAACAACTTGGACAGGAGACGCCGCTTTCTCCTCCACGTTGTCAAACTGCTGCTCCTGTGCCAATGTCCGCCTCCTCCTCCACCACCACCACCATCTCAGCCTCCACAAGTACTGCTCCATCTACCACATGTGTAGGGCACAGCGGTGTCACGCAGTTCTACACCTGGCTTGCCTCGGCGAACAAAGTCACATAGGGGAGGACCTGCTCCTCGTCATGCAGCAAGAAATCGATGTGTGGCTTTCTCAGCGCCAACTGCAAATTGTAACCATGGTGACGGACAATGGGAGGAACATAGTGTCCGCGCTGCACTGAGGAGGGATGGTCCATGTGCCATGCATGGCACACGTGTTCCATCTGGTTGTGAAAAGGTTCCTGAAGTCTTCCACCGATCTTCAGAAGATTCTGAAAATGGCCAGGAAACTGTGCATGCACTTCATCCATTCCTACAAAGCCAGGCACACCCTCCTTGAGTTGCAGCGGCAGAACGGCCTCCCCCAACACACGCTGATATGCGATGTTTCCACCCGTTGGAATTCCAGCCTGCACATGTTGGACAGACTGTATGAACAGAGAAAGGCCATTAACGATTTTTTTGATGATCCAGGCGGACAGGAGTACTCCCCTGTGTAACTTTGATGTCAGCCAGTGGCAGCTCATGCGTGACACCTGCCGTTTGCTGAGGCCATTTGAGGAGGCCACGTTATTTGTCAGTCGCCAGGACTACGGGATGAATAACGTCATTCCACTGCTTCATGTCCTGGAACAGATGCTGAAAAATCTGTCTGGGCAGGGGACTGGAGATGTGGCGACTACATCTCACGGCCACATGAGTCCGGTGGGGACTGAACTGGAGGAGGAGGAGGACATTGGAGCACAAGCATTGTCTGGTGAAATGAGTGGTTTTTTCTACCCAGGTGACAGGAGCGGAGAAGCAGGAGCAGCTGGAGCAGGTAGATGGAGATAAAGAGGATCAGGCTGATGACCTGCAAGCACCGTGACAGTATACAGTGGAGATGGAGGCAGGGAGTCCCTCAGAGTCACTTATGCAGATGGCCCGCAGCATGCTGATTTGCCTGGCTAGTGACAGCCGAATAGTCACCATCCGGCAGAGGGATGACTTCTGGCTCTCCACCCTATTGGACCCTCGCTACCGGTCCAAAATGGGAGCCTTTTTCCCAGCTGCTGAGAGGGAGGACAGACTCAAATACTATAGAGAAATCCTCCGTAGTCAGTTGGCTGCTGCCTATGTGCAGCGGTGTCCATCCTCTGGCAGGTCTGACCAGGGGGTTCCTCAGTGTTCACGTACCACTGCTGTGGCTGCTGTGGGAAGGTGGGGGGGTAGGAGCAGTACCAGCTCCATCAGCAGCAACCTAAGTCTGGAGTCACTGATGAGTAGCTTCCTTCACCCGCCTAGTGAGGAGGGCAGTCGCCAGCAGCAGCAGGACCTGGAGCAGTCCCTGAACCAACAGGTGGTGGCCTACTTGGACAGCACTCAGCAACCCCAGTTAGAAGATCTGCTGGACTACTGGGCAGCCAAACTGGATGTGTGGCCGCAACTTGCCGAGTTTGCAGTGAAGAAGCTGTCCTGCCCGGCCAGTCATGTGGCATCAGAGCGGGTGTTCAGTGCGGCGGGGGCCATCGTTACCCCAAGGAGAACCCGCTTGTCCACGGGAAATGTGGAACGACTGACCTTTGTCAAGATGAATCAGGCGTGGATCGGCCAGGATTTCCACACACCAATGAATTAGGCGTCAGACTACATCAGCCTTGACGCCTCACCAAAACTTTGAGAAATGAGTCTGGGTTCAAACTACCTGCCTCAGCTACTAATCTGATGCCGCCACCCGCCTGATGCCACACATCTGCTGACAGTTTCTCCATCTGCCACCACCCATCTTTACCAGGGACTGGTATTGCCACCCACCTCCACACTCTGTCATTGTGCCACTGTCTGACCTCATGCTGCTGCTGTGGCTGCTGCCGTGACCTACACACTGTGTCATTGTGCCACTGTCTGACCTCATGCTGCTGCTGTGGCTGCTGCCGTGACCTACACACTCTGTCATTGTTCTGACCTCATGCTGCTGCTGTTGATGACGTCATCTCCACACTGTGTCATTGTGCCACTTTGTGGGCTCCTGATGTTGCTGCCACCTCCAGAATTTGTCATTGTGCCACTCTGTGGCCTACTCATGCTGCTGCCAAGTGACTGCTGTCTCACTGGAACACCCTGTGGTTTCCTAATGCTGTTTCCACCCTCCACCACTCTATGACGTTGCCACTATGTTTAGTTTTCCCCTTCTTTTCACCTGTCGGAAGGAATGGGAAGGATCAGGATTGTCTAGCCAAAAGCAGTGGTAGATACAGAACACAAAAGACATGCAAATATCCCATTTACTGGTCATCTCTGTTTTGGATCAACTCCTGTTTGTTTTTGGCTTTAGCAATACTGATGGATTATTGACCGATTGAAAGCGGACACTGACGGATGAAAGGAAGGGCAAAATGATCAGAGACGTCAACGCAAAATTACTGCCGACACCCTCTCCACTCATTTGGGGGGGCCTCTACATGTATCAGCATTTAACAGAACAGGTTCTGTCATATTTTGTGACAGTTTAAAGCTCTGGCCTCATGGAGCGACCCCTGCTGTGACGTCCCCTTACTGTGCTGCGATCTGTGGCGGCTCCAGTAACCTACTACTGTGTTCTTTGACGCTATGGTAGGATCGTAGCCCTCAGCTTGTTTTTTTTCCAGCTTTCTCTGGCATGACTTTATCAGGCTACATTCCCGTTTCAGTTATTTGGTCAGTTTTGCCCTCTTAAGTGCCCATGGAATTTTATAGTGAAGCGATTCTAAGAGCAGCGGCAGTCATCTGCGTGTCATACTAAAACACAGCATTGTATGAAGACCAAACCAAGCTCCCTCTGCATATTTAAGCATGGCACAACGTTCTACACCCTGCAGGCTCTGTGCAGCCTGGAAATAGCTGTTTTTTAACACGATTCGTCCAGAAGTAATTCGGACCGAAACAAATTTTGTCGGAAAGTTCGGCGAAGTCGGCGGACCGAATTTTTGAGAAATTCGCCCATCTCTAATTATAATATGAATATGCTAATAGATTACTAAGTGTAAAAAAAAAAAGAAACAAATTTCTCCATTAATGGTATTTAGAAAAAAAAGTAAAAAAAAAAACCTAAAAATTGTAAAAAAAAAAAAGAATAAAATAAAAATAAATATTTAATAAAAAATAATTGTGCATAAATTACACACACAAAAAAACCTACACATATTGGGTATCCACACGACTGTAATAACCTGTAGAATTAATCTAACAAGTTATTAAGTGTGAAATGTGAACGGTGTAAATAAAAAAATGTAAGGAAACAAAAAAAAAATATAAAAATAAAAAATTGAAACAAAATTCTGCAATTAAGTGAACTTAAACTATTCCCCCATAAAGTACAACTTGTCTCAAATAAAACGAGGCCTCATACAACTGCGTCATTGGAAAAAATCTAAAAGTTACAACTGTTGAAACGCAAGGAGGCAAAAACTATAAAAAAAAATGTTCTGGTCATTAATTACTTGTCAGGCCTGGGGCTTTAGGGGTTAATGCTATGCCCACCTTCACAACCATAGTTTTCAATCTTTGAATAAAATAAGAAATTAAGCAATTTTGCAAACTATAGATTATAATCTGTCAATCATTAAGATCACGCCAATGTGTTGTTTTTATATCATGTAGTTCATATATGTTATGTATCATACAGCACCCCGAATTGAAGCTACTGAAAAAATAAATTGAATTAATACATAACAATAACAATGGTCTTCATTGAAAATGCTCTACTATTTTGTGTCTACAGCTGCTATTCATCTTTCTCCTTGTTGCTTATCTACCATGGTTTGCTTTCTGTTACTATGAAGACAGCAGGGGCATTGCTCTGGTTTTAACACAGAATAGTTGGCATGTGGTTTATACTGCACAGTGAACTCGGTTAAAACAAAGCCTAAAATATAAAGGTGCGATTACATTCTTTTCCATTCCACCATAGAAATTATTTTTTATGTTTCTTAATATATTAGTCAGAGTTATTGTAAAGCCAAGGTAAGAGACCAGAAACAAAACAAAATAGGACAGTCCCCAAAGGCTTAAGGGGGTTTTCTCACTACAAAAATCAAGACATGTATCAAGTACTTTGCTCTTTTGATATTCTCCTGGTCAGGATATAACAGAGATTTTATCTGCTCTAGGTGCACACAAGTTTCTCTGGTTACTGACCTGCTCTCCCCTCCTCTCTCTGCTCTTTGTCTTATCTTAGAGGAGGGAATGACGTCACCAGGACAGACAGCAGCTTGAGAACAGAGTGTATTAACTCTAACAAGCAAAGGATTGATAAGCACTGACTTTTACCCCTTATGAGCGCTGTAGTTTTGTGCACTATAGATTAAATCTCCTGCAGTCATGTCACTGCAATAAGAAGAGCTAGGAACAGCAGAGCTGATATGCCAATCACTGCCACCCAAAGCCAAATCAGGAAGTGTGTGTCTGAAGCTCCCTGTGGCTCTGTGAAACAGCATGGTGAGACAACTCCTTTAATGATGTCTAATAAAGTGATGCCTTCTCTGACTATAGGTGTTCTTTTTTTTTTTCTCGTCTTCTCCAACTGCTCTATACCACCATGACTCTTCTTTCATGACTTGTCTCTAGAAACTTTGCTGCCCAGACATCTTTGGTTCATCAGATATCCACCCTCCTCCCTGCCTCCTCATTACGAACCATTCTGATGCTCTGTGTCATCCTGCTGCAACCCTCTATGCAGAGAGTCCCACTAAGATAGTGCCCCCAACATTAATTAGGAGCCTAAAATGGCCCTGCCCACCTGCTTAATTCCTCTAGACAGTAACAGTGATAAAGCTGTCAATAAGAAGGGTGTGGGTGTGGGGAGCCTGCATCTCATGAATATGCCAGACTCCTGCCCCCAACACTGGTATCATGCTGCAATTATAAAACGGTGAATTTTTAAAAAACTGCTGCGCATTCGCACATATCAGACATCACTAAAATCAGAGTGCCCATCTCTACTTCATGCAGCATAAATGAGCTTAGGGTTATTGGCTGTAAATGTGGACATATCCTGTCATATAGTGATATAATAACTACTTTGCAAAACCTGTCAGTCCACATATACTGTAATTCTTTTCATAAGATAGACTGTTCATACATCTTAAAGGTGTACTCCTATGATAGACTTTGATTGCATTTCACACCTATCTCCAGTACAGGCCCCCGAAAGTGTTGGCTCAGAATGGAGAGCCAGTCTTGCTTACACATGACTCTTCATTCTACTCTATGAGAGTTCCTAGTATAGCCAGACACACCACTTACCTGTACTCGTAACTCCCATAAAACAGAATGGAGCGTCATGTGCAAGCACACCAGGCTCTCTATTATGAGCCAACACTTATGGTTGCCTCTTTCTGAGATAGGTGCAGAACCGCAATTATTAGACATTGATGACATATCCTATAAATATGGCATCAAAGTATATGGTGAGTTCCCATCATTTGGAGATACACCAACTCCTTTTTGAGACCTCCACTGGAATCCCTGTGATAGAATAGACTGGAGATTCAGATGGATGTTATTTGCTTGATCTTTTGACCCACTGAGGAATCCCTGGAATGGGATGAAACGCGTTTGGGGTTAATTTAGCGTATTATCCACTCTGGCGCTTGGGTTTCATCGCCCTATTGACCGCAGTTACCAGTTTGGGTTGAATGGCGCAGATAAGTATTGGCACTTTTTGTATACCCTTTGACTTTGTTGTTGGTCTATTGAGGGTATTTCTTTCAGTTTCCTTTTGGGAGTAGTCTGATTCATTATTCTAGTGCCATTAGCGCCGACCTTGGCGCCGTTTTGGTAGACATATTGCCAATCAAGCTGTATTTTTCCTTTTTGACTTCACCTAGCAATATATAGGCGGGATGTTAAATAGGATACAGCGTAGGAGCTAATTACGGGGTCGCCCTTATCGGGGCGGTGTCTCCGCTGTGGCAGGTACTATAGGGTTCATGGTGTAGGTGACAGCTTAGGGTATTATCCCTTTTTTGTGGTGTCCCGGATATATATTTTAAATTAAGTGTTATTAAAAGGTATGTTTTAAAGGAGTAGTTTTTTCTATTGTTTGGATTTATTTTTCTATTCCTATCATTTACACACGTGGGAAGCATTTTGTTGTTTTTTGGTGGTAACACCCCTTTAAAGTATTTGTCATAAAGCAGTTTTCCATCATTTTGGATTATAAGACATGTTTCTATGTAACTTTTGTGCCCAGACAGTTCCTGTACTCCTGAGCTGCACACACATGAGCTTGACCAGTATCTATAGCCAGACGGAGAAACACTTTCGTGCAACATTTCTCCGTCTAGGGGCAGGAATCCACAGAGCGGCCTTTGCGTGGTGACCGTATGGCTGTGACAGCTAGAACCTGCTGCAGGATCCGGCACCAGTGATTTTTAATTAGCTTAGAAAGCAGAAACATGGATTTGCAGGTGAACACTCACGAAACCACTTGGCCATTAACAATCAAGGTTCATCAGTGTTCACTGCTTGTTAATGGCCGTGCTGATTTACGGCTGCTCACCTGCAAATCCACATGGCTGCTTATTTTGTTGAGATTTCTTTTTTTTTTTTTTCAAATTCAACTGCGTTTATTGCAACATAAATCAGTACAAGGTGTAAGTAATTAATAAAACAATAGTTGAGGTCATAACAGACTTATTACAAAAGGAAATCAAAACTAATAACAGTAGTAAATTGTTACAATGCAGGACATAGCAAAAGGTTAACAGAAAGTAATGTAGTAATATTTCAACGTCCTCAACGGTGGCAGACGAAAAATGACACATTCACACATATAATAGTAGTAGGTAATGCGTAATGAAAAAGCAACCAAGAAATCTAACAATTCTAACAGAAATTCAAAATCAAAAAAGAGAAAGATAAGTAAATCTATTATACGGCCTCTATGTTGGAGGGATTTTGACAGTCCCAAGTTAAAGCATAAAGCTGACGTAGGTGCTACTGCCCTCAAACAGACGAACAAGACAGACAACACGATTACACACGCACTCACAGACTTAAATACTCACACACAGAAAAAGAAAGGGGGTGTGTGGGTTTGGTGAGGGGTTGGAAAAGGTAGGGGGGTAAGGTAGGTAAAGTCATGGCCTTTGTGGGGTGAGACAGGATCCCGCGGACACTGCACAGGCTTGTGTTATTTTGTTGGGATTTCTAATTGAGGTAAATAATGTTGAGGTAAATAATTAAAAATCTCAGGTGACGGCTGCTACAAGTACTTACCTGTGTCATGACCACACCATGACCATGCTAAGGCCACTTTTATGTATTCCTTCCTTTATGTAGATGTTTCAAAGCAAATCTGATGCCACTTGATACATGACCCCAAAAGAAACCATCAGTTCTATTTCCAGCACTTTTGTTTTTTTGATGGAGAGAAAGAGACTAAAGGCCAGACACATGTTAACCACATGCGTGCTTCTTCCCCATGTATGACCCTGTTGTTGGTTAACCCAAACTGGAGCATTGGTATCAACTACTTTCTGTGTCTCAAACTTTTCTATATTCACCAAATCTAAGATCTTTGTGTCTGTTCCCTTCTACTTATAAAGCTCGTGCACCTTTCAGTCAGTTCCCGGTGAAGGTTATTTTTGTAGCCACTAGCTGGTTTCATTATTTTATGACTGATACCTGTTCCTTTGTCTCCATTCCACCTCCTACCCTCATTCTCCCCTAGTTTGAGGTGCACTCTGAAGCATCTACTCCCTTTCTCTCCTTGAAGTGGCTGTCCTCTACCAACCACTGTCATATCCTTTCTGTCCCACAACCGTAGACAACTATTCAACACCTTCAACGCTTTCCACCATTTGCCGGCACTCACTACCCATTCTTTCCTATCAGCAGATGATTTTGCCCCTCATTTCCTAAACCAGAACATCCTCATCAGAGAAAACTTCACCCCACAGTCCCCGCCCCCTACCTCTGTACCTGCACAGTCCGCACCGCTCACCTCTGTGCATGCACAAGACTCTTCCCCCGTAACCTGCGTCTCCACGGGTTACTCATAACAAGCTTTCCTCTCTACTGTCCAAATCCAACCTCACAACCTGCAATCTTGACCCACTGCCATCACGCACTCTCCCATTGACACTGTCGACCATTACCTCCTGCTATAAATCCTCTCCTACCTCGACATCACGGACTTCGCCCTCTACTCGATATCCTCAAACCTAACTGATTGAACATTTAGGGCCACATGTATGAAAACTGGCTAGGTCTAAAACTCACCTTGTTGCCCATAGCAACCAATCAGAGCGCCTCTCTCATTTTGCCAGAGCACTATATGAAATTAAATGGGTGCTATGATTGGCTGCTATGGGCAACAAAGTGAATTTTAGACCTAGACAGTTTTCATACATGTGTCCTTTAGCGACACCCACTTGCATCCTCCTCTCTCCCTCTCTTTGTTGGTGTCCCTCAGAGGTCAGTCCTGGGCCCACTACTCTTCTCTATCTACACTCTTGGCCTTGGCTAGCTCATAGCCTCACATGGCTTTCAGTTCCACCTATATGCCCATGACACCCAACTCTATATCTCTGGCCCAGATGTTAACTCTCTGCTCTCCCAGATCCAAGACTGTCTATCGTCCATATCCTCCTTCTTTTCCTCCCATTTCCTAAAGCTAATTTAAGCATCTTTCCACTGTCTCACTCTATCCCCCCACCTGATCTCTTTATCACAGTCAATGGCTCTACACTCTCCCTGGCCGGGCAAGTCTGTTGCCTTGGGATAATCTTTGACTCGTCTGTCTTTCAAACCACACATCCAAGTCGTTACCTCTACCTGCTGCCCCCACCTGAAAAATATCTCTCCAATCTGCTCATTCCTGAACTCCAATACTACGAAATGGATTACATGCCCTTGTCATCTCCCCCCTAGAGTACTGCAACATTCTTCTCTGTGGCCTCCTGCCTAGCACTCTTTCTCCCCTCCAAACCATCCTTAACTCTGCTCCCTGTCTTATCCACTTCTCTCCTCGCTACTCTCTACACTGGCTTCCCACTGCCCAGTGAATTCAGTTCAAGTTACTAACCCTGACCTACAAGGCTGTCCATAACCTGTCTCCCCATATATCTCTGCCTTAACCTCTAGATACCTACCTGCAATCTCCGCTCCTCCCAGGAACTTCTCTGCTATCCCCATTTCAGCTCCTCACACAACCATCTCCAAGATTTCTCTCGTGCTTCCCTCATACTCTGAAACTCACTGCCCCAACACAACAGACTCTCCGCCACCCTCACTAGCCTCAAATGCAACCTGAAAAAACACACCTTCCTTGTAGATTGTAAGCCTTTATGCGCAGGGTCCTCTCTCCTTTTGTACCAATTGTTGTAATTTATCATCACCTTTGTACTTGTCTGACATATGTTATGTATGTAACCCCTCACATGAATGCACAACGCCCTGGAACTAATGGCTCTCTAAAATAACTAATAATAAGAATAAGAATAAAATGCTTGTTATTTGCTCACCTCAGCATGAAAGGCTTCAGAATTGCGATCCCAAGTAAAAAGAACATGAGGACAGACAGCCCCATCATAGTGAACCCCAGCAGCATGGCCCTGTCTTCTCCAGCATTGGATACCTGTTTCTTCACTTTATCTGCTGCTCTCACCCCATCGCTGCTGCTCTCTTTTCTTTTTGTCTTGCTGGATACAGGAGAAAAGGCTTCCCTTAAAACAGCAGAGATTCTCATTATCATGTGCACATCTTTATTTCTTGTTTTTTTGTTTAAAATATGCAGTAGTCCCTCAAAGTCACAGTGCTCTCAGGATACAATATTTTCCCCATACAACGGTCTTTCCTGGGACATTGTATCTGAAAACCACACTCACCATACAATGTCACAGACCCTGCTGATCTACGGCTCATGTGATTGATAGAAGATCCAACTTATTATTATGAACATTGTACTTGTAAAACCTGTATTAATGAAGTGCATGCAGTGATTGGCAATCTAGTAGCGCCTCTCTACAGTACAGTGTGGTACTTCATGTTCTGTATTGTTCGTTACATGTGCCAGGGTGAGCGACCTCTTTGGGTACCAGATGAGGGCCTCGTTTTTGTTTTTTTCTGGTAAATTATATATAAAGTACATGTCCAAAAGAAGCTTGTATCCTCAACATAGACACTGATTTCCTGCTTCCAGTAGCTCTTGCTGACTGCCTGATTTTCTTTAATCTTCATTTTGCATTAAAGAGGTTTTGCCACAAGCTCATTTCATACCTCCTGCATCCAGCTCTTCAGCTCTGTGTGCTCAGAGGGGGGCATGGGTGAGTTGTTTGAATTGCAGATCATGTGACCCAGCAGGATGACATCACCAGGCTTTTCCTCTCTCTAGTGAAAGAAAGGTCTGTTTATGTAAAGAGCTGTGAGTAGTTACAATATAGCTACGAGGTAAAACTTCTGCCTCCAGGCACAAGGGTCCTTGGTTCAAATCCCTGCAGGAACCAAACCTGTGGATTTTTTTTCTCTTTACCAATGCTCAGACCTCATTGAGGTTTAATTTTTTTTATTTATTTGCACTGTTTGACTAATTACTAATGAGTACAGAGGACAGGAGTAGAGTGACAGCACCCGTGGTTTGAACACTCAGTAGCTGCCTGAGAGGAGAGGTGATGCCTGAGCATGTACGACCAGGGCTGAGAGCTTCTCAGTCCTGGTCGTATTCCCTGGAGATGAGCTGTAAACAATGGATCACTAAAGGAGCAGCTAAAAAAAAATGGTGCAGAATTTTTAATAATAATGAATGGTGAAAATGTTTATTATTTAATTTACAAACTTCCCACATCAATTTTACTTTGTGGCAAAACCCCTTTAAATTAGGGTCACTCTGAACCAATTACCAGTTTTCCATAAAGTTACGGTTTGAACATGCAATGGTCGTCCTGGAACCAATTAATATGTATGTTGACACCACTGTATAGATGTTTCTAAAACAAATAATAGCAACAATACAAGTCCTTATATGTATTTTCCCCTAGAATCCGGTTGTTTCTTTCTGAGGCTCCAGGGAATGTTTGGTCTGCAGTGGACCTAGAATGTGCTTGTTAAATATTATTAAGGTGGGTTTCCCGATTCATCTCAGGTATTACTAACCTGTATTGGGCTCTGTGAACACTTTCATGCTGAAAGTATATGTTGGGAGGACTTCCAAATTCTACCTAAGCCAGATGAAGGCCAAAAGGACACTTATGAATATGAACACATTTGGTTTGTACTGTACGTTGGGGGCCTTCCTGATGTACACACGAAACATACATCACAATTGAGATGTGAACACAGCCTTAAAAACATGCACTGATATATGTATATATACAATACTGGGGCAATGGTATATGTATGCTGAGCACTTGCTACAGCAATAGTGATATCAGACAAAAACCTGATCAAGAAGGATAAGGAAGGCTTTGTTATGTTTTGTTTGACATTCTTTTTTAAGTGCTCCTTTAAGGAACATTTTGAGTAAGCACGAGTTGCTCAAGGTTGAGTTTATGGGATATCAACCCTCCTGGAAACCAGGACACAAAAGGGAATGGATGCAAACCCTGTCCCCAAAATGGGTGTTGCCAGAAGGTTCAGGCACATTACATGGCAGATTAGAGGAGTTGCTGGGGTGGGATGAAAAAATTCCAGAATTGGGAGAAGGAAAGACTAAAGTACGAACTAAATCTAGGTGATCGACTACTGGTTCAACAACAACAATGGAAAGCAAATTTTTTGCACAATACTAAGGACATTATGAAATTATTGAAAAGGTTTGTAATATAAATTAACCACTTAAGCACCAGGCCTGAAAAGCTAAAAAAAAAATTTTTAATAAAGTGAAATCCGAACTAAATTTGCTCAGACCACTTACGGACTTTGAGAAGCTTGTCTTGGCAACTTCCAGCCCATACCATGCTCTCTCAATTATATAAAAATTGCTTCTCAATACTCCTTCTTCTCAGTTCCTGTCTTATTGTCGTAACTGGGAGAACGAGCTAGGTCTTTCCTTTACAGTCCTACTGTGGCGCAGATGTTTTCAGTTGACACATAGGGCCATGATAGCCTCTAAGCACCAAGAAACATGTTACAAGGTACTTTCCAGATGGTACCGGGTGCCCTCAGTTTTGCATAAATGGTACCCGTTGGTCTCGGACAGGGGCTGGAGGTGTGGGGACAAGGAAGGCACCATGGCGCATATTTGGTGGGGTTGCCCCCAGCTTAGGGGATTCTGGTCTGCGGTCCTAACAGTTATCAAAGAAGTAACAGGAGTAACGATCCCTGACTCTCCAGAAGCCCTGTTGCTCTTTATGTTTGACATGCCTATAGGCAGGTTTAAAAAAATCCCTTCTTCGACACCTGTTGCAGGCTGCTAAGACCATTATTCTGCGAAAATGGAAATCTTCCTCTCCTCCTTCGATTGAGGAATGGTTTGCGGAGGTTAGCTCGGTGCAGAGAATGGAAGAGTTGATCTCCCACACCCCTAATCAGCTGCATACATTCTACAGAACCTGCTTCTACTGGACCACTTTTAGGTCCACTCGGCTGTATCTCTCTATTTCCTGTTGAATATTGCAACTTGTCATCTGTTGATAGTGTGACTCCTAGGAGTTGACGCCATTGGTTCGTGTGTTCCTTGCTGACGGGGATGGGTTTGCTTGAGCAGCGGCATGGTGACCCGCAGACGGACCTGGCTTGGTCCCCATCTCCTTCCCTCTCCCCTGGTGGGTCTTCCCTTTCCCCCCCTTTTTTTTTCTGTACGTTATTAAATTGTTCATCTAGGTCTTTGTGGTACGTGTCTTAGTCTTATGTTCAAGATGTGTTGTGGATACACTAGCACTTTCACTTTTTACTATCTAGATATAGCACGATGGTGCTGAATACCCTTTTGCTTATTATTTCTTGTTTTTTATTTTCTTTTGACTCTTCTAATCCTATCATGGTGTAATAAGTCTTTCCTTTACCTGGTTTGTGCGACAGTTTGCACAATGTTATTTTGCTCTTCGCTACCCTTGATTACATTCTTTTATTCAGTTATTCTTGCATTTTGTTATATACACTCTGTATTTCAATAAAGTTCCTTTTTTTAATTTAAATTTTTTTGTTTTTTTTGTTTTTCCAACCCTGAGTTTGTCATAACTTTTTTTAATTTTTTTTTAATAACACAGTTATATGGGGACTTGTTTTATGCGGGAGAAGTTGTATTTTTGGGTAGTTTGAGTTTACATAAAAATTATTGTTTTAGTTTTTTGGAGCACAAACAAAAAAAATTCTTATTTTGCATTTGTTTTTTTTACACAATTCACATTTCACACTAAATAACCTGTTGGTTTAATTCTACAGGTTATTCTGGTTATGTGGATACCTAATAGTGTGGGTTTTTTTTTGTTTTGTGTGGTGTTGTCAAAGCACAAAAAATTTTATGTTTTGTTTTATTTTTTAAATTTTTTATTTTTTTTCCCAACCACGGGATAACTTTTTTTTTTTGTTGTTGTTGCACTTAATAATGTAGTATATTCCTCTTTGGTAATACATTACAATCTGTGTCAGTATGAATCCCTTTTGATTATGCTGTGGTTACAGACAGAAATTTTGGGGATCAAAGGCGTCCTCCGTTCCCTGCCATTCACAGAGACTGTCAGAACAAAGCTTTTAAAAAAGCTCTCCTGTGACATAATGTTTTTTTGGTGTCGCTGTCAACAGAGAACACGATCCGCCTGTCATCAAAAGACAGTGTGTGGTTGTTAAGGGGTTAAAAAGAATATCAACCAGAGCAGCCGTACCATGAAAACTTTATTGAACTGTTAAAAGTTAAAGGCACCCCCTGTAATGTTTTTAAAAACTTCTTTCACAAAAACCCGGAATAAAAGAATTTGTGCAGAGAAATGCTGACATGTTTTCTGCATTTCCCAGTGTCCCCAATACAAAAAAAATGCGTGGTATGAATCCTCAGGCAAAGGTCTACTAAAAAGCTTCCAAAGTCCTGGAGCTTGCTGACAAGCCGTATGTCCGAAGATCAGCAAAATGCTAGACCTCGGGTTACTAAGGAATAAAAAAACATATGGCCAAGTCCTTCCACAAACTGAAAGAGGTGTCAATTTGCAATATCGATGCTAAAAATGGGGGGATTTTTTTGTGGTTGTTGCAGATTTTACCCCAGATTTTTCCCCATTGACTTCAATGAGGTAAGGCAAAATCTTGTACATTTTACAATGGATTTTGCATTTTTCCATTGAAGTGAAAGGGAAAATAATTTGCAGTACAATTTTCTGGAAACTGTAATAAACCCACCATAAAATCCAGACCAGCTGGTTTCAGATTTACAGCTAAAATGCAGCAGACTTTATTCTGTGACTCCACTGCAGAAAACCCAAAGCAGATCTTCCCTAATTTGAACATACTCTGCACGTACAAGCTATATTACATTCAGGTTAAAAAGTGTGCCTAGAACATGCATGTTATTTGGGCAATTTAACAGGAAAAGGGGCAATTAAAACAGAGAAAAATAAAATTGAGATTATCCAAAATTAGCCACTGTCATTAACAAAAAAACAGGCAGGGGTCTTGAGGGATTGTGGGTTATTATTCATCCCAATTTTTTTCATCCAAGTGGATGTTTCTGATGTGGGGCTAAGCGCGATCCCTTCAGGTAGGGACAATCCTGAGATAACGTATGGCTTTGATACATGTTAGTTCTTGGCAATAAAATAGAATTCCTGAGATACTACTTATTGGTTTGTCATTTCAGGTTGAATACAGACCACTCTCCGTTCACATGGATGTGTCAGGCTAAAGAGAGAAACGAAAGGTGGGCTCTTACTTTACAAAATGTTCAATTTACAGTGGAGCTCAGATAAGGAGAGTTTCATGGGAGTGTAGGGCCTCCATCTAGAACATGCTACTTCACAACCAAGAGTAGCAGGGTGGCTCAGTGATTAGCACCGTTGCCTTACAGCACTGGGGTCCTGGGTTCTTATCCCAGAATGGACAACATCTGAAACAGAGGCGTAACTTGAAGCTTCTGGGCCTAATGCAAGAAGTGAAATGGGGCTCCCAGCTAATTTACAATACTGGTGGCTTCTCATGTAGCAAGTGCTAGCTCCTCACCTGCTATAGTTATGCTCCTGATCTGAAAGGAGTCAGTATGTTGTCCCTGAGTTTGCATGGGTTTCCTCTGTATACTCCAGTTTCCCCCACACTACAAAAACTTACTGATAGTTTAGACTGTGAGCCCCAATGGGAATAGGGGACAACATGAATAATGAGAATCTCTGTACTGTGGAATATAACAGTGATCTACAAATGAATACAATAAATAAAGAGAGTATCCACCATCACAGGACCAAACAGAGGAGGGCGGGATGTGAGACAATGTCCTGCAAAGTCTTTGAAGGGATATATTTTGCCTCTTGAACCCCTTTTCCTTGG
Organism: Phyllomedusa bahiana; assembly: GCA_025379985.1. Classification (NCBI taxonomy): domain Eukaryota; kingdom Metazoa; phylum Chordata; class Amphibia; order Anura; family Hylidae; genus Phyllomedusa; species Phyllomedusa bahiana. Next base: position 13,298 of record JAODAL010002191.1, on the reverse strand, counting down.
GTCCAAAAAAAGCTCAGACTTTCCAAAGTCGGTTTATGTAAAAGCGAGAAGAGGGCCTGAAATCTGTTTGGGTAAAATAAGTGGGAAAAAGTCGATTCTTTCGGCAGTAACACTTTTCGTGCTGGCTAAACTGGGGTGTAGAGGTTAAGGGATCCCCAAGTCTTCTCCCTTAACCCAAAAAGGAGGTATAGACTTTGCTGCAGAATTAACCCCAGGTCATAATCCCTAGAATAGTGCTGGATTGGCAGCAGTAGCCCTGAGACAGTACTGAGGTAGTCAAGATCATAGTCAAGGGTAGTCACCAGGAGAGCAATCAGTATGCAAGAGACCAGAGGAGTAGACAAAGGACGTAATAGGGAGAGTGTTCAGGATGCAGCAGACAAAAGGAAAATACAGTGGTTTAGTTAGGAATGGAGTCAAGGGCCAGAGCCAGGAGTAGACCAGGTAAACAACCCAGGGAGCAAGGCCGGGTCGGTAGAATAATCTTTTGCCTAAAAACCCTTATCCCCGCCAAGCAGCCAGAGCAGGGCTTTGGCAGAATACTGGAATGGCATAGCAGGAATTGTCTGGTTGTCTAGCAAGCAGGTGTGGCTGCTGGCAGGAAGCCCATCACCATCATCCGGTGCTGGAACAGGGCAGGGTGGGCAATAGCTAAGGATAAACAGCAACAGTTTTCTTTAAAACCCCATGGGCCACATTTATTATGCAATTGCGCCAAAATCCTGGCGTACAAACAGCACATTTATGATGTCTTTTACACAGTTGCTAGACACTTGTGCACCTCGTCCTATAAAAGGGTCGTGTCCTCATACACGTTTTTGTTTTTTTTTTTTTAAGGGGAGCTTAGTTAAAAAACCCCATGTACCAAAATGGGGCTGAATTGGGGCATGACTAACCCAACAAATAAAAGGTGTAAACTTGATAGAAACCTCAACCTTGAAAAAAGTACATTTTAAAGAGGGATTCCCCGTTTCATTGATTAGTTTAAAGGGGTTTCTCATACAAGGTTGCTTTTTATGTTAAAGATCTTGCAAAAAAAAGTCACTGTGCAATATATATATCCATTAACAGTATCCTACTTATTCCAAATCCCTCTTGTATGGGGTGCATCAGCTCCCCAGGGCACTATGCTACAGACCTGTTTTATTCCCCCTGATAGGCTGCCTACTGGTTGTTTTGCTACAGACCTATTTTACGCAGCCTGTAGGGGCCCTAAACATGCCCCTGAATTCAAAATGAAACCAAGAAAAAAAGGGCTAGGTAAGATGAATCATTCAGTCAAAAAAAGAAAAAATCAATTTCAAAAATAAAAAAAATTTGGAATTTTTTTACGGGTACAAAAAAAAAACGGAAACCCCACTTTTGGTATTTCCCGATGTTATCAACCTGTAAATACAGATAACACTTGTATGACCGAAGATTGAACGCCGTAAAAGCAAAACCCCCGCAAACAGGGAGAGATATTTTTTTTTTCCAATTTTTTCCACGGGGTTTTTTTTTCGGTTCCCAGTATATTCTAAGTATGTGATTAAACCATTAAAATACATTTTGTCCCGCAAAAAAAAACCCCCTAATTGTCTTGCAGGGGGGAAATTAAAAAGTTATGGCTCTGAGAAGACGAGGAGGGAATAACGAACGTGTCAACAACAAAAAACGCCGGGTCCTTATGGGGTTAATGTTGCTAAACTGCAATACCAGAGACAAACCCATGGACTGGTGTGATACTGTTTCTGGAATTAAGTAGTCTAGACAATCCTTGAATGAATATAACTTTTTTGGTATTTAAAAACCTTTTCAGTTATTATGAGGAGATATTTTGTGTGTTTTGAGGGCACAGTGTATAGTAAATAATTGTGATAGTATTTATTATCCCAGATTAATGTAATATTGGCATTTTATTCTAACAAATAACTAGGGTGAATATAGCTCTGTATTTTACACTTTAGAACTATTGTGTGTTTGAAAAAACCCAGATTTCAGCGCTTAGCACCCGGGGACAAATTTGGGAATCCCAAGTAATACGAAAAACGTATTTATCGATCCAGAAGTCAGAGGCAGAAATTAATCTCTCCACATTTCTTATGGAGCTTAAAACTGTTGTAGCACTAAAAACGGATCATGTTGAGCTGAGTAGTGACATTTTGAAACCCTTGGCGTCCACTAGTAGTTAAAAATGCATTTTCTGGAGTGGGGGAAAAATTCTGGTTTTGCCCCCAAACAACCCCATGTACCCCTCACCGTTTTTGTAGTGGCTCAGGCCCCCTTTACCCCCATTTCTCTTTTAAACTCAATTAAAAAATTTTCTGTTGGGATACCTTAAAAAATAGTTCTCAATGGATGCCAAGGTGGGGCCGTGATAGGGCATTGCAATAGATAGTGGACTACATTTTCCCTCTTTACCAAACATGCACACTTTGTGCATTGGAAATAAGTGTGGTTCTCAGCAGCAATATGAAATACAGCCTGTGGACTAGAGTGATGCTCTGTAAAAAAAAAAGCTTTGATATTTCATCCTCATCCACAAAGAAACCCACAATATAAAAATCCAGGCAGCACGTCCAAATAAATTAAAAAGCTCTTTAATTTACCAAAGCGACATATCTATTAACAGAGCTTGTCTCAAGCAGTATACAACAGTGCAGTAAGGCTATGTCTTCACTGCAGCGGACAAAAAACCGCCCGAAAGCGGACGTTTTTTTCGATCAGGGCCCCCGGTTTTTGTTGCGTTTGTACAAAAACTGCGGTCGCTTAATTTTTTTTTTTCTTTCACCCATAAAAATGTATTGTATGGGGGAAAACCCATGAAACTAAAAAACGACGTCGTATTTTAAACATGTTGGTAATACCCGGGTCCAGAAGACGGCGGAGAAAAACGAGCTGTGGGCGAGTTTTTTTTCTATTTACCTAGGGGCCGCACGAACGATCGTATCTTCGGCGCTTTTATAAAACTAAAAGCGCCAAAGATACGTTCGTAAAGCTATAAAGTGTAGACATAGCCTAAAGGTTTAAATAGGCAACAAAGTGCATCATTAATTACTTTAATAAGGTAAAACAATCGAATGTAATATCAGTAAAAATTATTACTATATACATCGTATAGAAAATCTACATAAGTGAAACAATAATGAAGTATCAATGCAATGTAACTCCAAGTTTACAACAGTGAAAACACGTGAATATTCAAACGATAGAAGCGATGCATCAATAAATAAAATAGACATCACCAACATGTAAGCCTTAAATGTAGTCGCAAGATGATACTGTGTTTGAAGGGAGTCCTAGTGTACTATGTGCCCATCTTTAAGGCTTAGCGCACACTGCGTTGTTTTGAACAGATGACACAGGTAAAAACAGATGTGTTAACATTGACTAATGTAGGTGGACGGATGTGCAATGTACATGACATAGTGTCCGGTTTTACACTTTCCGTCAAATATGCATTTAATTTTATCAGGTGGAGGACGCAGGGCGCGGCGCTTTTTCAAGTTAAAAAAAAAAGTATACGTTACAGTATACGTTTTTTTTTTTACAATGTATGTCAATGGAAAACAGATCCTAGTGTTTGTGCCCATGTTGTAAACGTAAACAGTTTCATCCGTCATAAAAAATATAAACAAAGCTATCAAATCGCAAGGAAAAACGGGTGACAGCCAATAGAAAAGATAGTTAAAAAATAAAAGAAGAAAAAAAACAGATGTCAAACATATGCTCCAAACACTGCACGTGTGGCATGCATTTAACATATATGTTATAATGTACAGGTTTTGATGGATGGTCAAAGTGTGCACTAAGCCTAACATGGATGTTACCTTCTGAATTCAACAAGATCCATGCATGTATTACTGAGAATGCACAGGGTTTTCCTCAATACTGTTTGTACACATTTATCCATAGTGTCGAACAGTAAGACAATATAAACTTAGACTAGACAGTCTTACAATGTGCCATTATAGTGTTGATAAATCTGGTGCAGGTTAGAACTGTCTAGTCTAACTTTATATCATCTGTATGTTAGCTTAGCTAACGCCATTTTGGCGCATGTTAAGCCACGCTCCCTTTTCTCATGAAGCCACACGCCCTTTACTGAGGCCACAACCCTTTGTCAGACAAGGCACAGAAGTAAATGTGGTGTAAAGCTTGTAAGACTTTCTTTTGGGCGCGAATTGTGTCTGAATTCTGACGCAACTGCCTTGTGCCTCAGTGTCTTGTTTGTCATTTGTTCTGGTCTGAGGTTTAACAGCCCCACACTAAGTTTGGACGCCTGCTCTGCCTTCAGAGGAGGACGCCGAGGGATTGTGTTCGAGACTTGCCACATCTTTTGAAACAATGTATCACCCTGTAATTACTACATTTGTTATGTCTACCTTATTTACCATTGTATTAATGCAGGCATCCTCAAACTGTGGCCCTCCTGCTGTTGGGAAACTACAACTCCCATATTCCCTCCTGTTATAGATTATATAAATGCATGATGGGAGTTGTAGTTTCCCAACAGCTGGAGGGCTGCAGTTTGAGGATACCTGTATTAATACATCGCTTCTATCGTTTGTATATTCACTTGTTTTCACTGTTGTTAACTTGGATATTGGATATGACACTGGATTATTTCACTTTATTGAGTAACTAATGATGCACTATGTTGCCTATTCAAACCTAGTCTGCATTGTTTTATACTGCTTGAAAAAAACACTGTTAGGAGCTTTGCGAAATAAGAGCTTTTTTTCATTTAGACATGTGGATTATTTTATGGACTATGGTCAGAATCCACTGGGCATGTGCCTCTGTTTTGTTTTTTCGTTTCTTCGACAATAAACCCCACAGGATTTAATGAGACACGTGTCTTCTTTCAACCGTACTAACTATGTAACTAAAAGGAATTGAATAATTAGAAAATGACCTATTGTTTAACTCATGTTTTTATGTTAACACATTTTATAAGAATTTTTTTTTTTTTAAATTCTTTATATCACGATCAATATTTTTTTCAAATCCTGAAATTCTGCCGTTTTCACTTTGGACATCAGGTGTAATAATAGTCTGACACTTCCTGTTCTGTAGTCTCCTCATTATCAGTGCAGGCAGAATTACACTGAAAGGTAACACCAGTGTATATAGATAACACAGGATAAACTATGCTAATTTCTACCTAGCTTTACTTTCAGTATGAATTGTCTATATCTACTTATACTGTATACTTATCTCACTACATACTGGTCAAATGTGTCATGGCTAACCTCATATGTAGGGAATATTAAATATGATGTATATATACTTGAAAGGGGTTATCCATAAAAAAAATTATGTTGCATTGGAGCTAGGGTGGTGCAAAAAAAAAAAACCCCTATACTTACCTTGCTGTCCTGTTCTGCTGCTGCTCCAAAACCTCTTCCGATTCACTCCTCTTTACTTCCAGGTTCTTGTCCAGACTCAGAGGAGAGGCTCGTTGTTCATTAACTTACAATGGAATGCGAGCCTCTCCAGTGTGTCGAGACAAGAACCCAAAAGTTAAGAGGAGTGGATGGGCAGCAGCTCTGATGCGGCAGCACTGGGTGATAGCTAGGTAAGTTTTAGTTTTCTATTTTATTTTTCGTACCACCGTGCCCCAAGTGCAACATAATTTTGTTTTAATGGACAACCCTTTAATACTGGGAAACCTCTCAACATATGAACCCATGTAGTCACTTAGGGCGACATGTATTAACGTGATTTGTGCCAAAAAAGCCGTCACTGCAACTGTCCGACATATTTTTAAGAGGTCTTTCGCCAAAAACTCAATCCAATATCAGAAACATTCTACTAGCACTAAAAACAGTCAAGAGAAACATAGGAATTATTGGAAAAGCATTTCTGCTACTTTAGATACATGAAAATTTGAGGTTCTTGATGCACATTTTTGATAAAAACTGTAATAAGCCCACCTGCCGTCGACAAGGCAACCTCAATACAGATGGGAACCTACTCTATATGTTACATTTTTTGGTCCCTGTTCAGACCTCCACACTTCAGGGAGAGAAGATTTCACCCAAACCAGGCATACTGGCACCCTCAAGACAAATTTCGGCACACATTTTGGTGCATGTTTTATAGGATGTTTTTGTCTCACGGCGGAACACATTAATAAAGTGTTATGAGACACTTTCATACATACTGCCGAATGCTGCAGTAACCTACTGAGAAGTATGACTGTCTAGTCTGTGCCAGTTTTCAAACATGTCGCCCTTATTGCCTACCACCATTCACTTCATGAAGGGTGCACTTAATTTCCTGTTTGGCACCTATGCTGCTTTCTGAGGTTTATTGATCAGGCATCTGCTCAGTCATACAGATGGATATGCAGTGAAAAATAAACAGTTAAACTATGTTTTGTATGACTAGCCAGATACCTTATATAGGTAACAAATATCTCTCCTGAGCCCCAAACACATTCACACCGCATGGCTGAGCATGTATCTATTCTAAATGCAGAGAATGAGAAGAAGGGAAAGAAGGCTGGCCACTCCATATTTTAATGTCATCTTAACCCGCCAATTTAGGCAGGACTGGCCAAAAAATGAATGTGTGTGGGGACCTGCCGGCTCTTCCCCCAATGGCAGTTGGATATCAGTATGTCCCTAGCCTTTGGTTCTGGGGAGAGAGAATCCACCAACAGAGTAGTCTGACAGTTGCTTATTCTGGTGGTGGCTTACCTAGTTTCATAAAAAATCCAACTTGTGATCAGGAGGCTCGAAAATACATTATATGGTTGGCTGTTTGGGCATGTTCAGCCAATATGAATCTAATATCTATGTTCTGCTTATTTCCTACACTGTTGTCTACAATCCCTGCTGTAGAAGAGAAAGCTGATGACATTCATCTTCCTGCTCTCTTGGAGACAGCTGGAGAGGTGAATAACTTTTACCAGGCTAGTCAACAGGGAAATTAACCCAGCACTACCCTAAACCCCATTGAAGTTAACGTCTTAAAGGGGTTCTCCCACAATGGACATCCATTTGTCCACAGGATAAGTGATAGCCGTCTGATCGCTGATAGCCCACCCCTGGAACCCAGTTTTTCCTCACTACACAATGACGGTGAGAAGGAGTTTGAATAAAGTGTCTGTTTCTATTTTACTCCTCTTAAAATGATACTATTGTGGCCTCATTCATATCACCTTTTTACTGCCCATTCATCGTATCTATTGGGATACCATGAATATTCACCCCAATGGAAACCACAGCAGGACCGCAAAGTGTCTTTCATCTATTTGGATGAATGATTGTCTATTTAAAAGCTGTCTGGTTTCTGCACTGGACACAAAAATCTGGTCATCCTCACTTTCCACCACTCTTCTATTTTTTACTTCGGGGCGGGCTTATACCAAACTGGGGCTTCTCACGCAGTCCCATGATTGGCTGGCATCTGGTCAATCCCACTGCCAGACTTGCTTCTGAAAAGAGTTTGCCTGCCTACAGCCAAACAGCAAAGCAGCAGTTGGTGGGAAAGGTTTAAATGAGTATTTTGAGCGAAGTTGAATGGGTCTGCGGGAGTGTTTTCCTTTTAAAGTGTGTTTTGTTTTAAGTGTAGGAGACTTGAGATTGAGAGACTTTAGATTGGAGAATTTAGAGGCGGACTGTGATTGTATTACTTATTATTATAATTTTAGTCATATTTCTTTTTTGGTAACATCCCCATGAGTTCATGTTTGACAATGTGTCCAGTGCACAACCTGTGCATTGTATGCCATCCTTGACAAGCAGTTCGAGGGGGGCATTACTGCTGTTGACAAGATTGTGTGCACAGTGCAACATTTAGAAGCCCGGATCCTGGTATCTAAATGAGCAAGTGGCGACACCGAGATCATTGCCCAACTTGGAAGCGAAGCCGGCTGCCCACTGAGCACTTACTCGCAGGTGTAGATCGCTGGGGAGGGTGGTAGCATGGAGGTGCAGGAACATGAGGCAGCTAGCTCGGGTAACAGTTAGAAAGAAGTGTAGAGGGAAGAGTATAAGGAGGGCTAGTCCTGGAACTGGTATACCCCAACAAATTTGCAAGATTGCAATGGAGGGGATATCAAGCTCAGAAATAGCATTGCTGCAGCCAAGACACTACCCCATGTCTGCCCTCTATAAGATGGGGAATGGGTGCAAGGTAGGCTAGTACAGGTGCTAGTAGTTGGGGACTCCATTATTAGGGGAACAGACAGGGCAATCTGGCCACAAAGACCGTGATCGTCGAACGAGGAGTTGTTTACCTGGAGCCCGAGTTCGACCATATCGTGGATCGGGTTTAACAGATTGCTGGGTGGGGCTGTGATGAGAATCCATTTGTCAGGGTCCACATTGGACCAATGACATAGTTAGAGGTAGGTGGGGCTCCTTAAAAATGATTTCAGGATTTGGGCCATAAAGCTCAGTGCAAGGACCTCCAAGGTAATATTTTCAGAAATATTACCTGTTCCACGGGCCACACCAGAGAGCAGCGGGAGATCAGAGATGTGAATAAGTGGCTCAAAAATGGTGTTGGATAAATGTGGAAAGAGGGGATTTGGGTTTTTTGGAGAAATGGGCTGAATTCTGTCTTGGCTACGACACTATGCTAGGGATGGGCCTGCACATAAATGGGGAGGGTGCAGATGAATTGGGGACAAAATTGCCAGGAAGTTGGAGGAAGGATTATTTAAACTAGGGACTGGGGGGGAGGGTTACTACAATATAGCATGCAGATAGTGAAGATAGAGATCTGGGAATTAGGAATAAAACAGGGGTGGAGGTGGAAGGGAAGGGGGGTGTTGCAAAAGATTAAATGTAATCAAGGTAGTAAGAATAAAAACTGGGAAACTCTATAAATTGCATGCTGCCAATGCCAGGAGTCTGACCAAACAAAATAAATGAACTAGAATTATTTATAGCTGAAGAAAACTATGACATAGTGGGGATAACTGGAGACATGGCTGGACGAGAGCTACTGACTGGCGGTTAACTTGCGGGTTACTGTCTATTTAGAAAGGATCGTAAGACCGAAGGGGGGAGGTGTCTGTCTCTATGTAAATCCTGTTGAAGCCAACACTGGGGAAGATATAGGTACATGGTATATGAACAGGTGGAATCATTAAGGGTAATATATACATGGGTTAAGGTCGGTAACAAGAACAATAAAATACTTATAGGGGTCTGATATAGGCCCCAAATATAACAGTAACATGGAAGATGTATCCTCAGTAATAGATCAGGAGGTAATCAGAATGAGGTTATTATTATGGGCGCTTTAAACTATCCAGACATCAACTAAGGGAATCTGAAACTGCTAGCTCTACTCACAAAGGAAACGGGTTTTGTCAATAACTAATGATAATTTCCTTGCCAAATGGGTGCAAGAACCGACTAGAGGAAAAGGCCCTTATTGACTTATATTGTACTAATAGACCGGAAAGAGTTGCAAAGGTTAGGTGAGGGGCACCCTAGGGAATAGTGCCATAATATATAAATTTCTGTTATCCTTCTTTGGTTTTTTGTCAAGGAGCCACAAAAACACTGAATTTATTTATGATGGCCTAAAATCGTATTGACTGAGGACAATGTGTGTAAATATGGCAGAAAAAAATAATAAATGGATATTTTTAAAACATTTCTCGTCTACCACTTTGTGTGAGGTATATACTCTTGTATGGTAATAAAAAACTTTGAAGCAGGAAAAAACAATGTGGATCATCAGAGTGTAAAGGAGGCAATAAAAAACAAAAAAGAAAGGGTTTCACCTACTAAAACAGGAGGGCAGTGAAGAGGGGCACTAAGAAGCTATGGGAAAAAAAATGAAGTAAAAAATGTTGGTAAAAATAAAGATAAAGGAAGCAAAGCTGGGGACGGAAAGACATATTGCTATAGAAGTAAAACTAACCCCTAAATATTTTTTAACTATATAAATAGTAAAAAGATTAACAACAGAAAAAGTTGGCCTTTGAAAAATTTACTGAGGAGAGACAGTAGGGTCGATGAGTAAAAAGCAAACCTATTAAAACTTTTTTTTACCACTCGTATTTACGAGGATGATGAGCTTCCTGTTGTACAGAGGGATGAGGTAAACTCCAACTTAAATGTTTCTTGTCTTAACCCAGGAAGAAGTGCTGACAGCCGCCTTAGGGAGATTAAAATAGACAAATCCCCAGGGTCCAGTTGGCATACACCCACGTGTCTAGGGAGTTTAAGTGATGTCATAGTTAGGCCCTCCTATTTTAATATTATGGACTGTTCTAATAACGGGGGGGGGTGTGTCCCAAAGGATTGGCGCATCCTTAGCAAATGTTGGTTGCGCAATTTTCAAAAAGGGTGTCAAACATGTTATTACAGGAAACTCTAGGCCGTAAGCTTACCTTTCTGTTGTAGGTAAATGTATTGAGGTTTTCTCGGAGATGCTATCCTGGAGTATCTCACTGAAAATAATGTATAAACCCATTACAGCATGGGTTTATGAAGGATCGGTCCTGTCAGAATTTATCTCATCAGCTTTCTATGAGGATGTTCAGTGCTAGACTGGATGGGTGAGGCAATGGATTGTCATATATCTAGATTTTTCTAAAGCATTGGTTACTGTGCCACATAAAAGTTTGGTAATTATAAATAAAATTGAGAATGCTTGGATGGGGGAAAATGTGTGCAAGTGGGTAAGCAACTGGCATGATGAAATCAAGGGGATGTAATTAACGGTACATACTCAGACGGGATCCCTGTTAATAGTGGGGTACCAGCAATGGTTTTTTTTTCAGTATTGGGCCCTATCCGCCTTTAAATTTTCATTAATTGTCTTACAAGGGATTGCACAGGAGAATATCGATTTTTGCAGACGATACTAAGCTCTTGTAAAGTAATCAACACAATAGAGGATAATGTGTTATTACAAAGGGATATGGATAGTTGAGGCTTGGGCAGCGGAAATGGCTTGATGAGGTTTTTATATAGATATACATACAATGGTTAATGCCATTGGGGAGGAAAAAATCCATTACTTGATTACATGTTAAATGGGAAAAACACTGGCGTTAAAAGTGAATGGAGGAAAGGATTGGGAATAATGGTGGACAGTAACTTAATTGTAGCAGCCAGTGTTCAGACAGCAGCTGCAAAGGCACAATAGGATCATGGGTGCATTAAACCGAAAATGGGCATAGAGGCACATGATGTAAACATTATTCTCCCATTATACTAGTCATGGTTAGACCACACATGGAATTTTGTGTAACAGTTTGGGCACCACGTGCACAGGAAAGACATTGTAGAGCTTGAAAAGGTACAATAGGGCGGGCAACAAAAATAATAAAAGGATGGGTGGGAGCTCATTACCAGATAGATTGGCAAGTTTAGGGTTTATTTAGTTTAGAGAAAAAGACGGCTTTCGAGGGGACATAATAAATATGTTTAAATACAGTCAAAAAGGGTCAATATAGAGATCTCTGCCACCAAGATTTATTTATACCCAGGGATGTATCTAGAAAAAGGGGGCATACTCTACGATCTTGAGGGAATGATAGTTTCTACATAAACATAGAAAGTGGAATTCTTTACTGTCAAGAGCAGTGAGGACTGTGGAACTCTATGCCAGAGGGACTTGTCATGGTGAATTCAATTAGGAGTTTATTCAAAAATGGTTTAGATGCCATTTCTGGAGCGTTATAATATTAACAAGTTATAGTGTATAGGATTCTGGAGGGGGGTAATTGATCCAGGGATTTTTCCGATTGCCAGTTTGGAAGTCAGGAAGGAATTTTTCCCTAATAAATGAGGACAATTGGCTTATATCCTCATTGGGGAGGGGTTTTTGACTTCCTTGGATCAACACCTTAACAAAACATGGCTGAAACTTGGATTGGTCGTCTTGTCTTTTTTCGGCCTTACAAACTATGAAACTATGATTCAGACAGCTCACTTCTGAATGGTGACCTCAGGCAATGGCATATGACAGTCCCCATTCAATAGAAAACTGATGAAGAATAGGGAAGGTGCAGTGCTGGATCCAAGGTGAGGAAAGAGGTGACTATAATTTTTTAAAAGGGTATTAGTAGCATAACACATTTTTAAAAAATAACCAGACAACCCCTTTAAGTGTACGATACAGAACTAAAGCTGTACCATAGAGAGTTGACTTTTTGCTTATTTACACTTTAGGAAAAAAGGAAGGCCAATTTTAGAATGAGATCATTAGAGTGGATGTCTATAGACAATACAACGTTGGGAACCAAACGCACAAGCACCTCTCACCTTATGTAACGTCTGCGAGTCCCTTGTAGGGTAATCTGGATGGGTACACTGAATGACTGCCTCTTTGCCACTGGTGGCATCCACATCTCTTCTCTGAACTCTGCCATCAATACAGAGCGAGTCACATCCAAGTAGCTTAGCCCATGCCCTGACTTTTGGGTCTGTGTAATTCCCTGTGCAGCTCCAACATGTAGACCACCAGGGATGTCTGCTAGTGCTTATCAGCTCCCATTCCAGCACTTTGCAGATTAATTGGCGGAGTGAATAAAATAGATTTGCAGCCTTGGTGCCAAAGAAGAGTCTGTCTCCTGTGCTGATATCAGGCTTCTAATTAATGCTTGTGTCATTTTACAGCATATTTTATCACTTGGGTACTTCTACATCAGCCACTGACATGTTTCTATAGAAACCCTTATTCCATTGGGAAGTTTTTGTGTCTCTAGAGCTCAGTATAAACTGCAAGGGACGGACCTGACTTCTTGTACTGCCTCACATGTAGTGTCAGGGAAATCACATGTCTTTGTGCCAGAGCTTCAATTAGAGGCAAACTATATAATTAGGTAGCTAGGTAAACAGATAATAAAACATGTAAAATTCTGACTGCTCCTTTAGGGAAATTTGTGTGTTCGTATATTAATTTTGTGCTTTCTAGGTACACCATAGTGAATACTTTTTTCTATTGACCCTGGGAATTCAGTCTGCCATACTTGCCTAGCACCATCATCCTCTCTAAAGGTGGCAACTATAGCATATGTTCTCCTGTGTGTTTTAGGGCTCATCTCGCTGGGATATACAGTGCAGTCTAGCAATTTAGGTCATCTAATTTTCTTGACATTAAAAGAATGATTTCACTGATGAATTAAAACTATCTGAAATTAAGAATACAAATAAAAAATCAAGGTTGACTCTGTGAAGAAAATTACTTGCATTACTTTAGTATTTGCTCTATAGCGTAGACATGGTGGCCAAGCAACTCTTCCATATACAACAAGTTATTGGCATTCTATTGCACAAATGCAGGTCCTACAATATTTGTTTCGTTTCCTACTGACTACAGAAGAAAAAATCGTG
>JAODAL010002190.1:0-203070 GCA_025379985.1 Phyllomedusa bahiana | reverse complement strand
TCTGGCAATATTAAAATTTTCATTCCAGAAATAATGCGGGACTTGCCCATAACCCACTATTATTCTCTAAAAAATTATTCCATTTAGCCCAAATAGCTCCCGGGAATGATAATAACCCCACCTATATTTTCTAAGTAGAACCACCATAGAGTGCCAATACAGGTTTCAATTCGGTCCAAATGTACCCCATATACGTATCTTCTTTTCTATCCCCTTCCTGCTAAAAAAACCTGCCATCAAGTTAATTACTACTACTATATAGTATCCAAATAAAACCACACCACCATACAGTGCCTAAATTATCATGCTATATATGCTATACATGCTATATATCCTATGTTTCAATTCACTGTCCATATAGCCCCGCCATCTATGTTCTGTACAATACTGTCATTCACTGCCCAAATAAACCTGCATTAAATTGTATAATTACTACCACCATATAGTATCCAAATAAAACCACACCACCATACAGTGCCCAATTTGTCATGCTATATATTCTCTGCACAACACTTGCAGTATAACCTATGCTTCAATTCACTGTCACTATAGCCCCGCCATCTATGTTGTAAATTACGTCATTCATGCCAAATTTAATCCGCCATACAATGTAGAACTAGTACCAGAATACGGTATCTAAATAAAACCCCCATAGTGTTCGCATACCCGTGTGGTTTGTCATCCATACAATGCTTCCATTGAAAGTTCAAATAGCACCGCCACATATCCTCCGTACAATACCGCCACTCCCTGCTTAAATAATAACCAAACAAATCTACAAAGTTGTAAGGGAAAATGGTAAAGTTCCTGGTGGTAAGAGGGATTGAATGAGTCTCTGTGTAGTTTTTGGGTTGCGGCAAAGTTAGATCACTTCAGGTGCTGGAGGGAAACTAGAGAATTACACAATGGTGCACACTGGAGTGAGATCATTAAAGGGACAGTACACCTGTGCAGGTTAATTCAATCTATTGTTCCCTGTTTCTTGTGACCAACCGTGGGCGCAGGGAGAGGTGCAGTGTAGAATGTCAAGAAGAACCGAAAACTCCCTGCCCTCGTGATTGTGGTTTTAAGCAACGGGGAAAGATTTAAAGTGAAACTCCACCGAAAGTCCTCAGACAGGTCTGCGTGACCATTGAAGGTCACTGAGCTGAGACGTCAGCTTATTCTTAAAGGAACAGTTATGTGATTCATAAGTTGAGACACCTATGTTCTGTTCTACTGCAAGATGGTGAATGGGGTACATAGCACCACTGCCAGAAAGGAGACAGGTGTGGGCATAGACCCTAAGAGGCGGGTGTAGATGGTGAATGGGGTACATAGCACCACTGCCAGAAAGGAGACAGGTGTGGGCATAGACCCTAAGAGGCGGGTGTAGATGGTGGGTGGGGGTACATAGCACCACTGCCAGAAAGGAGACAGGTGTGGCATAGACCCGAAGAGGCGGGTGTAGATGGTGGGTGGGGTACATAACACCACTGCAGAAAGGAGACAGGTGTGGGCATAGACCTAAGAGGACGGGTTGTAGATGGTGCGATGGCGGGTGTAGATGGTGAATGGGGTACATAGCACCACTGCCAGAAAGGAGACAGGTGTGGGCATAGACCCTAAGAGGCGGGTGTAGATGGTGGGTGGCGGGTGTAGATGGTGGATGGGGTACATAGCACCACTGCCAGAAAGGAGACAGGTGTGGGCATAGACCCTAAGAGGCGGGTGTAGATGGTGGGTGGGGTACATAACACCACTGCCAGAAAGGAGACAGGTGTGGGCATAGACCCGAAGAGGCGGGTGTAGATGGTGGATGGGGTACATAGCACCACTGCCAGAAAGGAGACAGGTGTGGGCATAGACCCTAAGAGGCGGGTGTAGATGGTGGGTGGGGTACATAGCACCACTGCCAGAAAGGAGACAGGTGTGGGCATAAGACCCTAAGAGGCGGGTGTAGATGGTGGATGGTGGTACATATCACCTCTGCCAGAATGGAGACAGGTGTGGGCATAGACCCTAAGAGGCGGGTGTAGATGGTGGATGGGGTACATAGCACCACTGCCAGAAAGGAGACAGGTGTGGGCATAGACCCTAAGAGGCGGGTGGAGATGGGGGGTGGGGGGCTGACGACCACTGTCAGAAAGGAGACAGGTGTGGGCATAGACCCTAAGAGGGAGCAGGTACTGGCAGGTGTAGATGGTAGGTGGTGGTGGACCATCTAGATGATAAAAAGTGAGTATGTGAGAAGAGAGCCTTAAAGGGGTCGTCTCACTACATTGATTCCTCTTACCTCAGTCCTGTTTTCTTGGTTTCACTTTGAATTCAGAGGCGTGTTTACTGGCTGCTTCTAGGCTGCAGTAGAAGCCAGGTCTGTAGCTATAGCAACCAGTGCTGGCAACCTATCAGGAGAGATCAAGCAGGTCTGTAGCTATAGCAACCAGTGCTGGCAAACTATCAGGAGAGATAAACAGGTTTGTAGCTATAGTGACCTGAGGAGCTGATGCAGCCCATACAAGAGGAGATATCTAGGAATAGATAGGACACTGTTAATGGACACATATTGCAAAGTGACTTGCTTTTGGCAAAATCTTTAACAAAAAAAGCAGAAAACCTTTTTGGAAAACCCCCCCTTTAAGGGAGGTTTAAGGGGACCAGCCCCCCTGAAACTTAAGGGGGGCTGGGCTGGGTTATTTTGGCCTGATTGCTCCCCCAAAAGGGGGGGGGGCTGGGGGGGGTTTAAAGTAGTGACCCCCGGAATAACACGGGCTGTGAATGTAGGGGTCCGCACATTTTTTGGGGGAAGTCCATCTTCAACAGATTTCCCAAGTAGTTGGCTCGAAGAACCAGGGGGCTGGGGGGAAAAAGGGGTTCCCCCAGAAAGGGGTCCATCCGGGGGGTCCCCAAACCCCCAAAGGGGAAAGGAAGGGGGGTTTGAAATTTTAAAAAAAAATTTTAAGGTGGGCCCCTTAGCCCTGGGGGCGGTGGAAGGTACGTGGGAAGGGGTTAAACCCTACGGGTTTTGGTTTTAAGTAAACCTGGGATTTTACGCCTATCCCGGGTGGGTTTTTTGGGGGTCGGGGACAGAAAAGGGGGAATTTTGGGCTAAACCCCTGGTAGGCAGGGGAAGGGGGGGTTTTAACGAGCGTTTCCCCGGGAGGGGGTTTCCCAGAAAAATTTTGATTTATCCATTACGTATTGTGGTGGAACAATCAAAGAAAAGGAAGAGAGAGACAACTGGGCACAAACCTGATGAGGAACGACATCTGGGTCAGGATCTGGTATCAAAAGAAGTCATCAGAAAGAAGGCGAGGCCGACGGGGTGTGGTCCTGTGTGAAGTAACCCAGGTGGGACCGAGGATCTGGGAATAGGAGTCTAAACTGAATGGTTGAATGCAATTAGACCTCTGTCTACACTGTGACATTTAAGAAACTGGGCCATCTAGTGTGATAGTAACCATGAAGCGTCGGTGCCTCCGATGAGAACTGCAACTACCACTTATCACTCGTATCTTTATAAGGAAAAAAGTTAAGAAAACCTGTTTATCTGAATTACACATTTGGTAGAAGGAAGAGATCTGGACCCTTGACCTCCACAGGTGTCACCGCCTTCTTCTGCCACTGAGTCTTCTCATATGATAGGGTTTACTGCAATTTCTGCGTCACCTACAATCTACTACTTGGCTCCAGCCCAAGAATGTGTCCTCAAAGTGAAAGTTTTATCCCCCTGTAATTACATTATATAGGATGTAGGTTTAGATCTTTATCTAGAAGGATCCGCAGAGTTATTTATTAACATGCATAAGCCGACTGCAGATCCTGTGTGTTTCTTCTGTATACTATAGTGGAGCATGATCACTGCAGCTCTAAGAGTTAAAGGGAGCGCCCGGGAGTGCACATGTATTTATCAGAGTTGTAAAAAAAATAGTATCAGTCCCAACTCTGCTCCTTCAGGCACTGCTGCGTCTCTGCAGATCTCCACTTCCTAGTGTCAGCGCACAGAGAATTGAAGAAGAGACGTACGTGACCTTGTGGCTATGATCCTCATGGAGTAGGGTGACTCCAGATCAGATTCACTAGATCCAAGTTCCCCATGAACAATGTGATCCTGCATAGGGTTCCCTCCTGTTCAAATATCTGAGGTTCAGCCTTCTTTGGAGATGAGGGGCAAACAAGCCTGGACATAGGTCCTCCATGTTTCCATATATATATACTACAATGGAACATATTCACTGCAGCTTTAGTTAAAGGGAGTGTCTGGGTTGTACATTTGTTTTTCAATGTGCAAAAAAAATTATTAATCCCTTCCCTGCTCCCCCACCACTGCTGAGTCTCCGTCAATGTCCACTTCCTGGTGTCAACACACAGAAAACTAACGGGGAAACACATGGGTCTCTGTGGTTGCCATGTTCCTCATGAAGTAGGGTAACTCCAGATCAGATTCACTAGATCCAAGTTCCCCATGAACAATGTGATCCAGCATAGGGCTCCCTCCTGTTTAAATATCTGAGGTTCACCCTTCTTTGGAGATGAGGGACAAACACGCCTGAACATAAGTCCTCCATGTTTCTATATATATATACTACAATGGAACATGTTCACTGCAGCTTTAGTTAAAGGGAGTGCCTGGGGTTGTACCTTTGTTTTTCAATGCTGCATGTCCCTTCCCTGCTCCCCCACCACTGCTGAGTCTCCGTCGATCTCCACTTCCTGGTGTCAACACACAGAAAACTAATGGGGAAACGCATGGGTCAATGTGGTTGCCATGTTCCTCGTGAAGTAGGGTGACTCCAGATCAGATTCACTAGATCCAAGTTTCCCATGAACAATGCAGTCCTGCATATGGCTCCCTCCTGTTCAAATATCTGAGGTTCAGCCTTCTTTGGAGATGAGGGACAAACAAGACCAAAAATGACGCTTCAACGTAAGCAGTCTCACAAAATTATTAATATCTTTTAAAGTGGGAAACATATCAAAATCAACCTGTAAACAAAAATTAAGGCCCAGAGAGAGAACTTTAATTTGGGCTGGGTCCAGTTGAAATGATGATAGGTTTAGAACGTCCAGATCTTCCTGTATATGTGAGTCCTGTACCGGAATTATTGAGCCTGACGGGTTTTCATTTTTATTTTTTCTGTGTTTCCTTCCTCCCCGCTTCCTCCACCTGCGTTTTTTGGACCATGTTTGCTCTTATTTTTCGGTTGTCGATAATAGGATTGGGCTATAGCATTAGTGGCCAGGTCATCAGATGAATCCACATTGGCATCTGTGTTAGAGCCCGAATCAATTGAGCCAAAACTGACCCTCAGTTGGTTCCAATGAGTGGAAGAATGTCGAGGTCTTCGTTTTAATATGGGGTGGCAAAATCAGAACTGCGTTGTCCCCACTCGTATACCATGTCTTGCTCATAATCTCGAAGATCCCTCTGAAACTTATTTTTCTTGGTCTCCATTAGTGAGCCCTCAATTTTCTCCACATTGGCATCTATTTGACGCATAATATCATCAAATTGAGTGGAGTCCATGAGGGACTTGAGCTCTTCCTTGGATTTCACGATATCGGTAGAGATTTGTGCCAGTTTCAACTCTTCATGTTTCACTATTAATGTTTCATAGTTTGTAAAGCCGAAAAAAGACGAGACGTCCATCCAGTTCAGCCTGTTGTGCTAAGGTGTTGATCCAGAGGAAGGCAAAAAAACCCAATGAGGTAGAAGCCAATTGTCCTCATTTTAGGGAAAAATTCCTTCCCGACTCCAATCTGGCAATCGGAAAAATCCCTGGATCAATGACCCCTCTCCTGAATCCTAGTCACTGTAACTTGTTATATTATTACGCTCCAGAAATGCATCCAAACCCTTTTTGAACTCGTTATGAATTTCACCATGACAATTTCCTCTGGCAGAGAATTCCACAGTCTCACTGCTCTTACAGTAAAGAATCCCTCCTCCTCAGTAAAGAATCGTTCCTCAAGACGTAGAGGAGTTTAAGTGAACATGCACTGAGTATTTCGTTCCATTCCGCGGTAAATTCTGTTGAGAAAACCGTCGTGGGAAGTTTTTTGATGCGGAGGCCACGGGGTATCATATTTCTCTGAATGTAATTCGAGAGTGTGGTGTGATCCCACCAAGTGCGTGTTTTCTGTATCTTCAGTTTCTCAAATTCCTTGCATTTGAAGGAAAAGTCCGAGGGTTTGGGTACGGTGCTATGTATATCCTGAAATACTGCTGCAGCTTTCTGCTGTTAGAAAAATCCATTATTGCACCGCACCTAGCATATGCTTATTAGGGTTACCAAATTACTGTGAATAGTATCAATGACAATGGCAAAAAAGAGTAAGCGCGGTCCTAACTCTGCCACCAACTGTAGGCAAAACAAACAAATGGACCAGCTTACTCCATATAACAGTGGCCTCCGCAAGTATCCCGGTCAGAGCAGCCCGTACGTGATTCAGTGGAATATGAGAGAGATGATAGAGCGGTACCGAAGGATATTAAAAAGCAGAATCCTGGGGCGTGGACGTGTTCTGAGTGAGCTCTGCTGCCAGGCCGCCCGTTTAAGCTACCGTATATACTCGAGTATAAGCCGACCCGAGTATAAGCCGAGGCACCTACTTTTGCCCCAAAAAACGGGAAAACTTATTGACTCGAGTATAAGCCTAGGGTAGAAAAATGCATTTTTAAAAATAAAAATGGATACCAATAAAATTACATAGGCAGTTTAATGTCCACCATAGGCAATTATAGGCAGATATATGGCCCTATATGCAGGTAATAGGCAGGTATATGGCCCCATACGCAGGTATAGGGCAGGCTGTAGGCAGGTATAGGCAGCTGTAGGCAGGTATAGGGCAGGTATAGGGCCGGCTGTAGGCAGGTTAGGGCAGGTATAGGCAGCTGTAGGCAGGTATATGCAGCTTAGGCAGGTATAGGCCGGCGTAGGCAAATAGGCACTGAAAGGCAGAAAAATAAGGCAGGTAAAATAGGACTTAGCAGTATAGGGCCGCTGTAGCAGTATAGCAGCTGTAGCATAAAGGGCAGTATAGGCAGCTGAGGGAGGTATACCCCATAGTTGCCAACTTTTGAAAATGAAAAAGCAGGAGATCTGAGTGGGCGGCGCGCATGGGCACGCCCATCTTGTTGGTATGCCACGCCCCTTCAAAAAGCCACACCCACTCCACCTAACTGCATAACGGCTTTGGAAGAAAGCCAGGTAGATGCCCTTATAGCCAGGTAGTAACCCCCCATAACCAGGTAGTGCCCCTTACAGGCAGGTAGATGGCCCCCTGGTAGCCAAGTAGATGCCCCCTCTGAAACCAGGTAGGTGCCCCCCTTTGTTAGCCAGGTAGGTGCCCCCCTTTGTTAGCCAGGTAGGTGCCCCCATTGTTGCCAGGTAGTGCCCCCATTGTTTGCCAGGTAGTGCCCCCATTGTTGCCAGGTAGTGCCCACCTTGTTGCCAGGTAGTGCCCCATTGTTTTCCAGGTAAGATGCCCCCTCTGTTGGCAGTTAGATGTCCCCTCTGTTGCCCCGCTAGTGCCCCCATTGTTGCCAGGTAGTGCCCCTCTGTTGCCAGGTAAGTGCCCCCTCTGTGCCATGGTTAGATGGTCCCCTCTGTTGCCAGGTAGTTTCCCTCTGTTTTCCAGGGAGATGCCCCCTTTGTTTGCCAGGTATGCCCCCATATGTTGCCAGGTAGATGCCCCATTGTTGCCAAAGGCAGAGCCCCCCCATTTAGCAAAAAAAAATAAAATAATAAAATCACCCCTTACCTCACCAGGCTCCTGCAGCAAGGGGGCCGCTCCAGACGATCTCCTCAGCGGCGCAGGGGGAAGGGGAGAGCAGCCGCGCTTCACACTCCCCTGCCTAACCGCGGCGTCACTTCCCCTGCGCCGCTGACATGTATGTGCGGCGCACCACACCGGCGCCGTACATACAGGGGGAGGAGGGGAGGAGGGAACGGGTCCCTCCTGCCTCCCCCCTGCAGGCGAGACTCCGGCGGGTGAAGCCTGGCGCAGCGGCCGCTTCACCCGCCTGTAGGAGCGGCCCGGCGGCCCAGAGTAGCGCACAAGCGCTACCTGTCCCCGCGGGGCCATTTAAAGAACCCCCGCCGCCTGCTGGCGGCGGGAGGAATGCCAACTCCCCCGGGAGGGCGGGAGGGGACTCCAAATAGCGGGACCCCCCCCCCGCCAAAAACGGGAGAGTTGGCATGTATGGGTATAGGGCAGGTATAGGGCCGGCTGTAGGCAGGTATAGGCAGCTGTAGGCAGGTATAAAGGGGCCCGCTTAGGGGAGGTATAGGCAGCTGAGGGCAGTAAGGGCAGGTATAGGGCCGGCTGAAGGGAGGTATAGGGCCAGCTGTAGGCAGGTATAAAGGGCCGCTGTAGGCAGGTATAGGGTCGGCTGTAGGCAGGTATAGGGCCGGCTGTAGAAGGGATAGGCAGGGAACAGCAGCTTTTTGGCAG
Source organism: Phyllomedusa bahiana (assembly GCA_025379985.1). Taxonomy (NCBI): domain Eukaryota; kingdom Metazoa; phylum Chordata; class Amphibia; order Anura; family Hylidae; genus Phyllomedusa; species Phyllomedusa bahiana. Next base: position 194,634 of record JAODAL010002190.1, on the reverse strand, counting down.
TATAGGCAGCTGTAGGCAGGTATAGGGCCGCTGTAGGGGAGGTATAGGGCAGGGATTTGGCAGCTGTAGGCAGGTATAGGCAGCTGTAGGCAGGATAGGGCCGGCATGTAGGCAGGGATAGGGCAGGTATAGGCAGGGTGTAGGCAGGTATAGGCAGTTTAAAAAAAAAAATTAAAAAAACAATATTACCTGACTCCCCGCTGCTCCGTCTCCCTCGCCGCTCCGCCTCCTTGCTGTCCGGCCTCCTGCGCGCTCTCCTTCCTCTTCCCAGCACAGGCGGTGACGTCATCAGGCCGCGCACGCAGTGTGATGACACACGCTGCCTGTGCCGGGGAGCTCCGGACAGCCGGGAGTCTGCGGGTCTGGCCCGGAGCCACTGCGGAGCACGGAGCGCTTTGCTCTGTGCCTCGCAGTGGTTCCCTTCACCTGTGTGCGCTCCGGAGGAGTCAATATAGGGGAAAGGGGTCGCGGACAGTGGCCCCGGACCACCCGGCAGCGCCCGGACACTGTGCGCTCACTCGCCTTCAGTTATATGCGCTCCCTGAGGAGCCGCATATAACTGAAGCATCCCTGTCGGCACACGGGCCATAGAGGCGCCCCAGTGCCGCCAGTGTCTCAAGTATAAGCCGAGGGGGGGTTTTTAAGCACAATTTTTTTGCTGAAAAACTCGGCGTATACTAGAGTATATACGGTACTTACTCGCTGGAAGCTGACCCTAGATGGGGAAAAACAGACCCCAGACCTCAGGAGATCCTCTGCTGCCAAACCTGTGCCTCCCACGCCGGGTGCCGGGCTGGATCGCTTCCTTACCAGGGGCGCAGTGAAGCGTGGCCACGCTGAGGAGCGCCCCATTTCTTCCCGCCGTGGCCTGCAAGCACCAGAGGCAGCCCAAGAGCCGGGACTAGCTGCAGAAGCCCGCACCATACCGGCGACCTCGATCACCGACGGACCGGGTAAGCTGCTTAACCACCAGGCATCCCCGGCCCCCCCCCTGCAAAAACCGCACGGCGCCGCCATTCTTCCGCCGGCTCGGAAATCAGCCCAAGGCGTCTAAAGCAGCCCTCATCCCAGCGGTGACCTGATCGCCACGAGCCTTCTGCTCCCTGCGGCTCCGACGGACTGGGCAAGCCGCTCGGCCATCCCCGCCATCCACGGCTCCCGCCCCGCTGCACCACGCGGCCGCCGCCATTGTTCCTGCCGGCTCTGAAATCGGCCCCAAGGCGTTGAGGCGCCTACAGACCAGGGTTTTCCCTCCTCAGCCCTCGTTCCTCAGCACCGCTTGCCTGGCGCCGGCTGACCTCCCTGCTTCTTCTACAATCCAGGGGCTACCCCCCCAACTTACCAGGCTGAAGCTCCTGAGTCCCCGTGACTGGGACGGCACAGGTCCAGTCTCCTGTGAGTCCCTCCGGACATTACACCGCTTCTGGTCTCGTAGCTGCCCTCAAGTCCCCGCAACCCAGGACTCTCCTAGTGCAGCAGACCCCCCAGTCATCCATGGAGCCCCCTGTCCTCCCAGGACATAGGCCTATATGGTTTTCACGCTCCCCCCTTTCGTCTCCCCACCTGGGACCTTCGCAGGTGAATCCAAACATGTTTGGATCCCCTAACAAGCACCATGTAGGAGGGGGGCATCTGGAGGGACTGTCGCCTTCCCCCCCACAGCTGTGGGATGCATCCCAAGAGGACTCCATTGGCCTGTTCTCGGCACACTCCTCGGGGGGTACCCCCCCCCACGCACTCCGCCCTGATGCACCTGAATTCTCTCAGGATTCCCACGCCCGGGCCCTCCCGCCTCCACCAAATGCCCAGCAGTGGTCTGACTATCTTCAACTATTGCCGAACATCTGGAAAGCTGACTTGCAAACCCTGATTTCTGAGGTGAAAGAGGCCTGTAGGCAAGAGATTTCATCGCTGCGACAAGACAGCACACATCTTACAGAAAGGGCGGACGCTCTCGACGAAGGCCATGCCGTAACCCGCATGTATCTATCCGCACTCCACCCTACCCTTGTCGCCAAGCATCAGTAGTGCGTGATTTGGGGCCGCATGTCGAGGACCTGGACAATAGGGGGCGCCAGAACAACATCCGGGGGCGGGGCTGCCCCAAACTGTTTCCGATGACGCATTCCATCAGTCCTGATGTCCATCTTCAATAATGTCCCGGGGGAGCCTCCTTCTCACCCTATCAAGTTGGATAGAGCCCACAGAGCCCTTCGCCCTAAAAGGGGCTTTAAACCCCCCCCCCAAAGGGGTGTCATTTGCTGCGTGCATGACTTTACCATCAAGGAGAACATTATGACGAAAGCTCGGGCCATACGGGCGCTGGAATATGAGGGCGAGCAGATCCAGTTGTTCCAACATTTGTCGTGGGTCACAATGCAGAAAAGGCGCCTCCTGAAACCACTACTTTCTACATTAAGGGAACGCCAGATTCCGTATAGATAGAACTTTCCCTTTGCCCTCTCGGCCCAAAAAGATGGCCGTGTGGCCATCCTCAAAACCCATGAGGACATGCAACCATTCTGTGACGCTCTACAGATTCCGGACCCGCAGCTTCTGGACTGGGATTTGGACGTCCTCTCTACTCCTCCTCTGCTGTCCTGGCCAGCCATCGCAGAAGGGACGACCCTCCGCCGGGGGGACGCAGACTTCCTCATACCCCTCATCGCTAGCACTGTTCCGGGGACTTTTGAGCTCTTTTACTAACATGCCTTTTCTCCCTCTAGCTAGGTGCTGGTTATACTGTTTTCCCGTCTGGGTGTTCACTTCCTAAATTCGATTTGGGTTATCTCCAGTACGGGCGGCCGGGCTGCGGCTGTAGCCTACCCTCCGCGTGCTTGATTTAACTTGGTAATTTTCCTTTCGAGATCCTAGTTCCGCATTCACTGTTCTCCTTTCGGGGTTTAGACCCCGTCTCTTCTCACTTGCAGGTGTCCCCACTGTTTTTATTGAGCTTAGAGAGCTTTTGTATTTGAGTGCGGTCTCTCTTTCTGTGGAGTGTTGACTCTCCGCCGCTGGAGAGAGCGCCTTTAGTGTTTGAGACAGGAGGTCGGAGGGGAGTTTAAGGTCTCCCTTTTTGCAGACGATGTTCTGCTGACACTGACCGGCCTCGTCCCTTCCCTCTCTAGCTTGCACATTCTTCTGGAAGACGTCGGATGGCTCTCGGGCTTCACGGTCAGCACGTCCAAAAAAAAGGAGGCCCTCCCCCTTAATATTCCTGCCGAGTCCCTGGCTGAACTCCAGTCTCGTTTCAAATACAAATGGCGGACGACCTCCCTAAAGTACCTAGGTGTCCACTTGACGCTAGGCTACAAATTCTCTTATGGCGCTAACTTCCCTCCCTTTTTCCCAGAATACGCACCCTTTTATCCAAATGGCACTCCATGTGCTTATCCTTCTAGCCTATAGCCTCCATTAAAATGACAATTTTGCCCAAATTAGTGTACCTTTTTGAAACCCTCCCTGTGCCAATTCCCCTAAAAATCCTGAAATCCCTGCAAGCAGTGATCTTCAAATTTATATGGGCGCATGGCCGTCATCGGGTTGCTAGGGAAGTCCTGATGGCGAGCAAAACTAGGGGAGGGCTGGTTGCCCCAAACATCCTGAAATATTACTGGGCGTCCGGCTTGCGGGTCATCCCAGCATGGTCCGCACTACCAGCTTACACTAAATGGATGGAGATTGAGAAATTATGGATGGCTCCGTTTCATCCCAATATGTTCCTGTGGCATGCTAGGGAGGTCATGTACTCCGGTCCCCTGCTGGGGCCAATGACCTTCACTAAGTCGGTCTGGAAACACTGTCGGGACAAATTCCATCTGGCTTCTAAGGCCTCCCCAATGGCCTCCTTTCTTTTCACCTCCCTCCTGCCGACCAGCACTTCGGCCTCCTTTGTGGCCCCATGGCAGCAAAACAATTTATTCAGATTTGCTGATATAGCTCATTTTCGCACCAGGGAACTCGTTCCATTCACGGAGCTCTGCAACAAATACGACCTCCCGCCCAGAGCATAATTTTCCTATCTCCAAATAAAGCACCTGATGCAGACTCTCGCAGGGGGCACCTCTCTCTCCACCCCCACTCCTTTTGAAAGGCTGTGCAAGTTGGGGCTGTCGTCTAAAGGGTTCATCTCTAGTATTTACGCCATATTGAATGACCCTCCCCCAGACTTGTACCACCCGTACATGCACAAGTGGGAGAGCTTCCTGGGAGGGAAGCTCCCATACCAAGTGTGGCAGACCATATGGCACAGAGCGGCCACCTCCTCGACTTGCACTACCTACAAGGAGAATCAATACAAGATCCTGATGCATTGGTACCACACCCCAGAGCTGCTTCATAAATTTAACCCAGCCGTCTCAAGTGCTTGCTGGAGGTGTGGTGCCATCCCGGGTTCTCTAACTCATATTTTTTGGGACTGCCCGAGCATCCAACTATTTTGGGCGCAGGTCAGCGGGGTCCTATCGGGAGTTTTCCATCGGGGGGTCTCTGTGGACCCTTCAGTCTCTCTTTTGAACATCCCGTTGACAGGTCTTTCTAAACATGCTTCTCCTCCATATCTTCACGGCTGCCAAATGCCTGATTTCCGCCTTTTGGAAACAGCCGCACCCCTCATCCCTACACGACCTGTACACGCGGATCTGCGAAGTGCAATGCGTGGAGCGACTTATGTCCCTTATGCATGATAAGCCTGAGGTCTACGATGCCGTATGGGAGCCCTGGCTTTCTTACTGGGAGCGATTACGTTCATAACAGCGCCTACCCCTACTAGGTAAATGACCCCCCCACTCCCCTCCTCCCTTTCCTACCTCCCCCTCTGTGTCCAGTCTCGTGTCCACCTGCGTTTGTCCTGTCTACTGCCTCTTTTACTATACCAGGTTATTTGGTTTTATTTGAATGTGTTACTTTAGGCCTTGTTATATTGGCCGACTTTGACACCTATGCTTTGGCTTAATTTCACCTTTCATTATTGGACTTACGGTGTATGTCGTTTAATCACGCTTTTTTCCTTTTCTGTAATTATCTTTATTTAAACAAAAGATCAATAAAAAATACAGTTACAAAAAAAAAAAAAAAAAGCAAAAACCTTTATTTAAAAAAATTTTTGTAAAAACCCCTTTTTAACCCAACATAGCAAAAGAAAAAAAACCCCGGGTGACAACGCCGACGGGGTTTCAGGTGAAAAATTTTCCCCCTTTAAGCCCATGGCATATTTGGTTTACATTAACATCAGTATGGGTAAAATACATGAAATAAAATAAAAAAGAAAGGGTGCCATAAAGTATTCATAAAGTAAATGGGGAAAAAACTACTCAATAATTCTGATATAGTATAGAACAATATAACCATCAATATATAAACAAAGCCCTACTATGTACATTACACTCAACACCTACAATGGGGTATCACTGATAGGGTACAGGAAACAACCTAAACACGGTCCCCATGTTTCCTAGTATATTTTATATAAAATTAAAATGGAACTTTTTCATGCAACTTTGGGTTTAAAGGGAGTTTTGGGGGCCCGGGTACTTTTGGGTTTTTTCAATGTTGCAAAAAAAAATTATCAGTCCCTTCCCTCCCCCCCCCACCCTGCTACCCTCCGTCGTCCCCCCAACTTCCTGAGGTCAACACTCAAAAAAACTAAGGGGAAAACGCAGGGTCTCGTGGTCCCTATTCTCAGGGGAGTAGTGTGACTCCAGCTAAAAATTCACTAGACCCAATTTTCCCAAAAATTTAAACAATGTATCCTGCATAAGTCCCTCCTGTTCAAAAAATTGGGGTTCCCCCCCTTTTTTGGAGATGAGGGACAAACAAGCCTAAACATAAGTCCTCCATGTTTCCTTATATATACACTACAATGGAACATAATCACTGCAGCTGCTGTATGTTTGTTTTTCATCATTGCAAAAAGTGTTAGTCCCCCCCCTTTCCTCCCCCAAACATGCTGAGTCTTGTCGATTTTCCACATCGTGGGGGCAACACACAAAAAACTATTAAAGGAAATGCATGGGTTCTTTTTTTTTTCCATTTTTCCATAAAGGGTAGGGGGGGACCCCCAGCTCAGATTTGCTAGACCCAATTTTTTTCCCCCCCAAAATTGGGCAATAGGGTTTCTGCCCCCCCCCCCCACCAACTCCCTAAGTCCCGGGCCCGGGTCCCCCACTCCCCTGGTGGTCAAACACAGAAAACTAATGGGGAAAAGCATCAATCCTGGGGTTGTTTATTTTTCCTCATGAAGCAGGGTGACTCCAGCTCTTTATTTACTAGTTTCCAAGCCCCCCAGGGGGAATTTTTTTTTCCCTGCCCCCCAACCACTGCTGAGTCTCCGTTGCTCTCCACTTTTTGGTGTCAAAAAAAGGGAATATTGGGGGAAAAACAAAAGGGTCTCTGTGGTTTCCATGCTTCCATGAAGTAGGGTAACCCCAATAAATTTTTTCAAGATCCAATTTTTCCATAAACAATGGATCCAGCATGGGGCCCCCCTCCTGTTTAAAATTTTCGGGGTTTAAACCCTTTTTTGGGGAAAAATGAGGGACAAAACCCTGAACATAAGCCCTCCATGTTTTCTATATATAATACTACAATGGAACTGTTCACTGAAAAAAAACCCCTTTAAGTTAAAGGGGAGTGTCTGGGGTTGTCCCTTTTTTTTTAAAAGTTTGAAATGTCCCTTCCCTGCTCCCCCACCACTGCTGAGTCTCCGTCGATCTCCACTTCCTGGTGTCAACACACAGAATACTAATGGGGAAACACATGGGTCTCTGTGGTTACCATGTTCCTCATGAAGAAAGGGAAACCCCAAATTTCATTTTTCACTAGACCAAGTTCCCAGGGCGGGTTGGCCCCAAAAAAGGGCTCCCTCCTTTAAAAAAGGTCAAAGGGCAGCCTTTCTGGGAAACGGGAAAAGGAAATTGGCCCAACAGTACCGACCAAAAGATCCCCTTTTTTCCCCCTCTTTATACTACAAGGAAACCCTATTCACCGCAGTTTAAATTTAAAAGGGGGTTCCCTGGGTTGTCCCTTTTGTTTTTCAATGCTGCTTTCCCCTTCCCTGTTCCCCCCACCACGCGATCTCCTCGATCTCCACTTCCGTGTCAACACACAGAAAACTAAGGGGGGAAACGCATGGGCAAGTGGTTGCCATTTTTTCCTCATAAGTAGGGAACTCCAGTTTTCGATTCACAGATCCAAGTTCCCCATGGGCAATGTGGTCCAACATAGGGCTCCCTCCTCTTCAAAGGTCTGAGGGTCAGCCTTCTCTGGGAACAGGAAGATAATGGACCAACAGTACCGACCACAGATCCTCCATATTTCCTCCTCTGTATACTACAATGGAACATATTCACCGCAGCTTTAGTTAAAGGGAATATACATCTATTCCAAATGTCACACTATTAACTAAGAAAGCATCAAAGGCATATAGGAATTTTTGAAAAATGCATTACTGCTAAGGATATATGAAAATTTGGGGTTCTTAGTTAACAATTTTGATCAAAAGTGTTTAAGCTCACCTCCCAATTGCGTCAAGGGACCCCAGCACAGGTCAGTCCTAACACTAAAACGTTACCTCTCTTGGAGCCTGTTCAGACTACAACACCTTAGGGAGTGAAAAGGACTAGCTACGGAATATCCTGCACGGATTTAAAACCTATGGAGATGGGCGGAGTGCAGAAAGCCAATGAGGCAGCCACTCCTCATACAGACTAAAAAAACCTTGTTTGGTTCTGCACACCCAAAAACATTTTTTGAAAAATGATGTTTTCTTAGTTGTTAGTGTGCCGCTGACATTTGGAATAGATGTATGTTCTTGCCTCGCCAGTGTGCACCTATGCTTATTTTTTTTCAAAAAATGCTCTCACCAGCAGCCTTTGCAGCAGCTCTCACCAGCAGCCTCTGCAGCAGCTCTAATAGCACTCTCTGAAGCAGCTCCCACCAGCAGTCTCTGCAGCAGCTCTCACCAGCAGTCTCTCAGCAGCTCTCAGCAGCAGCCTCTCGCACTCTAAGCACTCTCTGCAGCAGCTCCCACCAGCAGCCTCTGCAGCAGCTCTCACCAGCAGCCTCTGCAGCAGCTCTAATAGCACTCTCTGCAGCAGCTCTCACCAGCAGTCCTGCAGCAGCTCTCACCAGCAGCCTCTGCGGCAGCTCTAATAGCACCTCTGCACACCTCACCAGCAGTCTCTGCAGCAGCTCCTCACCACAGCCTCTGCGCAGCTCAATAGCACTCTCTGCAGCAGCTCCACCAGCATCTCTGCAGCAGCTCCCACCAGCAGCCTCTGCAGCAGCTCTCACCAGCAGTCTCTGCAGCAGCTCCCACCAGCAGCCTCTGCAGCAGCTCTCACCGCAGTCTCTGCAGCAGCTCTCACCAGCAGTCTCTGCAGCAGCTCCCACCAGCAGCCTCTGCAGCAGCTCTCACCAGCATCCTCTGCAGCAGCTCCCACCAGCAGCATCTGCAGCAGCTCTCACCAGCAGTCTCTGCAGCAGCTCTAATAGCACTCTCTGCAGCAGCTCTCACCAGCAGCCTCTGCAGCAGCTCTCACCAGCAGTCTCTGAAGCAGCTCTAGTAGCAGTCTCTGCAGCAGCTCCCACCAGTAGTCTCTGCAGCAGCTCCCACCAGCATCCTCTGCAGCAGCTCCCACCAGCAGCCTCTGCAGACTCACCAGCAGTCTCTGCAGCAGCTCCACCAGCAGCCTCTGCAGCAGCTCTAATAGCACTCTCTGCAGCAGCTCCACCAGCAGCCTCTGCAGCAGCTCCCACCAGCATCCTCTGCAGCAGCTCCCACCAGAAGCCTCTGCAGCAGCTCTCACCAGTAGCCTCTGCAGCAGCTCTAATAGCACTCTTTGCAGCATCTCTCACCAACGGTCTCTGCAGCATCTCTCACCAATGGTCTCTGCAGCAGCTCCCACCAGCAGCCTCTGCAGCAGCTCCACCAGCAGCCTCTGCAGCAGCTCTCACCAGCTCTCTGAGCAGCTCCCACCTCCTCTGCAGCAGCTCCCACCACATCCTCTGCAGCAGCTCATAACTCTCACGCACAGCTCCCGCAGTCTCTTAAGCAGCTCCCACCAGCAGCCTCTGCAGCATTTCTCACCAACGGTCTCTGCAGCAGCTCCCACCAGCAGCCTCTGCAGCATTTCTCACCAACGGTCTCTGCAGCAGCTCCCACCAGCAGTCTCTGCAGCAGCTCCCACCAGCAGCCTCTGCAGCATTCCACCAGCCGACAGCAGCTCTCACCAGCAGCCTCTGCAGCAGCTCTCACCAGCAGCCTCTGCAGCAGCCCCACGCCAGCAGCCTCTGCAGCAGTCTCACCAGCAGCCTCAGCAGCAGCTCACTCCAGCAGCCTCTGCAGCAGCTCCCACACAGTCTCAGCAGCACTCCCACCAGCAGCCTCTGCCAGCTCCCACAGCAGCCTCTGCAGCAGCTCCACCAGCACTGCAGCAGCTCCACACAGCCTCCTGCAGCAGCTCCACCAGCAGCCTCTGCAAGCAGCTCCCACCACAGCCTCTTGTTTCAAGCAGCCTCTAGCGCAGCTCTAATAGCACTCTGCAGCAGCTCCCACCAGCAGTCCTTTGAAGCAGCTCCCACATGCAGCCTACTGCAGCACTCTACAGCACCTCTGCAGTCAGCTCCCACCAGCAGCTCAAAGCAGCTCCACCAGCAGCCTCTGCAGCAGCTCTCAACAGCATCTCCTGCACACTCTCTACCACATCCTCTGCAGCGCTCCCACCAGCAGCATGCACAGCTCTCACCAGCAGTCTCTGACAGCTCTCACAGCAGTCCTGCAGCAGCTCAAGCACTCTCTGCAGCAGCTCTCAGCCAGCAGCCTCTGCAGCAGCTCTCACCAGCATCTCTGAGCAGCCTAGTACAGTCTCTGCAGCAGCTCCACCGCAGCCTCTGCAGCGCTCCCACAGCATCCTCTGCAGCAGCTCCCACCAGCACCTCTGCAGCAGCATCCACCAGTAGCCTCAGCATCTAATAGCATCTCTCACAGCTCTCACCAGCAGTCTCTGCAGCATCTCCCACCAGCACCCTCTGCAGCAGCTCTCAGCCAGTAGCCCTGCAGTCCTCTATAGCACTCTCTGCAGCATCTCTCACCAACGGCTCTGCAGCATCTCTCACCAACGTCTCTCAGCAGCTCCACCAGCAGCCCTGCAGCAGCTCCCGTAGCCTGCAGCAGCTCTCACCAGCAGTCCATGAGCAGCCCCACCAGCACCTCGCAGCAGCTCTCCCACCAGCACCCTGCAGCAGCTCTAATAGCATCTCTGCACAGCACCCACAGCAGTCTCTGACAGTCCCACCAGCAGCCTCTCAGCAGCTCTCACCAGCTGCCTCTGCAGCAGCTCCCACCAGCAGCCTCTGCAGCAGCTCCCACCAGCAGCCTCTGCAGCAGCTCTAATAGCACTCTCTGCAGCAGCTCTCACCAGCAGTCTCTGAAGCAGCTCCCACCAGCAGCCTTTGCAGCATCTCTCACCAGCAACGGTCTCTGCGCAGCACCCACAGCAGCCTCTCACATTTCTCACCAACGTCTCTGCAGATCCCACCAGCAGTCTCGCAGCAGCTCCCACCAGCCTCAGCAGCAGCTCCCACCGCACATCGCCAGCAGCTCTCCCAGCAGCCTCTGCAGCAGCTCCCACCAGCAGCATCTGCAGCAGCTCTCACCAGCAGCCTCTGCAGCAGCTCTCACCAGCAGCCTCTGCAGCAGCTCTCGCCAGCAGCCTCTGCAGCAGCTCTCGCCAGCAGCCTCAGCAGCAGCTCTCGCCAGCAGCCTCAGCAGCAGCTCTCGCCAGCACACTCTGTAACAGCCTTTGCAGAATAATCTTTGATGAATTACCTACATTTCTTTCTCTTCCAGATACTACAAAGCTCTACGATCTGAACAGTAAGATGAAGGTTTGCCCCTATCTGTCCTTGGGGGCCACGAAGTGGACGAAGACTCTGGCTTCCTTCAGTTCGCTCTCCTTCATATTCCTCTTCGTGTACTTGAAGTTCATTTACTTGACAGATGAGAAGGTGCACCTACACCGTCTACCCAAAGAGGTCACCTGTCCGGAGTCAACCCCGAAGCAAGTCAACCACTCTCGAACCATCCCTTCTGCCCACAGTCCCGATGGTGGCATCTTCTTCTTGGAGACCTCAGACAGGACTAGTCCATCCTTCCAAGTCATGTGTGCTGTAGAGTCCACCGCCCGAGCCAACCCCCACACACAAATATCTATAATGATGAACGGGTTAAGGGCCGACAACCAGTCCCTGCCCAAAAATTTTGGCATTTCTCTTCTCAGCTGCTTCTCGAATGTTCAGTTCATCCCTATGGACGTCAAGGCGCTCTTTTTGGATACGCCTCTTAGCACTTGGTACTCCAAAGTCGAAAGCCACTGGGAGTTGGTGGACTACCCGACCCTCTCAGATGCTTGCCGGCTGGCCATCCTCTGGAAGTGGGGTGGGGTTTACCTGGATACGGACTTCATTATCCTAAAAAATTTAGCCAATCTGACGAATGCGATGGGTTTACAATGATTGTACATCATCAACGGAGCGTTCCTCACCTTCCAGCCCCAGCACAAGTTCATCGAGCTCTGCATGAGGGACTTCGTCAACACTTACAACTACTGGCTGTACGGGCATCAGGGGCCACAGCTCGTGACAAGGGTCTACAAGAGGTGGTGTAGGACCCGGAGGCTGAGGGACAGGAACAGCTGTCGAGGGGTCAACGTTCTTCCCAAGGAATCCTTCTATCCGGTTGAGTGGCAGGACTGGAGAAAGTTCTTTGAGGTGCTCGAGCCGAAAGAGATGAAGTCGTTGCTGAGGAACAGCTATGGGGTCCATCTCTGGAACAAAAAAAGCCAAGGCCAACGTCTAGAGAAGGGCTCGTTTCTAGAGCATCTCCAGATGGAGTACTGCCCGACCACCAACACCTTGATGAAGATGTATCTGTAAGGGAAGGCAATCCAAGGGGTCGATGCCCTCCATGCTGAGCGGGTCTACCGTGCCCACCGTCACCACCACATTTCGTAGGTGGAGAGGATTATTTTTGATGCTCATTGGCTGAGGGTCCTGCTCCCCCAACACATCCCGGGGCGGTTCCTATTTACCCTTATTTATTACGTAAACAACGAGCCCTTGTTTTTGGCAAAGAAAAGTTCTACCTCATCGGATACAAAATTTTAAGCTTTATTAACAAGTGGCGCTCATAGTCACTGCCCTGCAGGTCAGGATCCGAGCACGCCGAGACTCCTGGTATCACTGCAGGGCATGCTGGGAAATCTCCGAGTGATGAGCTCTGGGGGCGGCTTGAGGAGCAATTCACTCTTCTCAGAGTCTCACTTTATGGCAGCTGTAAATTGAGTTATAGTGTTGACTTAAAATTTGTCTTTGCAAGTACAATGAGCTATATAGATGGATCTATGTATGTATGTATGTATGTATCTATCTGTATCTCATATCTATCCATCTATCTATCTATCTATCTATCTATCTATCTATATATATCCTATCTTTCTATGAATCTATCTATCTATCTACCTATCTCTATCTATCTCTATCTATCTATCTCATATCTCTATCTATCTATCTATCTATCTATCTATCTCCTGCCTATACTGTATCTATCTATCTATATCCTATCTTTCTATGAATCTATCTCTCTATCTATCTCATATCTATCTATCTCATATCTATCTCATATCTATTTATCTCATATCTATTTATCTCATATCTATCTATCTATCTCCCTGTCTATCTATCTATCTATCTATCCTATCTATCTACATCTTACTATCTATCTATCTCCTCTTTATTATTATCTATCTATCTATCTATCTATTCTATAATCTATCTCATATCTATCTATCTATCTATCTATCTATCTCATATCTATCTATCTCCTATCTTTCTATGAATCTATCTATCTATCTATCTATCTATCTATCTCCTTTATCTATCTATCTATCTATCTATCTCATATCTATCTATCTCCTATCTTTCTATGAATCTATCTATCTATCTATCTATCTATCTATCTATCTATCTATATCCTATCTTTCTATGTATCTATCTATCTATCTATCTACCTATCTATATCGTATCTTTCTATGATTCTATCTATCTATCTCTAATATCTATTTATTTATTTATCTATCTTTCTCTAATATATATCTATTCCTTTAACTTTAAATCACAAGGCCTTATGAGAAAGGAGCTGAGAAGCTCGAGCGCCTCTATTGGATGTAACAAATCCTCAATTTGATTTTGACTCACTGAGTCTTTAGAAAGCAGAAGGGATATTAGCCAAGCCAGTATCGCTCGTCTACAGACAGCTGTTTCTGGGTTTTGCCCCTCATCAGTGCAGAGCAGAGTGATACTGGTTGGCTGGGATATACCCTGGGTCTGACTATCAATGTCATAAATCCTGAGCTAGTTGAGGTGCGGGTTACATCATGGCCGGGGGCCCCGGTGGCAGCGCCGTCACATTTGGGCCCGGCTTGGATAATGTCTGGGAATGGCAGAACCTGCTGGACCAGTTCAGCATCAGGTTTAGATTCATCAGTGATCCCTCTTCATCATGTTCCCAGATGCTCTGCGGCTTCCTTGCCTTTGGCCTGCACAGATCAATGCAAATATTTGTGTACCCTGAGACGATGCCATGGCAGAGGGTGGCAGCACATTGCAGCAGTACTGGCGGTATAGTATACTGTATACCACTGTATAGTATATCTCATAAGCAGGGCAGTATGGTAGATCCCAGCCTTAGGGATGCTCTTACTTTTCCCCCATCCTGGTCACACCCTGTTACGTTGTCCCCAAAAACTACTGGTATATACTATTTCTGGTAGTTCTTCCGGGGTTATGCTACTGCTGGAAAATAGCGTGATAGGAGGAGAGTACAGTGTGATGGGGGGAGAGTACAGTGTGATGGAGTAGAGTACAGTGTGATGGAGGGGAGAGTACAGTGTGATGAGGAGAGAGTACAGTGTGATGGGGGGAAAGTACAGTGTGATGGGGGTAGAGTACAGTGTGATGGGGTAGAGTACAGTGTGATGGGGGGGAGAGTAAAGTGTGATGGAGTAGAGTACAGTGTGATGGGAGGAGAGTACAGTGTGATGGGGGGAGAGTACAGTGTGATGGAGGGGTAGAGTAAAGTGTGATGGGGGGTAGAGTACAGTGTGATGGGGTAGAGTACAGTGTGATGGGGGGTAGAGTACAGTGTGATGGGGGGGTAGAGTACAGTGTGATGGGGGGAGAGTACAGTGTGATGGGGGGGTAGAGTACAGTGTGATGGGGGGTAGAGTACAGTGTGATGGGTGGAGAGTACAGTGTGATGGGGTAGAGTACAGTGTGATGGGGGGTAGAGTACAGTGTGATGGAGTAGAGTACAGTGTGATGGGGGGAGAGTACAGTGTGATGGGGGGGTAGAGTACAGTGTGATGGGGGGTAGAGTACAGTGTGATGGGTGGATAGCAGTTATGGTGAATGGGTGGGTAGAGTACAGTGTGATGGGGTGAGAGTTCAGTGTGATGGGGGTAGAGTACAATGGTGGGGGAGATACAGTGTTATGGTGGAGAGTACAGTGTGATGGGGGTAGAGTACAGTGTGATGGGGGGGGGAGAGTGCAGTGTGATGGGGGGTAGAGTACAGTGTGATGGAGGGTAGAGTACAGTGTGATGGGGGTAGAGTACAGTGTGATGGGGGTAGAGTACAGTGTGATGGGGGAGAGTACAGTGTGATGGGTGGAGAGTACAGTGTGATGGGGGGTAGAGTACAGTGTGATGGGGGGTAGAGTACAGTGTGATGGGGGTAGAGTACAGTGTGATGGGGGGGTAGAGTACAGTGTGATGGGGGGAGAGTACAGTGTGATGGAGGGTAGAGTACAGTGTGATGGGGGAGAGTACAGTGTTATGGGGGGTAGAGTACAGTGTGATGGGGGGTAGAGTACAGTGTGATGGGCGAGAAAGTACAGTGTGATGGGTGGAGAGTACAGTGTGATGGGGGGTAGAGTACAGTGTGATGGGGGGTAGAGTACAGTGTGATGGAGGGGAGAGTACAGTGTGATGGGGGGGGGAGAGTACAGTGTGATGGGGGAGAGAGAACAGTGTGATGGGGGGGAGACAGTGTGATGGGGGGGTAGAGAACAGTGTGAAGGGGGGGTAGAGTACAGTTTTGAGGGAGTGGGAGAGTACAGTGTGATGGGGGGGTAGAGTACAGTGTGATGGGGGGTAGAGTACAGTGTGATGGAGGGGAGAGTACAGTGTGATGGGGGGGAGAGTACAGTGTGATGGAGGGGTAGAGTACAGTGTGATGGAGGGGTAGAGTACAGTGTGATGGGGGGAGAGTACAGTGTGATGGGGGAGAGAGTACAGTGTGATGGGGGGAGAGTACAGTGTGATGGGGGGGTAGAGTACAGTGTGATGGAGGGGAGAGTACAGTGTGATGGGGGGGGAGAGTACAGTGTGATGGGGGTAGAGTACAGTGTGATGGGGTAGAGTACAGTGTGATGGGGGGTAGAGTACAGTGTGATGGGTGGAGAGTACAGTGTGATGGGTGGAGAGTACAGTGTGATGGGGGGTAGAGTACAGTGTGATGGGGGGGAGAGTACAGTGTGATGGGGGGGTAGAGTACAGTGTGATGGAGGGGTAGAGTACAGTGTGATGGGGGGTAGAGTACAGTGTGATGGGGGGGAGAGTACAGTGTGATGGAGGGGTAGAGTACAGTGTGATGGGGTAGAGTACAGTGTGATGGGGGTAGAGTACAGTGTGATGGGGGGTAGAGTACAGTGTGATGGGGGAGAGAGTACAGTGTGATGGGGGGAGAGTACAGTGTGAATGGGGGTTGAGTGACCTCTGATCGGGGGTGTGAATACCTTGTGGATAAACATGTGTCTTGCAGAATCTTCGTGTTGTCTTTCTTCGGGGTGTGGACACTTCTGCAACTTTCTTTTTTCTCTTTGCTCCACAGCAGTTTTGATATAAAATTAAGCAGCTTAAACAGACTTTTTCCCATTGTTTAGCTGTTAGTGCAGCTGTAGTTTACGGCGTCATGAATTCTGTTACAGAATCGGAAACCTAGAGCTCGTTACTCTGCAGGTGTCTCCTGTCCGCAGCAGGACAATGTCCGAAGCATAGAGACGCCGCAGATCTCCTCTAGGACAGTACTCGTACTCGAGAGGGGTTGTTCCTGGAAGATCTACCATCCAGGATCCTGGGAAAGTTGGGCGATTGTCCCTTGGCTCGTAATAGATGTCACCCAGCTTTCCTGGAAGCTGATATATCTAAGACATGTCCAGTACAGCCCCCCCCTATGGAGGGGTTGAGGGATAGCACTGGACATCTACAAATTATTGGGGCACGGGACCCCCCGTATGATCAGATTCTGGGAGGGGAGGTCGGAGATTACAAAAATGGGTAAGTCTTTACAGGGTCAATTCAGGTTTGAGGTCGAGCAGTATTATATAAATTCAAGGCTGAAAAGCTTTATGGGTATTGGATTCAGGTAACATTTAAAATAAGTGACTTAAGGGAGATTGTCACCGAAATGAACTCCCCAGAGATTAGAGAAGCAGAGCAATGTCCTGTCTAAGCTGAACAGAGATCCTCGTGGGAGGGACTCCATGACCCATCCCAGCTCTGATTGGCTGAAAAGGCTTTTAATGTATATAGTAGGTGCTATAGCGCTGCTTTGTTCATATATCTGGACAGGAGTTTTCACCAAGGAGCGGTTCTGAAGACGTCACTCCAGTCCCTTCCTCAGACGACAGAATGACGAGGATTTGCAGCCCCTGACGTCTCAGTAATGGCTGCGCGCCGCCACCGCAGCGGTAACTGCTTTCATATAACAATACCATGTAATATAAAGAAATGCGTACTATTAAAGTGAATTCATAAAAAAAAAATGGTCTGGAAATTGGTCAATGGTCAGACAAACATTCAGGGAAATTGGGGCAAAGGAGGAGGGTCTTCTGTTCAGGATCCTGGTTACTAAGAAGACGTCTCACTATGGAGGACCCGTCCTGCCCTGCCTTACACAGACAACACAGTCATATGAATGGGCAGTGTGTAATTTTTTAAATTTTCACGTGGGGTTTGGCCTGCAGGGAAATTAAAACATTTCCCCTCCCCGGTTTCACCAGGGAAATTACAGACGATTCTGGGGGAAAGGGGAAAGGGGGAAAAGGTTCACAGGGGGACGTTCTGAAAGGGGAAAAATTTCCCCTTTAAAAAAAACTTTTTACAGAACCCGGTTTTATGACCAAGTGCTAGATGATAAAAGCCCGAATTTCGAAAGGGGCGACGGCCCTACACCCCATGGCGCAGGCTTCCGGGGGGCGGGTCTTAGTTGTCAAATACGGGTATGCCCGAAATTATAACACAATTTTTCCCGCAGGGCCCCCGCTACCCCGGGAACATGCGGGCAGCACTTCTTATAATTTACTCTGCAGGGACATCTTCTGGCCATTTAGTAGTATGAACTTTTTCCCATTTACAAAATTATGACTCAAATTGGTTTGGGGGTGGGTTTTATACTCCCTGCTATCTAGTAAAATCTAGCAGCCAGGTAGTGTATACTCACCTACTACCCTTTTGAAAAATCTAGTGGCCGGGGGTAGTGGGGAACCCACATCTACAATCAGTGGCATCTAGGGGCCCGGGCGGTATTTGGAAAACCCCTCTACTATCTAGGGGACTTTCTAGGGGCCGGGGGGGTAGTGTGATACTCACTACTTCTAGTGACATCAATGGTTTGGGGGTTTTGTGTGATACTCCTCAAACTTCTAGTAAACATCTAGGGGCCCGGGGCGGTAGTGTGATTTTCATCCCCATCAAAGGACATCTAGTGACGGGGGGAGTGGGGATCCCTAAACAACTACAAGGAAAATTCTAGGGGCCGGGGGTTAGTGGGGATACCCCTTACAAACTAGTGACACCCTAGTGGCCCGGCGTAGTGTGATACCCCTTTCACAATCAGGGGACATCTATTTGGCTGGGGGTAGTGGGGATCCCTAAACTACTATCCTTTGACAAACTATCCCCGGCGGTGGGTTTTGAACTCCTCAAACTATCTAGGGACATCTGGGCCGGGGGTAGGTGATACTCATCTACAAACTAGTGACATCTAGGGGCTGGCTATGTGATACTCATCCCCCTATCAGTGACATTTTAGGGGGCCGGAGGTAGGGGGTGATACTCCTCACAAACAAGTGACATCTAGGGGCCCCGGGGGGTAAAAATTATACTAAACAACTGCAGTGACATCTATTTGGCTGGCGGTAGTGTGAACTCCTCTACAAACTAGTGACATCTAGGGGCCCTGGCGGTAGGGATACTCCTCAACATCTAGTGACATCTAGTGGCTGGCGGTGGGTGTGATACTCCTTTTAAACTAGTGACATCTAGGGGAAAAGGGGGCGGTTTGAAAACCCCTTCTACTTTTCTAGTGACTTTCTATCCGGGCGGATGTGATACCCCCTCTACTACCCAAGTGACACCTATTGGCCGGGGGGTAGTTTTATACTCATCTACTATCTAGTGCCCTTCTAAGGGCTGGCGGTAGGGGTTAATACTCATCACAATCTAGTGCATCTAGGGGGCCGGGCGGTAGTGGGGATCCCTACCCTACAAATCTAGTGACATCTAGTGGCGGGCCGGGAGTGTGATACCCCTTCAACTTCAGTGAAAATCAAAGGGGCCCCGGCGAAAGTGTGATACCCCCTCTACAAACTAGTGACATCTAGGGGCCGGGCGGTGGGGTTGGGATACTCCTCTACCTATCCAGTGTCACCCTAGGGGCCCGGGGGTAGTGTGAACTAAATCTACTATCAAGGCCCTCCAGGGGGCCGGGGGAAGGTGATACTAAAATCTACTATCTAGGGACATCCGTGGCCGGGTAGTTTGAAACCATCTACTATCTAGTAAACAAAAAAGGGGGCCGGTGGTGGGGTTTATCCCTAAACCCCTGTCTGGGTTAAACATCTAGGCCGGGAAGTGTGATACTCATCTACTGGTAGGACATCTATTGGCCGGGGGTAGGGGAAAAACTTAATCAAACTATCAAAGTAAACATCTATGGCCGGGGGTATGTGATACTCATCACTATCCAGGGGACTTTCTGTGGCCGGCGGTAGTGTGATACCATCTACTATCTAGTGACATCTAGTGGCCAGTAGTGTGATATTTCCCTCAAACTTTTCTAGTGAAAACTAGGGGCTGGGTAGTGTGATACTCATCACTGTCAAAGTGACATCTAGGGGGCCGGGGGAAATTGGGGATACCCCCTCTACTATCTAGTGACATCCAGGGGCCCAGGGGTTAGTGTGATACTAAACAAACCTATCAGTGACCTCTAGTGGCCGGCGGTAGGGGTGATACCCATCTACAATCTAGTGAAAACCAAATTGGCCGGGGGTAGTGTGAAAACTCATCAAAACTATCTATTTGACTCTAGGGGCCCCGGTAGGGGTGATACTCCCTACAATCTATGAAAATCTAGGGGCCCCGGGGGTAGTGTGATATTTAAACACTTCTAGGGGACATCCAGGGGCCAGGGGGTAGTTTTATACCCCTCAAACTATCCAGGGGACATCAGGGGCCCGGGCCGTGGGTGTGATACTCGCCCTACAAAATCCGGGACATCTAGAGGCCGGGGGTAGTTTTAAAACCCCTCCTACTATCTAATGACATCAAGTGGCTGGGGGTTTAGTGTGATACTCATCTACAATCCAGTAAACATCAATGGCTGCGTATGTGAACTCACAAACGATCCAGGACTTTTTAGGGGGCCGGGCGGCAGTGTGATTCTCCCTAAAAACCATTTGACATCTAGGGGCCGGGCGGTAGGGGTATACCCCTCTACTACCCTATTGACATCTAGTGGTTTTTGGGGGTATGTGATACTCCTCTACTACAAGTGACATCGGGGGCTGGCGGTAGTGTGTTTCCCCCCCCTTACTATCTAGGGAAAACTAGGGGCTGGGGTAGTGTGATACTCCCCAAAAAAATCTAGGGGACATCTAGGGGCCCGGGTAGTGTGATACCATCTACTATCTAATGACATCAATGGCCGGCGGTATTTGTGATACTCCTCTACTATCTAGTGACACCCTAGGGGCCGGGGGTAGTGGAAACCCCAATCTACAAATCTAGTGACATCTAGTGGCCCGCGGGAAAAGTTGGAAAACCCCCACTATTTTACCCCAAGGACATCTATTGCCCGGTAGTGTGATTCTCATCTACTACTGTGACACTAGGGGCCGGCGGTAGTTTTTTGATACCCCTCTACTACTAGTGAAAAACCCTAGTGGCCGGGGGAAAATTTGAACCCCAACTACTATCTGTGACATCTAGGGGCCCGGGCGGTATTGGATACCTCTACTATCCAGTAAAACTACGGGCGGCGTAGTGTGATACCCCATCTACTATCTAGTGACATCTAGTCCCGGGCGGTAGTGTGAAACTCATTTCACACTATATAGTACATCTATGGTTTGGCGGTAGGGTGATACTCACTACAATCTAGTGACTTCTGTGGCTGGCGGTAATGTGATACTCATTTTACTATCTAGGGGAAAACTAGGGGCCCCGGGGGTAGGGGAAAAACCAAAACTACATCAAATGAAATCTATTTCCGGGGGTTAGTGTGATACCATCTACTATCCAGTCCATCTAGGGGCCCCGGGGGTTAGTGTGATACCATCAAATATCCAGTGACATCTATGGCGGGGCAGTAGTGCATACTCATCTACAATCTATTTGACATCTAGGGGCCCTTTTTGGTAGTGTGATACACCTCTACTTTTCAGTGAATTATTGGCTGGGGGTATGTGTACTCATCTAAAATTCTAGTGACATCTAGGGGCCGGCGGTAGTGTGATACCCCATCTCCCCTTTTCCAGTGACATCTAGGGGCCGGGCTTTATGGGGAAAACTAAACAAACATCCAGGACATCTATGGGGGCGTAGTGCGAAACCCATCTACTATCTATTTGACACCCAAGTGGCTGGCGGTAGTGTGAAACTCATCTACAATCCATGAAAATCAAGGGGCCTGGCGGAAAATGTGATACCCCCTCTACTATCCTGAAAACAAGGGGTCTGCGGTGGGGTGAAACCCCCCCTACTATCTATTTAAAATCTAGTGCGGGGCGGTATGTATACTCATTACTGCCCTATTTGAAAATCTACGGCCGGCGGTATTGGGGGAAATTTCATCAACTGGGGTAGTGAAAATTTTGGGGCCGGGGGTAGGTGATACTCCTCTACCCCCCAAATTAACACTAGGGGCTGGCGGTAGGTGATACATCCCTCTACTATCCAGGACATCAAGGGCTGGGCGTAGTGTGAAAACCCCCTACTATCTATGACTCATTGGCCGGCAGTAGTGTAAACACCATCACTGCTAGTGAAAACTAGGGGCCCGGAGGTAGTGTGATACTCCTCAAACTATCTAGTGACATCTAGTGGCGGGGGGTATGTGATACCCTCTACTATCCATGACATTTTGGGGGCGGGCGGAAAGTGTGATACTCCCTACTATCAAGGGGCATCTAGTGGTCGCATGATATTCTCCCCTCTACTGTAATAGTGACATCTAGTGGATGTCGGTAAGTCGTTGATACTCAATGTCTATGTCTAGTGGATCAGCTAGCGGACGGCAGCCGTGTAAGTGTGTATACTCATCTATGTCTAGTGGACATCTAGTGGACCAGGCACAGTAGTGTGATACTCATTTCTTACTAATCTGAGTGACACCTCTAGTGGCCGGCAGACGGTTAGATGTGATAGATCATCATTCTACTATGTACTAATGAACATTATGTGGTGGCGTGGTAGGTTGTGAATACTTGTCAGCTATATGCTGTGAGTGCATATTAGTGGGCTCGGAATGTAGTGTGTAGACTACTCAATTTATCATTCTAGTGTATCATCGTAGTAGGTCTCTTCTGTACGGCAAGTAAGTGTTAGTTAAGATACATTACTTTTCTTACTATCTAGTCGAGTACACATCTATGGGGCCGGCGGGTGTAGTGTGATATACAATTTACTAGATATTGAGTGATCACTTATGGGTGGTACGGCTTGTATGTGTAGATGAGTTCTTCACTTGATTCTATCTAAATGACATTTCTAGTGGACTGGCGGTATGTGATACTCTCTCATCTCTATTAGTGACTATACTCAGTGGCGCGGCGTAGGTGATATACTTCTCCTCGTTACTATCTAGTGTGACATTAGTGGCAGGCAGGTTAGTGTGTTTACTCCTTCTATATTCACAGTGACATCTGTAGTGGAGCTGTGGAAAGGTAGTGTCAGATTACTCAGTCTCTACTTATCTCAGTGACCATCTAGTGGTCCAGGCCAGGTAGTGTTGGATACTCATTTACATTCTAGTGACATTTAAAAGGTTACTAGGTCTCGGCTAACAATGATAGTCGTGATTACTCCTCTACTATCTACGTGTACATCATACGTCGGCAGGCTCGGAGGATGTGATTACTGTCCTATTACTATCCATGTTGTACATCTAAGTTGGACGGAGTGGAGTGTGATACTAAATCTATATCTAGTGAATTATAGTTGGCCGGCGTTACTGGGGGTAGTGTTGAGTACTCGCACTCGTTACTTATCCTTAGTAACATCTTTAGTGGTTCGCGTTAGGTAGTGTGATCGTTAACTACATATCTAGATCCCAGTGAACTTATTGTAGTTGGCCCTTTGGATTTTGGTAGTGATGATATCCTCATTCTAATAGTGATCGTATGTGTACGAATCTAGTGGCCGGACTGGTAGTGTGATACCTCACTCACTATACCAGTGACATCTAGTGGCCGGAGGTTAGTTGTGATACTTCATCTACTAATACTAGTGACATCCTAGTGCACATGGATCATGGGTGTTAGGGTGGTTACTCGATCTACTATTCCAGTTAACATCTAGTGGTTTTCCACGGTGGTGATTATGCAATCGTTTGTGTGATATCTCTCTCATCTAGTGACATCTATGTTGGCCTGGGCTGGTTAGTGTGATACTCGGTCTACCTTTTTCTAGTGACATCACAGTGATGGTCCATGGGTTAAGGTGTTTGGCCCAGTGGTTGTGTGATTACTCATCTACTATCTAGTGACATCTAGATGGCGGAGCGTAGCTGGTGTGGTAGAATGTGATACTAGTCTACTATATAGTGACCATCTAGTGGCTTGGCGATAGTGTGGATATCCTATACAATCTAGTGACATCTAGCTGGCAACGGACGGTAGTGTGATATTAAGTTATTATCTAGTGACATCATAGCTGGATGGCGCAGGTCTCTCTTTACCTTCGGGGTAGTGTGATCACTACATCTTACTGTCTCAGTGACTTCTAGTGGCGGACAAGAGGGTAGCGTGATACTCACTAAATATTATAGTGTACATCTAGTGGCGGCTGGTAGTGATGATACTCTTTATATCCAGTAACATTCTAGTTGGACCGGCCATCGTAGTGTGACGAGAGCTCATCGTTACTAGGATTAATGTAGACATTGTGGCTGGCTCGGGGTGGTTTGGTGGATGTGATACTGTCTATCTACTCAGTCCTTGAGGGAAGTCTTGTGGCCCATTGGCACGATAGTGATGCGTAAGGTAGTGTGGGGAATTCATCTCAATCTACTTATTCGCTCACTTAGGTGACATCTTGTGGACCGGGCACGTGGTATGTGTTGATGTACATATCTACTATCTAGTGAGAATCTAGTTGGCTGACGGCTGTACAAGTATTGTTCAGCCCGGTAAGTGTGATATATGCGCTATCTACTAGTCTTAGAGTGTGCACATCTAGTGGCTCAGCAGGTAGTGTGATACTGCATCTTACTATATCTAGGTGAACAGCTCATCACGCGCAATGTGGCGTCCCGGGAGGGTTGCTGTGTACTATAATCCTATTCTTACTAGTTACGGTGACATCTGTAGAGTGCCGGAGGTAGTGTGATCACTCCTCTACTATCTAGTGACGTCTAGTGGCCCTGTCGGTAAGTGTCGATACTCATTCTATTATCTAGTGCACATCTGTGTGCCTCGCGGTATGGGTGTGTGGATACTCATATACTATCTGTCTAGTGGACATCTAGCTTGCCGCCAATTCGGCTTTGGTAGTTTGTGATACGCTCCTTACTTTCTTTGTGACATCTATCATGGTACCGGGAGTCAGTTATGTGATACATGTCCACTCTACTACTAGTGACAATCTAGTGGGCTGGCGGTAGTGTGATACTCTATATTTCTGTCTTAGTGTACATCTAAGTGGCACGGCCTAGGTAGTGTGATATAATCTACTATCTAGTGACTCATCCACAAGGGGGCTGTCCTGGCTAGTGTGATACTCCATATTTAGTATCTAGTGACAATCTAGTTAGGCCCGGATGGTAGTAGTGCTAATCATTTGTACTATCTATGTGGACATATTCAGTGGTTTCTCTGGCGGGTAGTGTGTGTTTACTCGCTCTACTCTTATCTAAGGTTACATCTAGTGGGAACTCGGCATGTCGATTGGTTAGTGTGATATTCTCAGTTGTAATATACCAAGTGGGAAAATCATAGTGGGTTTCTCGGCTCCTACGGGTATGTGTTGATACACTATCTTACTATCTATGCTCAATTATATGTGGCCTGGAGATCAGGTAGTGATCGCTTATCACTCTCTTTAGTATTCTTAGAGTGAGACATCTAGTGGTGGCTCTGGCGTTTAGTGTCGATTCTCCTATTGATCTATTTTCTACTAGTGACATTGTAAGTGGGACCTCTAGGCTCAATCAAATATAGCAAGGTTACCAGGAGTGGTAGAAATTGTCGTTTACTCCTCTACTATCTAGTGTCCATACTATGTGGCCGGTTGTAGTGTGATTACTTAATCTACATACTCTACGTGAATCTATGTGGTCTGGCGGAGTGAGACCCGAACGGTAGTGTGATTACTTAATTATTCTACTAAGATCGTAGTGACAATTCCTGAGTGGGTCCACGGCAGGTAGTGTGCATTACTCCTTTACATATCTATGGATCATAGTGGCATGGAAGGTAGTCGTGTATAATATCTTACTATCCTGTGAATCTTGTGGACCGAGCGGCTAGTGCTGTAATCATTCTTATTATATAGTGTCATCTTTGTGGCGTGGGTAGGTAGTGTGATACGTTCTCTCCTACTATCTAAGTGGGAAATTCTTGTGGTCCGGAGGTTAGTGTGATAATCATTAGACTATGCACAGTGACATATTTGTGGCGGATTGGAGATGTTGTTTACTCACATCTACTTCCCAGTGACAATCTAAGTTCGGCGGCTCAAATGGTAGTGGGATTCTTCATTAATACTTATCTCAGTGAACTTCTAGTGGATAGGCTAGTAGTGTGTTGATACTAAATTAAGTCTACTATCTATCTGACTATCTATGAGGATCGTGCTTGGTAGTGTGATACTCATTCACTATTAGTGAAACTTTTAGTGGCAGGATCCGCTTTGTCGGTTGGATACTCAATATACTATCTAGTGAAAGATCTTCGTGGACTGGCGTGGTAGTGTTAAACTCTCCTACTATCTATGTGGACATCTATTGAGCCGGACGGTAGTGTATTACTCTACATCTGTTCATTCTATAAGTGCGATCATGTGTCTAGTTAGAGAATGGGCCCCCGAGAAGGAAAGTGTGTTAATCTGCTAACTAATCCATGATATTAGTGGACGGCGGTAATTTGGTAGTGTGATACTTACATCTATACTATGTCGTAGTGAAGTATACATAGTGGACCGGCGGTAGTAGTGATATCTCCGTCTACTACTCTAGTGACAATTACGTGGCTCGGCGATCAGGTAGCTGTGTGCATACTTCATACTACTTATCTCAGTGACATCTATTGTGAGCCTCAGTTATGCAGGTAGTGTGAAACTCCTATACATGCTGAGTGACAATTTCTAGTGGCCTGCGCGGTAGTGTGATATGCATCTACTATCTTAGTGGGTCATCTTAGTGGCCAGCGGTGGTAGTGTGATACTTCCCCTACTAATTCGTTGTGACATCGGAGTGGCCAGCTGGGTGTTGTTGGATACACTCACATGCTAACGTTTTAGTGAACATCTAGTGGCTGGCCATGGGATAGTGATGATACTCCTCTACTATTAGTGACATTTAAGTGGGACCAGGACCGGGTAGTGTGAATACTCACTCTCATACGAGAACTCCTCAAGTAACGCTCTTATTAGTGGTGTTCTCAGTCCTTTGGTAGAGTGATACTCCTTTACTATCTTGTTGACATCGAGTGGCCAGAGGTAGTGTGATATCTCATACTACTATTAGTGAAATCTAAGCGGCAAGCGGTAGTTGTGATTCATGCTCTACTTAATGCTAGGGACATTCTAGGGGGCCACGGCACCGGTGTGTGCGTAGACTACTTCATACTAGTACTAGTGCAAATCTAGAGTTGGCATGGCGCCACGGCACTCGGGGTATGTTTGTTGATAACTCCTCGTACTATTCAGTGACATTTAGATGGCCGGAACCTGGGTAGTGTGATTTACTTCCTCTACTTATCATTGTGCAACATCTAGTGACGTCCGTTACAAGCCCGCGTAGTGTGATACTCATCTAAATACTATTACAGTGACATTCTAAGTGGTCGGCGCTCGGTCGTGTGATATCATTGACTATTTATGACATCTTGCGGCCGGCGGTATTTAGTGTGATAACTCCTATACTATTCTAGTGACATCTAGTGGTCGGCTGGTGTGTGATTACTCATTCTCTATCTAGTGTACACTCTGTGGGCTGGCTAGGTTAGTGTATGATACTCTTCGTACTATCTAGTTGGACATTCTTGGGCCGCTCGGACACACGTGACTGGTGCTTGATGTTGTGATAGACTCACTACTTTATATCGTTAGTGACATCTGTACTGTGGCGGGCTGGTTTTTAGAGTGTGATTGTATCTTAGCAGTCATCTACTATCTAGAGTGAAATCTAGTGCGCAGGCGGTAGGGTGATACTCTACTACATTACTACTCTAGCTGACATCTAGTGCGCATGGCATCGGTAGTGTGAACTAATCTACTCTCTAGTGACGCAAACTAGTGGCCCGGCAGGGATAGTTGTGATACCTCTTACTAATATCTTGTGATCATTTCTAGTGGCCGGCTAAGGTAGATCTGATATAGTCTGTGATAATCAGTCATCTACTATCTATTGACGCATCTTAGTGGCCGGACGGTAGTGTGATACCTACAGCTACGACGCATCTAGTGAAAGAGTATAGTGGCTGGTCGGTGGAGTGTGTGATTAGATTCCTTGTGTATACCTCGTAACTCCTAAGTTAATCATCATAGTGGTCGCGGGACGGGGCTAGCATATCTGCATTCGGGTAGTGTGTTACTTCCATCTACTCGATCCTGTAACACTCTAGTGGGCAGGCCCGGTAGTTGTGATTATCCTCCTACTATCTCAGTGGTTCTAGTGGCGGCCCGGGTAGTGTGATACTAACTCTATTATCTAGTGAACTTCTAGTGAGCCGGACGTCAGGGTAGTGTGATATCTCCATATGATCTATCTAGTGCAACATCTAGTGTTGGCAACATCGGTAGTGCTGATCTCCTCTCTATCTATCTCATTGACATCTTCCAGTGGCTCGCGGTTAGTGTGATATCATATTACTTATCTAGTGACATTCTACGCTGGCCGAGCTGGGTAGTTGTGATTACTGCTCTTACTTTCCTAGTGACATCTGGTGGCTGGCGGTAGTGTGATAACTCCTCATACTTTCTGTGACGCATCTAGTGGCTGCGTCGGTAGTGTGATATCTCCACTATACTTATCTTGGTGACATCTGTGGCCGGCTCGGTAGGTGGTGATACTCAGTCTCATCTACTATTAGTGAACGATATAGTGGCGGCGGTTAGTGTGATCACTCCTCTTACCTATCTTGTGACACATCTAGTGCTGGCAGATAGTGTGATACTCCTCATACTATTTCTAGTGAACACAAGAGAAGACTATGTGGCCCAGCCTGGTTAGTGTGATATCCTCTCCTCTACTATTCCAGGTGCAGAAATAATCTATGTGGTCCCCGCTCGCCATCTCGCGCCGCTCGAGACGTCAGATTCGCATCAAGTACGCGCGCCGCCGCGCACTCTCTCTCGCGGTAGAATGTCGTGATACCTATCCGTCATCACTTACTACATAGTATACATCTTGTGCCGTGCGGTAGTGTTGATACTCCTTACTTTCCAGTAACATCTAGTGGCCCGGCGGGTAGTGTGATAGCTCTTCTACTATTTGTGTTAGACTGTATGTTTAGGGGTTACGGGCGGTAGTGAGATACTTCTTACTATCTAGTGACATCTAGTGGCTGGCATCAGGGTAGTGTGATACCCTTATAGTCCTTCTAGTGACTACTCTATTGGCGGCGGTAGTGTGATACATTTCCCTATATCTCTATCCTCAGTAACATTATTGGCCGGCGGGAGTGTGATACTGTCCTCATGTGCACTTAATCTAGTGGCATCTAGTGCGCCGGCTATGGTGCTCGTGTGTATGACTCCGCATTCAACTACTAGCTAGTGATATCTAGGGTCAGGGCTGAGTAGTGTGATAGTACTCCGCTATTCTATCTAGTGGCATCTAGTGGCCGGCTGGTAGTGTGATACTTGTTCAGTGCACTGTCTTGTGTCCATCTAGAAGCAAGACACGCTAGTATTGTCTTAGACAGTAGTGGGCTAGCTCACTCAGCTACACGGCCGGCCACTAGATGTCAGTAGATAGTCAGAGAGTTTTACAACTACGCCGGCCATCTAGTGTCGCAGTTAGATAGTAGAGGAGTATCACACTACCGCCGGCCACTAGATTTTCACTAAAATTGTAGAGGAGTATCACACTACCGCCGCCACTAAAATGTCACTAGATAGTAGAAGAGTATTACACTACCGCCAGCCACTAGATACCGTGTTTCCCCGTTAGTAAGACAACGTCTTACATTCTTTTTACCCCCAAAAGTCCCAGTATGTCTTTACTTCGGGGTATGTCTTATATAAGGGGCAGGTATAGGGCCAGCTTTTAGGCAGGTATAGGGCCAGCTGTAGGCAGGTTAAGGGCCAGCTTTAGGCAGAAAAAACACTTTACCTGGCTCCTCGCTGCTCCGCCTCCCCGCGCGCTCA
Organism: Phyllomedusa bahiana; assembly: GCA_025379985.1. Taxonomy (NCBI): domain Eukaryota; kingdom Metazoa; phylum Chordata; class Amphibia; order Anura; family Hylidae; genus Phyllomedusa; species Phyllomedusa bahiana. The sequence goes on along the minus strand of JAODAL010002190.1, from coordinate 165,484 downwards.
TCCCGGCACAGGCAGTGACGTCCATCAGGCCGCACTACGCTTACTTCGGGGTACGTTTTAAACATTAGGCGACCTCCCTAAGACACCGCTACGTCTTACTATCGGGGGTGTCTTACTATCGGGGAAACAGGGTAGTAGATGAGTATCACACTACCGCCGGCCACTAGATGTCACTAGATAGTAGATGAGTATCACACTACCGCCAGCCACTAGATGTCACTAGAATATATGAGAGTATCACACTACCGCCGGCCACTAGATGTCACAAGATAGTAGATGAGTATCACACTACCGCCAGCCACTAGATGTCACTAGATAGTAGATGAGTATCACACTACCGCCGGCCACTAGATGTCACTAGATAGTAGATGAGTATCACACTACCGCCGGCCACTAGATGTCACTAGATAGTAGATGAGTATCACACTACCGCCGGCCACTAGATGTCACTGGATAGTAGATGAGTATCACACTACCGCCGGCCACTAGATGTCACTAGATAGTAGATGAGTATCACACTACCGCCGGCCACTAGATGTCACTAGATAGTAGATGAGTATCACACTACCGCCGGCCACTAGATGTCACTAGATAGTAGATGAGTATCACACTACCGCCGGCCACTAGATGTCACTAGATAGTAGATGAGTATCACACTACCGCCGGCCGCTAGATGTCACTAGATAGTAGATGAGTATCACACTACCGCCGGCCACTAGATGTCACTAGATAGTAGAGGAGTATCACACTACCGCCGGCCACTAGATGTCACTAGATAGTAGATGAGTATCACACTACCGCCGGCCACTAGATGTCACTAGATAGTAGATGAGTATCACACTACCGCCGGCCACTAGATGTCACTAGATAGTAGAGGAGTATCACACTACCGCCGGCCACTAGATGTCACTAGATAGTAGATGAGTATCACACTACCGCCGGCCACTAGATGTCACTAGATAGTAGATGAGTATCACACTACCGCCAGCCACTAGATGTCACTAGATAGTAGAGGAGTATCACACTACCGCCGGCCACTAGATGTCACTAGATAGTAGATGAGTATCACACTACCGCCAGCCACTAGATGTCATTAGATAGTAGATGAGTATCACACTACCGCCGGCCACTAGATGTCACTAGATAGTAGAGGAGTATCACACTACCGCCGGCCACTAGATGTCACTAGATAGTAGAGGAGTATCACACTACCGCCGGCCACTAGATGTCACTGGATAGTAGAGGAGTATCACACTACCGCCAGCCACTAGATGTCACTAGATAGTAGATGAGTATCACACTACTGCCGACCACTAGATGGCACTAGACAGTAGATGAGTATCACACTACCACCGACCACTAGATGTTACTATTCCTCTACTATCTAGTGGCCCGTAGTACTATGTCACCTCCAGCCACCGTAAGTTCTGTCTGGGCCCTTGTGGCCCCTAATGTTCACTCATTGAATTATTATGTATACAAATGCCCCCTTCAGTGTTCATAACCCCGCTTACAGCCCCCAGTCTAGTCCCCATCATAGTGCAAACATCCTGATACAGATTCACACGGTTTTTATTAGCTTAAAATGGATAAAATAATGTTTTAAAAAACATTTTCAGAAAAAAAAAAAAGCTCTCACAGTAATAAGCTTAGAATTCCTTCAGGGGGCCCCCACTGCTCCCAGTATGTGTACCCACAATGCCCTGCACTGCAGAACAATTTCATGCATGATCCTAGCTGGCCGGGAATTTGCTCATCCTGAGCCTCCTGGTGCATGAATAGAATGCCAGAACTGCAGTGAACACTGACAGAGGAGAGAGGGATCAGAGTTAAGCAGAGACGGATAAGGCGTGTCCCCCACAGCGGCCACATTGCCGCTCACAGGTGCAGTGGGAGCTCAGATTGCATAGTCTTCAAGTTCAGGTTTCTATACATTTTAGTAGAGAAGAAAACTTTTAAATCAGAGCACTACGAAGTGAGGCCTGTCCCCGTGACAACACTTTTTGGCCCCCTGTGCTCTGCCAGGTCTGCGTTATCATAGGTACGTGGGGTCTTATAGCAACCAGCTTTTATTAGGTTATCCTTGCAAGGTAAAAAATATGCAACTGGGACCCAATTTTCCTATGATAACCCTGAGCTGCCAGAGCACAGGGACAGGAAGTGTTGTCATGTGGACACAGGCAGAGGCACTGATCAAAGGAGGTAATAGCATAAAAAAAATAAAAATCACATTCTCAAAATTCACTAAAGATTTGTGGTTATTCGTCTCCTAAGAAGGCACAAAAGGAAATGTAGATCTGAAAGGGGTTCCTGAGTTTAGGGCAACAGCTAAGCGGGTGCACCTGGCACATGTGACGTGTGAGTGCATCCCACTCTGCACGGGGAACACACTACTGCTCTTGCCCTCTGCAAATGGAGGGCAGAACAAGGGGTGATCCAATGAGGAGATGCAGGGGAGGGGATTAGGGGTGCTACAGTCTTGATGACCCCCTTTCATTAGAATTAAAGGGTCGTCCAGTTTCATGTAAACAAAACGTATCCATCGTACAATGAAAAATTCTGCAACTTTCAAAAGATCTCTGCTTGCTGTCACTGAATGGGAACATTAAAACCTTTACAAACCTAATCCCTCTCACAGCTCCAGCTTTGTTACATTTGTATCAGGTCCTAATAAACACACCAGCGGCATAAGGGTATGTTCACACAACGTTTTTCAAATCCGTTTTTGGATCCGTTTTTCGGACCCAAAAAACTTATCAAACAATGTGCAGTTTGATTTACATTGGTTTCAATGTAAAACACGCATCGCCGTTCAGACGAGTGATCACCGATGCGTGTTTACTTGCGTCTTTTCGATGCGCTTTTCAGATCCGTTTTAAGAATTGACATGTCCCCATAGGAAACAATGGAGTGCACTTTTGGAGCCCGAAAAAAGGGTTCTAAAAGCGCAACGCACTGGATTAAAATTTGAAGTTAGAGTGTAATACACTAAATCGGCCCCTAGAGGTCTCATTTGATCGAGAACAGGGCTGTCAAACACAAGGCCCGGGGCCAAATCCGGCCCGCCGCGATCTCCCTGACTCCGCACGGCTGTTTTACCACAGCCGCGCAGAGTCAGTCAGCAGCTACACACTCGGTGCAGCTGCTGGTACAGGGAGAAGGCAGGAGGGATCGTTTCCCTCCCACCTTCTCCCTTTGTATGTACGGGGCTCGGTGAGCACTTTACATACATACGGCGTCGCAGGAGGCTGCTTACACCGTACACCTGCTCCAGGACCGGACCGCGCAGCACTTCCACCAGGTGAATAGTTTTTTATTTTATAATGGGGGGGGGGGGGGGCGGTCTATGGGGCATCTATATGGCTACTGGGGGGCATCTATATGGCTACTGGGGGGGCTATGGGGCATCTGCCTGGCTACTGGGGGGGCTGTGGGGCATGTATATGGCTACTGGGGGGGGCTATGTGGCATCTATATGGCTACTGGGGGGCTATATGGGGCATGTACCTGAGTACAGGCGGCTATAGGGCATCTGCCTGGCTACTGGGGGGCTATATGGGGCATGTACCTGGCATGTACCTGGCTACAGGGGGCATATTACCTGGCTACATGGGGCATATTACCTGGCTACATGGGGCATATTACCTGGCTGCAGGAGGCATATTACTACCTGGCTACAGGGGCAAAATACCTATCTACCTACATGGGCAGATATAACTGTCATCTACAGCGGGCTTTATACCCACTTATCTACCTACAAGGGTCATATGTACCTATCTACCTATGGGGGGCAATATATTCTTCCTGGTTAGCCTCAAAGGGCTAATTATAATAGCAATACTGTACAAATGTAACAGTTAAGGAGAAGTTTACACAGTTCTAAAATTATGTCGGCCCTTTAAGGTACGCCGTGAGGCTGATGTGGCCCCCGGTGAAAACGAGTTTGACACCACTGATCTAGAAGAACTGTTTGAACTTTAGTAACCTAATGACCTACGTTAGGAAGCCCACTACGGGGATCGAACAACATTTTACATGTGTTTAATCTTATAAATCACTATTATATTATAATATATAATATTTTATAATATTTTTATAATATATTTATATATTATATATATATATTGAATGATATAAAAGCAGTTTTTTAGTATGAATGGGTGTTTATAGAAAGCTTGTAGAAGTTTTTAATATAAATTTATTAATGTTTTAAATAGTTATTATAGAATGTTGAGTAGGTTTTAGTATAAAATACTAAAATCACTCAACATTCTATAATAAACTATTATCAAAACATTATAAATGTATAAATAAAAAACTTCTAGTGATTTTCTATAAACACCCATTCTATACTAAAAAAAAACTTTTTATATCATTCAAGATTATATAATAAGTGATTTATAAGATTAAACACATGTAAAATGCTGTTAGCTCCCCATAGTGGGCTTCCTCTTACACTACTACCTAACCACTTTAAAATTAAATACATGTAAAATGCTGTTAGCTCCCCCTATTGGGCTTCCTCTTACACTACTACCTAACCACTTTAAATGAAACACATGTAAAATGCTGTTAGCTCCCCCTATTGGGCTTCGTCTTACACTACTACCTAACCACTTTAAATGAAACACATGTAAAATTTTGTTAGCTCCCCCTATTGGGCTTCATCTTACACTACTACCTAACCACTTAAAATGAAAACACTGTAAAATGTTGTTAGCTCCCCCTATTGGGCTTCCTCTTACATTACTACCTACCCACTTTCCACTCTAAGTGAAAATGTAGGTCATTAGTTACTAAAGTTCAAACAGTTCTTCTAGATCAAGTGAGACCTCTAGGGGCTGATTTAGTGTATTACACTAAAGATTCTACCATCTTCAAACTACAACCTCTGTGGATGGTATCATTTGTTTAATAGTCTCAAGTTCTTTGCCTGCATTTTATCTAGTGTGTACTGTGTGTATATATATATATATATATTATTATATATATATATATTATATTATATATTTATATATATTATTATATATTATATATATATATATATATATATATATATTGAAAAACGCATCCAAAAACGCATCTGCTTGTCTGGATGCAGTTTTCAATGCGTTTTTCTTCTGGTGAAAAACGGATCCAAAACGTCGTGTGAACATACCCTAAACCTCTGTCCGGTGCTGATAGTTTGTTACAATGTATCAGTCTGGATTCCACATTGTTACCTCCAAGACCAAAGCGTCAGCTGTAGAAAGTATCATCTTTTTAGTCTCTGGAGACACGTGCTAATGTTTCCATTCACTGACAGCCAGCAGGGCTCTTAGAAACTGAAAGGAAGTGGTGCATTAGGTCTGTTGGAAAGTTGCCGAACCTTGCATTGCCCTCAGGTGAGGAGCTCAGTACAGGTCGGGGTTGTTGCTGCTCAGCAGGACGGGATAGGCGGTGCCGATGTAGCGCCCGTGACGATTGACCACGATCTGCAGCTCGTACTCCTCCACCCGGACAACCGCCTTGGTGGTCTTCTCCTGGGACATGAGGAAGACGATGGTGTAGACGGCGACCTCAAACTCAGGGCTGACCCCGATGAAGCTGCTGCCCACCGGCTTCACCAGCTCCTTCCAGCTGAACTGCAGGTTCAACACCTGGTCGTCTTCATCCGGCTGCGGGAGAAGAGGAGATCAGCGGATGACACAACTCTTCTGGAAAAGCTGGGTGACAACCAATATGATCGCCATGACATTGTCAGCTCTTCTAGGATCCTGAATGGCAGAATCACCGAAGTGGTTTTATCTCATAAACATATCATCCTATAGAGTCAGACATGCCATTCAGGGCTCCAGGAAAGCTGGGTGACAACCAATATGGCCGCCATGACACTGTCAGATCTCCTAGGATCCTGAATGGCAAATTCACTTGTGTGTCTACTTCATAACCATATCTCATCATATATAGTCATACATGCCATTCAGGGCTCCAGGAAAGCTGGATGACAACCAATATGGCCGCCATTACAGTGTCCATCAGCTCTCCCAGCATCCTGAATGCCAGTCACCTAAGTGTGTTGATCTCATAACCATACCTCATCATATAGAGTCATACATGCCATTCAGGCCTCCAGGAAAGCTGGGTGACCACCAATATAGCCACTGTGACACTGTTAGTCAGTTCTCCCAGGATCCTGAATGGCAGATTCACCTAAGTGTGTTTATCTCATAACCATATCTCATCATATATAGTCATACATGCCATTCAGGATCCAGGAAAGCTGGGTGACAATCAATATGTCCGCCATGACACTGCCAGTAAGCTCGTCCAGGATCCTGAACGGCAGAGTCACCTAAGTGTGTTTATCTCATAACCATATCTCATCATATATAGTCATACATGCCATTCAGGGTTCCAGGAAAGCTGGCTGACCACCAATATGGCCATCATTACCCTACCAGTCAGCTTTCTCAGGATCCTGAATGGCCAATTTACCTAACTGTGTATACCATTAACCATATCACACCATATATAGTCAGAGGTGCCATTCAGGGCTGCTGGAAAGCTGGGTGACAACCCCTCTAGAAACTGGAATAACAATCACTTATCACTCAGCTTTCCAAGAATCTGAAAGAACTGAGACATATAATTTTTAGACGTCTTGGGTTTGGTGGGTGGAGCATGACACAGGGTATTCTCTTTGTGGTCATGCTCCGCCCCCGCAGAACCCAGCATCAGTTTTGCCTGGAGTTTTCAATTAAAGGGTCACTCCACTGACCACAATGAACCTCTGACATCTCTCCCATGATGCTTCAGGACTGGGAGAGCCCTCCCAAGATCCCTAATATGTATCCCCTGGTACAATGTACTCTACTAATCTCCTTACCCGGGCTCTTGTGCTGACGGCCCACGAACCCCTTATAGTCGATGTTGTTCCTCTTCTCCTGCAGGTAGAACTGGACCCAGTTGTGGAGCCCCATCATCTCTCGCCCGCGCTTCGACTCGCCCACAAACACGTGCTCGAAGCCACAGGAGTCCAGGCTGCAGGGAGGAAAGGCACAAATTCACACCCCCATCATTATGTAGACAGTCCAGGACTACGCTCTTCCAAGGGGGTTGAATACTTTTAGCTTATACCGCTCAGTCATATCCTGTTTGGGGTGTACTTACTTTAGTAAATAGGTTCCCTATGATGAGAGAGTATGTAGGTAGTAAAGCAATGGACCCGCTGTACAGATGAGGGCCCCAATATGGCTGCCTGGGCCGTAAATGACTGACGGGCATCACTTAATACACTATGACGGGGGCTGAATACTTTTGCAGTTCCTTACAGACTCACCCATATATGAACCCTGTAACGAAGTACATCATTGGGTTGGTAGAGGGCCTGGCGGGTGTTGATTACAGCTAAGAGTCTGGGGTCAGAGATGACTCCAATCCTGGCCACTTAACCACTTAGATGCTCCAGTCAACACGACCGCGGCATCTAAGCCATTAGAGAACAGTGTGACGCTCCTTTCCGATGACCTATAGCCCCTCTGCTATCTGACCGCAGGGTGCTGATCAGTTGTTGTAACAGCCGGGGCTTAAGTGAAGGTCTCCATGGCGGCCATCTTGCTACTCCTACTACACTCTGCCATAATGTACACTGTTCTGCAATAACAGTATACTGCAGAACAGTGTACCAGCAATTGTGTCCTCTAGCGATCAAATACCCTAGGGAGACTTCAGGTACAATTAAAATGTATATGGTGTATACTGTATATTGTTGTGGTGTGGACAGTCTATTCTTGTGCTGAGAGATGAAGGCTATTCCATGCAAGAAATTGCCAAGAAACTGAAGATGTCCTACAACGGTGTGTACTACTCCCTTTAGAGGAGAGCACAAACAGGCTCTAACCAGAGTAGAAAGAGAAATGGGAGGCCCCGCTGCACAACTGGGTAACAAGACAAGTACATTAGAGTCTTTAGTTTGAGAAATCAACGCCTCACAGATCCTCAACTGGCAGCTTCATTATAGGGTGAACCGCCCCTTATCGGGGCGATTACTCTGCCTCTAGGAAGGAATATACTGTATAGGGAAAATAGGGACCGCTAAATCCTAGGTGTCTGACCCTTCAGTTATCCCTATATTATATATACTCTCCCATACATTGTGTATATTCATCTTGAGGATTCTAGAATCATTCTGAACGGTTTTAGAGGCGATTAAAGCGTTATTTTCAAAAAGTGAAGATTATATTTTAATATAGGATTTTTTTCTTCTTTACAATGATAGTGTTGTATTGTCCCTTTGTGCTTTGAGTATTTTGGGGTCTGTGATTTACAATTAAAAAATAAATAAAATTAAAAAAAAATTTAAATCTATATATATAAAAAATAAAATATAAATATAAAAAAGTAAAAAAAAGAAATATTAAAAAGTTCCCTCCCCCTATATTTATTTTATAAATAATTAAAAACGTACACATAATTGGTTTCACCGCGTCCATAAAAGTCTGATCTATTTAATTATAACATCAGCCCTCCCGTGTGCTGAAAAAAAATTCCCCAAAGCCATAACTGAGGGTCTTTTTAGTCCCTTCGCTTTGCCAAAAATTGGTGTAAACGGTGATCAAAAAGCCGCACGTATCCCAAAAATGGTACCAATAAAAAGTATGCAAAAAAAAAACAAGCCAAGGTCCACGGGTGGAAGAACAGAAAAGTTATTGGTTGCAGAAAATAGAGCAAATTTAATAAAAAAAAAAAAATAAAAAAAAAAATTTAAAAGGTTTTTTTTTAATTATTTTTAAAGTAGCAAAACATAACGAAAATTCGACAAATTTGGTATCGACGGAATCGTATTGAGCTGCAGAATACAGAGAACAGGTCATTGATAGCGAACACTGATCTCTGTAAAAATTAAACCCTCACAAAAATGGCACAATTGTGTTTTTTTTTTTTCAACATTCCACCCCCGAAAAAATAATTCTAACTTGGTTTCCCTGTAAATGATAAGGTCGATGGGACTATTAGAAAATGCAACTAGTCCCGCCCCCCCCCCAAAAAAATAAATCCTCATATGTCTGTGAAGTTGGGAGAATGAATAGTTTGGGCTCTTGGAAGGCGGTGAGGAAAAAAAACGTATGTGACATAAAACAAATGGCTGCGGAGGAAAGGGGTTAATAACGGGAGGAGGTGGCAGGGTCCGCAGCTCAGAGTGAAGGGAATGGGTTCATTTTCTATTCTATGATGTCCAATAGGGCGACAGGAGAGGATAGAACTTTTGCAAAAACGGCGGTAAAATTTTTAAAATTTTGTACAAAATTTCTCTCTTTCCAGGCCCCGACTCACCCCTTCCCGGGCTCCCGGCTGTACAGCTGGAACCAGATGTTGTACAACTGAGACTTGAAATCTTTCAGATTCGGCTTCGACAAATTTTTGCTGACCAGATACTCGTGAGCGATCTGCAACAGAACACAAATGGTTACCCCGCCTCTTCATTAGAATAATTAAAGGGCCAGTCCAGCATTATGTACAGGAAGCATAATCACTGCGCACAGAAAAATTTTACAACTTTCTAATAGACTTTGTGCTTCATTTCACTGACAGCAAGCTGAGGTCATGCAAATATGGACGAATAGCCACACCTGCATGACCTCTGCTTGCTGTCAGTGAAAGGAAACATTCTTGCTTATACCAAAAATCCTAAAATTGTCAGGATGCTGAAAACACCAGCAACTCCCAATAGATATTAAAACGGATTCCTTTATTTTCAAATTGCGAATATCCAAACGTGAAATTAAATGCACAAGGTGCAAAGGCCGACGCGTTTCGAGCCGCTGGCCAATAACTTCCAGGTGTCTACACACCTACAGAGTGTAGACAACTGAAATTATGGAGCGGTGAGCTGGCTATTTGTCTACACTAGTAATTCTCAGAGCTGAGGGTTTGCTGCACTTGTATCCAGTCCAGACATTCCTCTGTGCAGAAACTTGTCTGGACCGCAGACTGATCCATTGTAACAAAGCATCAGGGCAGGAGAGGGATTTCTGCAGCAGGTGTGTTCCGCTCACAGAGCATTGTCAAGACCAGACACAGCTGTAACAAACCCTCAGCTGTGAGAGGCATTAAGCCTGGGCATATTCTCAGCCTCTGGATGCTTCCATTCATTGACAAGAAGCAGGGATCTGGAAAATGGAGAAGAACTGAAACACAAAGTCTATTAGAAGATTGCAGAATGTGATATTATACATTGAATGTGGCCACTATTCATTATCAGTCAGCTCTTCCAGGATCCTGAACGGCATATCACACAGCTGTATACACGTCATGACACATCACACAATATACAGCCAAACTAGACATTCAGGGCTCCAGGAAAGCTGGGTGACAACTAATAGGATGACTATTCCACTGTCACTAACCTCTCCCAGGATCCTGAACGGCTGGTTTATACACAGTTGAAACCAGCAGTTTCTATCCACTATATATAAAGCCCCATCTGCAGGTTTTTCTCCCCTCTATATAAAGCCCCATCTGCAGGTTTTTCTCCCCTCTATATAAAGCCCCATCTGCAGGTTTTTCTCCCCTCTATATAAAGCCCCATCTGCAGGTTTTTCTCACTCTCTGACATGAAATCAGAATAAACCTTCCCCGTTTTAGGTCAATTAGGAACCAAAATTATTTCTATTTGCCAAATGTCAGAAAAATGAGAGATAATTTTTAAGGCATTTTTATTACTTTCTGCAAAGTCAGAAGTTTCCATACACTGGGATTACTCCGCCTTTAAACAATTTGGGGACCGCCCATATGATGAGGTCAGGTCTTTGGAAGCTTCTGATAGGTTTATTGGCAACATCTGAGTTAATTAGAGACACAGCTGTGGATGTATTTTATTGCACACCAGAAACACACTGCTTCTGTGTGTAACATCATGGGAAAGTCTAAAGAAATCAGCCAAGATATCAAGAGGAGAATTGTGGACTTGGACAAGTCTGGATCACCCTTGGGTGCAATTTCCAGATACCTGAAGGAGCCTCGTTCATCTGTACAAACAATTATACGCAAGTACAAACAAGATGGGAATGTCCAGCCATCATACCGCTCAGGAAGGAGACGGGTTCTGTGTCTCAGAGATGAACGTGCTTTGGTCCGACATGTGCATATTAACCCAAGAACAAAAGCAAAAGACCTTGTGAAGATGCTGGCGGAAGCTGGTAAGATTGTGTCATCATCCACAGTGAAACAAGTATTGTATCAACATAGACTGAAAGGCCGCTCTGCCAGGAAGAAGCCATTACTCCAAAAGAAACATAGAAAAGCCAGATTAATGTTTGCAAATGCACAGGAACAAAGACCTAAATTTTTGGAGACATGTCCTTTTGTCTGACAAAACTAAAACGGAACTGTTAGGCCATAATGACCATCGTTATGTTTGGAGGAAAAAGGGAGAAGCTCGAAGCTTAAGAACACCATCCCTACTGTGAAACACGGGGGCGGCAGCATCATGTTGTGGGGTTGTTTTGCTGAAGGAGGGACTGGTTCACAAAATAGATGGCATCAAAAAGAAAGAAGATTATGTGGCAATACTGAAGCAACATCTCAAGACATCAGCCAGGGAGTTAAAGCTTGGGCGTAAATGGGTCTTCCAAATGGACAATGACCTGAAGCTACTGCCAAACTGGTTACACAGTGGCTTAAGAAGAACCAAGTCCATGTTTTGGAGGGGCCATCACAAAGCCCTGATCTCAATCCTATTGAAAATTTATGGGCCAAGCTGAAAGGCCAGTGCGAGCAAGGAGACCTCCAAACATGGCTCAGTTACACCAGTTCTGTCAGGAGGAATGGGCCACAATTCCTACCAACTACTGTGAGAAGCTTCTGGAAGGACCCAAGTCCTACAGTTTAAGGTCAATGCTACCAAATACTAATGCAATGGAGGAAACTTCTGACTTATAAATTCTCCCTCTCATTATTTTGCATTTGGCAAATAGAAATAATTTTGGTTCCTAATTGACCTAAAACGGGGAAGGTTTATTCTGATTTCATGTCAGATAGTGAGAAAAACCTGCAGATGGGGCTTTATATAGAGGGGAGGGAGAAACCTGCAGATAGGGCTTTATATAGAGGGGAGGAAACTTCTGGTTTCAACTGTAGATTTGCTGGAATGTATCACCCATAGCTCTTCATAATCAGCCAGATGTGCCATTCAGGGCTCCAGGAAAGCTGGGTGATAACCAATAGGATGACTATTCCACTGTCCCTCATCTCTGCCAGGATCCTGAATGGCAGATTTATGCTGAGCTGTAACCTATAACCCAAACCTCTCCACAACCAGCCAGATGTGCCGTTCGGGGCTCCAGGAAAGCTTGGTGACATCCCCTGCAGACGCTGTAATAGCAGCCACACTGGTTATCACACAGCTTTCCAAGAATCAGAGAAACAGATTTTTTTGGGTGACATCGATTCAGGAGCCCCAGCAGCGCCTGACCTTTATCACTTTGGTCTCCAGGATGGCGTCCAGGAAGCGGTTCATCTCGGCGACTTCTTCTGCGGTCACCACTTCGGCCACCCCGGTGGACATCTCATAGTTATCGAGAAGGGAGATGAAGGCTGCAGGGGAGAGAACAGAGCAGAGATTGGGCCTTATGTATGAAAGCTGGCTGGCAGGAAGACTGTCCTTGTCGTCCATAGCAACCAATCAGAATTCATAGCATCCAATCAGAGCCCATAGCAACCAGAGACCATAGCAACCAATCAGACCTCATAGCGACCAATCAGACCTCATAATGACCAGTCAGAGCCCATAGCGACCAATCAGAGCAACCAATCAGAGCCCAGAGCAACCAGAGCCCATAGCAACCAAAGCGCACAGCAACCAATCAGAGTTCATAGTGACCAATCAGAGCTCACAGCGACCAGAGCAACCAAAGCTCATAGCAACCAGAGCTCATAGCAACCAATCAAAACCCATAGCAACCAGAGCCCATAGCAACCAATCAAAACCCATAGCAACCAATCAGAGCTCAGCATTTTCATACCAAACCTGTCCTTGTCACCCATAGCAACCAATCAGAGCCCATAGCAACCAAAGCACATCGCTACCAGAGCTCAGCTTTCTTTCTAATACTAATTGTATCTCCGTTGCCCATAGCAACCACTCAGAACTCAGTGTTCATAACAAACCTGTCCTTGTCGCCCATAGCAACCAGAGCCCTTAGCAACTAATCAGAGCTCACAGCAACCACAGAGCTCAGCTTCCTGTCAAATACTACGTGTCTTTGTTGCCCATAGCAACCAGAGCTCAGCTTTCTAATACTAACTGTATCTCTGTTGCCCATAGCAACCATTCAGAGCTCAGCATTCTCATACCAAACGTCCTTGTCGCCCATAGCAACCAAGTGCAGCTCCACTTCGTCACTGTTGACCCTAGCAACCAATTAGAGCTCAGCTTTAATTTATTTCAAGAGCACTATAAGAAATGAAAGCTTAGCGCTGATTGGTTGCTATGGTAAATGGAGTCCAAACAGTAAACTGCGTTACCCATAGCAACCAATTAGAGCTCAGCTTTTTGTCTAATACTATAACTGTATTTATTGCCCATAGCGACCAATGAAAGCTCAGCTTTCATTTGTTAAACTGCTCTAAAAAATGAACTCCGATTGGCTGCTATGAGCTCTGATTGGTTGCTATGGGCTCTGATTGGTTGCTATGGGCAATGAAGACGGTCTTGTTGAATACATAAATACCCCAGTAAAAGTTCATGATAGGAGGTGGAGCCTAGAAACTAAATTTAAAGGGGAAGTACCTTCTGAACCTGAATAAGCGGAGGGATCAGAGCCTTTCTGCATGCCGCCATTTGTGACAATGTGGGATGGTGGGACAACCTCATTGTGTTCACCCAGTAAAATCCTATGTGTAATTTATGATTGCAAATTATCCTGTTATATTCTGCTGTTTGGCCGCAAGATGCCACTGTTTTCAGAATCTAATTTATGCATAAGAGAGACTAAAACATGTCATGTGACAGAGAGACAAGGGAGCAGCAACCATCTTAGAGAAAAGGACTGAGAGCTCAGGCAGAGGACAGACGCTGGGTGCAGTTCTGCTCAGCTCTCCTGATTCTGTGAGTCCATGACCTGTGATCAGCTCCTGAGAGAGAGAAGAGTTCGGCTGGCTGCATTGATGCTGTTGGCGAGGAAAGCACCATGAAGGAAGGGACACTCTGCGGGATCCAGAGACAGAGAGGAGCAACTACATCTTAGATACAGACTCCAACAGCTCAAAGCAGTAACTGCCGGCCATCTCAAGATAGACCCGGGTCGAATGTGTGCACGTCAACTAATCTAGAACCATTTCCAGGCCTGTAGTTAGCCTAGTTAGGGCAGATTTGGTGTCAAATTCAGGACATTGGAGAGGGCATGTCATAGTACTGTTACTATTGCAACTTGTTTGCATGTATTAATCCGTATATATCTATATATATATATATATATATATATATATATATATCTTCTGGGAATAGCGGGTAGAGCTGGTTAGGTTGTAAGCTGCTGTGCTACACCGCGAGCGCACCTTTGAACTGCACCACACACAATTGTTCCTGTCTTGTAAGGTATTAAAAGGTAATTAATGTTCGGCCTTTCCGAACCTCGCCGGTAGGTAAATATATTGTGTATCTGGAGAATACACCCCCGGCGGCGCGCTGTGTAGCACAGGGGTCTTAGTCCCAACTTTGTACACGTGTGTTTAGGGAATTCGTTGAACAAACTTTTCCGGCAAGTTCAGTAAACAATATTTCTGGATGTGCAGACCAAACATTGTTTTCTAGACTGTTTGCATGGGGGAGTGCCGTCTCTTCTGGTTTTCTTCCCCTCCACCTACCTGCACAGGCTTTTAATTCAATGCAGAGTAGCTTGTAGCTGGAAAATACTCTCCGTGAAATGTGAAGGTCTGAACAGGCACCAAGAGAGGTATAGCTAGAGTAGGTTCCCACCTGTATCGAGGTCGCCTTGCTGATTGACAGGTGGGCTTTAGCAGTTTTGATCAAAAATGTGAACTAAGCAGAAATGCTTTTCCCAAAATTCCTATGTCCTTTGGATAGTTTTTTTAATGCTAGTAGTTTGCTGTTGATATTGTGTTGTGTTTGTATGTTACTGCCACATCAGTGTACACTTATGCTCATTTTTTTTCAAAAAAGTTTTTGGGGATTTGCAGACCAAATATTGTTTTCTAGACTATGTGTATGGGGGAGTGGCTGCCCCCCTCTTTGGTTTCTTACACTCCGCCCACCTACACAGGTTTTTAAAGGGAACCTGTCACATAGGTTATGCCCCCCTTGCACAAGCTAATAACAGACATGCTGTTTCCAGCGCCGAGTCCCTTATTCTGTAAGATGCAGCAATTTTAGAGCATTTACTGCTCAAATCTTATTCATGGCTTGGTGTTAGCCACGCCTACCAAAGGCTAGCCCCGCCCACTGACAGTTATTCAATTTATCAGTTGAGGTGGGAAGGGCAAGCCTCAGATGGGCGGGGTTTGAAAAACCGGTCTCTTTATATGACTTTTCTTGCTGAAAACTGCAGATTTGAGCACTAAATACTCTAAAACTGCAGCATCTTACAGAATAAGGGACACAGTGCTGGAAACAGCAGGTCTGACACTGGCTTGTGCTGCCCTCAGCAAGGGGGGCAAAAACTATGTGACAGGTTCTCTTTAAATCAATGCAGAGTAGCTTGTAGCTGGAATCTTCTCTCCGTGAAATGTGGAAGTCTGAACCGGCACCAAGAGAGGTAACGTTAGTGTAGGTTCCCACCTGTACTGAGGTCACCTTGCTGATTGACAGGTGGGCTTACACAGTTTTGATCAAAAATGTACACTAAGAACCTCAAAGTTTGTCATGTATTCAAAGTATCAGAAATGCTTTTCTAATAGTTCCTATGTTCTTTTTGATGGTTTGTAGTGCCAGTAGAGCTGCCGATATTGGATTGTGTTTGTATGTTCCTGCCACACCAGTGTGCACCTATGCTCATTTTTTTGTGTTGGAGAGCGTTTTCCTTGTTTGTGACTTTGCTGTATTTCGGGAAGCCCACCTCGGTCCTCGGCTTACAACTCTCTACACGACTTGTTTGCACCGCTTTGCAGGACCGGGGCGTTCACTTTCTTGTATTCAGCGTTATCATTTCTTTTTCCCCTAATTTCTTAATATGGATCTGAAGTGTCTGACCTCCAGAGCACCCTTCCCGGCTTCTGGAAAGCTGAGTGACAACCAGTGCAGGTGTAGAATTTAGAGTAAAGAGGAGTGGGCAGGGGTGACTCTGTGACCAGATGAGAGTCCGTAGCTGCCAAAATGGCTGCCGTCGCGGAGCTCATCCCTAAACCTAGGTTTTCTATGGTTGAGTAGCTGTCACCTGACCAATGCTGTGAACCCACAGAACAAGGAGGACTCTGAATGCAGCTTTGGATGTGACTGGAGTATAATAAAAGTAACGTAATTCCAGATAAGTGAATAAAAATATATTAGTGGAAGATTTAGCCCAGATCAGGACAGGGACGGCCCAGGGTAGGACCCAACATGACACAATCGTAAGGACCATGCGGGGGAGGTACTAAGGATTTCAAGGACCCAGGGCAACTCAGAGTCTGGAGGCCTCAGGGAGGTGTTTGTACAAAAACTGGTTTCTTAAAAATTAGGCAAACAATTTCCAGCCCGGTGTCCCTGGGCATAGGTATAGGGGGTGCAGAGGTAGCAGTCACTACCGGGCCCTGCAGCCCCAAAATCCCTCCTGCCGCAGCATTGTCACTGGCACGTGGTGGCTGAAGGGCTCCCTTTCACTATTTGCACTTGGGCCCCGGAGCTTCAAGTTATACCTCTGCCGGTGACACTTCCCCGAAGCAAATGACTGGTCTGGTTTCTCAGGTTACAGACCTCCCCCCCCTCCCCATCTACATAAAGAGCCTGTATGTGGGCTGTCATGTGGACGCTCCCTGTGCCTTTGCCTTGGGCAATAATCCAGGAACATACATGGAACTAATATCCCACCAAAAGGGGGGTTTTGCTGGGTCCCAAAACATGGGGGGCCCCGGGCCCTGTGTTTAAGTTTTGCTCGAAGGGCGGGGTTCCCAAAAGCTTTTTTTTAACCCCCTTTTTGCCAAGGCATGTTTTTTTTCAGGGAAAAAACCTTTTCCGGGGCGCGTCCCCTAAAGCTCTCCGATTTTTTTTTTTCTCCCCAAAATTAGGAAATGGTTGCTTTTTATTTCAGTTAAGAGTTTTAAAATTTTGTTGGCCCGTACTTTGGGTTTTGAAGGGGAAATTTTCCCGCAAAGTACGGCCCAAAATTTTTCGTGTGAACTACACGGTGTTTTTTGGGGGGTTTATAGCTGTGCTGTAATGGGGCCCAAAAGTTCCCCCCAAAAACCCCCGGAAAAAATCATAGGGGTTGAGGGCGGGGGTTTGCTGTTTTTTCCCCCGCAACAGAACCCCCCCCGAAAAAAATAAGGGGACCTAAAGGGCCTTTTAGGGGGAAAGTGAAAAAAGGAGGGGAGGTGGCCGGAGCGTTGCGAAAAAAACCCTTGGGGGAACAGTACTTTCCCCACACAGGGGAAATAGTGGGCCCAAAACGGGGTCTGGGGGCCCCCCATGCGCTTTTTGAACATACCCTTACCATTAAAACCATTTGTTCGGGCCGGTATTTCCAAGCACAGGGGGGGGCCTTTTCCCCTCCCTATCAGAGCCGCGAAGAAGTCGTCACTTCTCTCCCCCGGGTGTGCAAAAATATGTTTATTGACGAAACCGGGGAGACGAGAGGGTTAATTCATAGCGCCCCCGTGGGGAACCCTGTGAATTCCCCAGAAAATTAGGGCGCGTGTGGGGGTTTTTTTGAAAAGGCCGCAAATACCCAAAAAAATTGTGCCCCTTGGTTTCCCACAATGTGAACATACCTTAGCCCCGGGGCGGCTAAGCAAAAAATCATAAAAACCCCTGACAAATGACAAGAATAAAAAATTATATTAAAAATATGTTTTGTCATCGGTTGTAGTTTACTTGTCAAAAGGGAATGTTCACAGGGCCCGAATTTGGGTAATCCATATTTCTCATAGAGAATATGGTTTTACCCCGTCCTCCCCCAATGCATACAATCGATCGAATTGTATGCTTTGGGGAGAAAAAGTGACATGTCAATGCTTGTCTATGGGGCCTTTTACACTTTTAAGTAAAGTTCACATTCGGGAAAAATTTTTTTGTCTCCCCCTTTTTAAAACTACTTAGAATTTTTTTTTTCGCACTGAGGCCCCTCACCCCTCCCCCCCTCACCTTCTTGCGGGTCGGGTTTTTTTCCCTGGGCGGATAAGAGGACAGAAGGGGGGAGCCTCTCACGGGGCCGGTTAGCGGGTGTTTCCATACTCCCTTCAGTGTGAGCAGCCGGCCCCCCCCTCCCCCCTTTCCTGAGCTCCTGTCCCCCCCGGGGTCGCCCCCCCCCCCTGCCTGCCATAGCGTTTGCTCGAATTAGTGCTTCGGGGACCCCCACACAGTGGAACAGCTTGCCCTTTCTACAGGTAAAAGTAATGACCGGGAAAAGGGAAACGTTCTGAACTCGGGGCACAGGGGGGTCTGGTCCGGGGCGTGTGCCCCGAACAAAACAACCTAGCGACGCCCCTGGCACCAGACCAACCGGGAAGAGACAGAATGTAGACGGGTGACAACCTACAAAACATGTGATTATTGCTGCAGTAAAACCCTCTTACCTGCAAACGTCTTTATGTTTTTCAGTTTCGACTCATCAACAAACTGGAAGGGGGAAAAGGGGGCACTGTCCCCGCCTTGCTGCCGCGGGAAATTACCCACCCTTCCCCCGGGAAAGGGGGAGGATACAGAAAATAATTTTGTACTTATTTTTCCCTATAATGGGGGCAGTATTATATAGTTATATTCTTGACAAGGGGCAGTATTTAGTGTTATATTTTGTCATGAGGGCAGTAATTATAGTAGTTTTTTTTTGTACATAGGGGGCAGTTTAGTAGTTATTTCTTGTAAATAGGGGGCAGTTTATAGTTGTTATATTCTTGTACTGGGGGCATTTTATAGTTTATATTCTTTTAATGGGGGGCAGTATTTGTATTTATTTTTTCTTTCATAGAGGGCAGTATTATATAGTTTATTTCTTGTAATGGGAGGGAGAGTATTATGATATTTTAAATTCAAAAAAAATAGGAGACAATTAATGTTATAATTCTTGTACATAGGAGACGTATTATGTTTATTTTTCTTGTACATGGGAGCAGTATTTAGTCGTTAATTCTTGTACATAGGGCAGTTTTTAAAAAGGGTTTATATTTCTTGTACATAGGGGGCAGTATTCTAGTAGTTATATTTTTTCTGGGGGGAGTATTTAGTAGTTATATTCTTGTACATGGGAGCTGTTTTTGTTTTATATTCTTGTACATAGGAGACAGCTTTATAGCAGTTATATTCTTGTAATGGAGACAGTTTTATCGTTATTTCTTTGACAAGGAGACGTATTATAGCAGTTTATTCTTGTACATGGGGGCGTTTTATAGCGTTATATTTTTTTTTTTACATAGGGGGCAGTATTAAGCAGTTTTATGCTTGTACATAGGGGGCAGTATTATGTAGTTTTTTTGTCGTAGGAGGGCTATTATATAGTTTTTTCTTGTAGTGGGGGGGCATTTTTATAGTAGTTATTTTTTTGTAGGGGGGGGCAGAAATTCTAGTAGTTTTTTTGTCATAGGGGGCAGATTCATAGTTTATTCTTGTAAATGGGGGGCAGTATTCTGAGTTATTTCCCCTGTACATAGGGGCATTTCTTAAATTTTTAAAATAGGGGGCAGTTTTAGTATTTATTTTTTTGTACTAGGGGGGGAGTATTCTAGTAGTTATTTCTTGTACATAGGGGGGCGTTTTCTGTAGTAATTCTTGTAAAAGGGGGCAGTTTTCTAGTATTATATTCTTGTACATAGGGGGGAGTATTCTGTAGTTATATTTGCATGGGGGAGTATTTAGCATTTATATTCTTGTACATGGGGGGGCGTTTTAGCGTTTTTCTTGACATAGGGGGCGATTTAGTGTTATATTCTTGAATGGGGCAGATTATAGTGTTATATTCTTGACATGGGGGGCATATTATGTAGTTATATTTTGTACATAGGAGCAGTATATAGTTTTTATATTCTTGAAAAAGGGGGCCATGTTATAGTAGCATATTCTTTTTACAAGGGGGCAGATTATAGTAGCTATTTTTGTACATGGGGAGCAGTATTTAGTAGCTACATTTTGTACAGGGGGGGATTTGTAGCTATATTTTTTCCCATGGGGAGCAGTATTATGTGCTATATTCTTGTACTTGGGGGAATATTTTGTAGTATATTCTTGAACATGGGGGGCAGTTTATGTAGTTATTTTTTTACATAGGAGATATTATAGTTTATTTTTTTTGTACATGGGGGCATATTTTGTAGATTTTTATTCTTTTACATGGAGCAGATTATTTTAGTTATTTCTTGTACATAGGGGGCAGCTTTATAGTTTTATATTCTTGTACATGGGGGCGTATTATAGTAGTTTTTCTTGTACATGGGGGGCGTATTGTAGTTATATTTTGTACATGGGGCGTATTATGTATTTATATTTTGTACATGGGGGGGGTTTTAAGTATTTATATTTTGTACATAGGGGCAGTGTTTAGTAGCTATTTTCTTGTACGGGGGGGCGTATTATAGTGCTATATTCTTGTACATAGGGAGCAGTATTTAGTAGTCATTCTTGTACATGGGGGGCAGTTTATAGTAGTTAATTCTTGACATAGGGAGAGTATTATGTAGCTATTTCTTTTTCAGGGGGGGCAATTTTAGTAGTATTTTCTTGAACATGGGGGCAGTTTATAGTAGTTTATTTTTTACATGGGCGTATTATAGTAGTATATTCTGTACATAGGGGGCAGAAAATTTAGTAGTTATTTCTTTAATGGGAAAAAGCAGATTATGTGTTATATTTTGTAATAGGGGGGCTTTAAATAGTAGTTATATCTTGTACATAGGGGGCGTATTATAGTGTTAATTTTGTCATGGGGGCTATTAAGTATTATATTCTTGAAATAGGGGGCAGTATTATAGTATTTATATTTTGTTTTTGGGGGAGTTTATAGTATTATATTTTGAATAGGGCAGTAATATAGAGGTTTGGCTGAATTCAGGACCCTCCTTTATTTCTTTCCTGCAGGGAGAGCGGAATTTTTCGGTTTTCATCGGTTGACTCAGCGCCCAGGTTGATTGAACAGTTTGGGAGCTAGGTTTGGTTTTCCCTTGTGAAGAAGAAAAATTGTTCAAGCTGAGAGTGTAGGGGTTACGTAGCCTTGTGGGACATGACTTTTTCTCTTCCCCCAGCCCCCCTTTAAAACAAGTAGAAAAGAAGCTTTGACAACAGAATGAACATGTCGGTAACTTTTTTGCACCTTTTTGTGATTTTTTTCCTGCACTTTCTGGATAAATAACTTTGGTTTTGTACTGAAATCCTAATAACTGAGTTTGCAGGGGTTCGGTGCCCGGTTTTTTAGGGGGAAATCTATTTTACAATTTAATTGAATGGAGAGACTAATGAGAAGAATGGAGCAGGGGTCCTGCTCACTGGAGCTAGCAATCTAATAGGTCCGGGAGCGGTGATGGGGCTTTTGTCCACTGTATACGAGCGGGGCAATCGTGCTGACGCTGCAGGACAGATACAGTGGAGTCGCTGGATAAGCTGGATTTCGGCATCAGTGTGTTTCCATTGTGCGACGCCATTGTATAGATATACAGTGCGGCACGATTAACAGCAGCCCAATGCTCTGCAGGTTGTGACTCAACGTGGCCTCCACTGCCCAGATCCCACCTTCCCGGTATCTCCACCTGGTATCACACGTCTGGGGTCGGTAATAGCGCCCGACAACAGGTTCTCGGCTGGTGTAGACCGGGGGGCTTGGACGATCCGGCAGGTTGTCAGCCCTAATCGGTCTGGTCATGGTCAGATTGTATCTGTGCAGCTTTCAGGTGTTACACCGCTTACAACCTAAAATATATGACCCTCAAGTGTCCAAAATGGGGCCAGCTGTACAGAGGAGGACCTGTCTCCAAACACAGAAGAGGTAAGGGATAAGCAAGAGATAAAGAGGAGAAGACAAAGGTGAGGGAGGACTGTGGAGAAGATAAGACTGATAAGGGGGGACTATAATGAAGGTGAGGGGAAAGACTGAGGCGAACGTAAGGGAGAGGGGGACTATAATGAAGGTAAGCCTGAGGCGACCGTCAGGGAGAGGGGGACTATAATGAAGGTACGACTGAGGCGAACGGAAGGGAGAGGGGGACTATAATGAAGGTAAGACTGAGGCGAACGTAAGGGAGAGGGGGACTATAATGAAGGTAAGGACTTCCGGTTTTGGCGCCAACGGGATGTGAGGAGCAGTGAGGAGCTCCTGCTCTCCCAACTCAGAAACCAGGCAATTATAAAGGTCAGAGGCTGGTGAAACGAACTGTCAGTGACCCTGGGGCTTAATTCGTGAGGAGAAGGAGGAAGCGGCGGTGGCTGTGATCTCTGAAGGAGAGGAGAAAGTGGAACTGAGGGGGAGGACGCGCTGCTTGTGTACTCACAGCGGGAGCCCGGGAGGAGGAAAGTCCTGAGGAGAGAGCCAGCCACGCAAGAGAGAGGTAGTCGGGGGCTGGTATCGGCACCGAGGAGGTGCTGAAGACTGCCGGGTGTGAGGAGGAGTGTGTTGGAGGAGAGAAGCAGCAGCTGTGCTGAGAGCGGTGGGGGGAAGCAGGAGCCTCACAGAGACACAGTGACCATATGCAAATTGTGGCTAACACAGAGCTTATCTATCCTGAGCTGGTTAAAGTTCTGTCCCTGCAGGATAGGAGTGCCCCAAGACTCCCAGAGAGGCTACAGCACGAAGTAACCCCTGGAATCTCCCCCAGTGCTACAGGGGGACGTGATTCTTGAAAGAACTGTGTCTGTGAGAGCTGAGGGGTCTGGCAGGAATAATTAAGAAGGCTCAAAGAGCTTTTCAGCCCCTTGAACAGCAAGTTGACTTGGCACATTATCTGAAAGTCTTTGATTACTGACCTGCTTTACTAGATGCCCCTGAAGGGTTAAAAAAGTCCAGTTGTCTCACCTACTCACCAGACAGCTCCACCGACTGGAGACCGTTGAAATTACATGTACTTTTCCTGGATCTCTACTACTTTGCGTGTGGTCAATTCAGTCTTCTCATTAACTTATCCAGGATCACCATCTACTGGAGACAGTTGAAATTACACATATTCTCCCTGGCTCTCTTCTACTTAATTTGAGAACAATATTGCGGCGCTGATAGGAAGAAGAGGCGACGATTATCTACTCTCGTCCCTATACACAGGAGAGAACTAGTCACGTGAGATCACTTGAAGGTGTTATTCATGGAAAAATATTTCCCAATCATGGGGAAATCTAATAAAGCAAAGTCCAAGGAATTACAGGCCGCTGACTCAGGAACCACTCCTGGCCATTCAACCCCAATTTCATCGGGCCTGCCTTCTCCAGCTTGCATGTCCGGGGCTCCTTCGCAAGATGATACCTATGAGTTATGCGAAACGAGAGAAGGTCATCTGTTGGACTACAAGAAATTGGCCATGGAAGTAGCACAATTTATCTTGCCAGACATACAAGCCACGCTGGCCGCCACGGTCTCCTCCTCTCTCCTGCAACTCCAAGCTGATCTTAAAATGCAAGACCAGAGAATCGATGAGGCAGAAGAGCGTATTCAATCGTTGGAGGATGACAACGAGATGCACTATTCAAAGATCAAGGATCTAATGCACGAGAACAAACAGCTATGGAGCAAAGTAGAGGACCTGGAGAACAGGTCAAGGAGAAATAACTTGAGGATCGTCGGTTTACCTGAATCAATACCACAAAAAGAGCTGTTATCCATCTGTGAGACAGAGTTACCCAAAGCACTTCAGATTCAGCATTTGTGCAAGGTGGAGAGAGCGCACAGATTGGGTCCTGACCGCAGAGAGCAAAGAGGCAGGGAAGTGTCGCCCCCAGGGGCCCGAAGAGAACGACCGCGACAAGTAATTGCTAAATTCCTAGATTTCACGGACAAAACTGCCATAATCCGCGCATTCAAGCGACGCAACACCCCAGTGATACTCAGAGGCTCCAAAATACTTGTTTTTGAGGATTTTTCGGCGGAGGTGGTTCGTAAAAGAAAGGCATTTTCCGGCATCTGCACAGATCTTTACCACAAGAAGATAAGATTCGCTCTACTGTTCCCGGCTATCTTAAAGATATTTCATAGCAACGGCAACACCTCTACGTACTATTCTCCGGAGGAAGCGAGAAGCTATCTACTTCAGAGACAATCTACATCGGCGGATAAAAGCTCTCCAAGACTGTCTCCAATCAGGTCAACTAGATCTCCCTCTCCGCAAAAGAGACAATCATCAAGAGCTTCGGCATCAGGACTGACGGCGGGGCTCCAGGAACAGGAAAAGGGAGCAAGTGCTGGTTCTCCAACTAGGAGATTACTGCCGGAGACTCCGCTACCTGCAACGTGAAATGAAGTTATATATCCTTTGCTAAATTCTCCAGGGACAAGGGGACTTTTCTACCCGTCGGTTCAATGCTTTACTTGTTCATTGAGTTGGGGGGGTGGGGGTGGGGATTGAAAATTCTTTTGTTCCCTAGGTAAAGGGAGAGGGGTGGTAGTATCTACCAAGAGGTTGATATTGGGTTGCTCACAATGTTGGAAAAAAGAGGAGTCCAGATCTTGAAGTTACGGTTTCTGTTTGCTGTTGGGATTTTAGTTCAGGTGGGGGGAGGGGAAGTTTCGAGCCTACTAAACAAGGAAATGGATAGTTTTAATTCATCATGTGCATTGAGTAGTGGGGAGTTGAGGCAGGTGGTCACCCAGGTGGAGAGGGAGGATCGGGAGTTTTCCAGATACAAGGTTCGTCAGGTATTGAAAGCGGGTGGGACAAAATTCACATGAAGATTATATCTTGGAACATTAAGGGGTTAAATTCCCCTAACAAGCGAAGGAAGGTACTAAGGCACTTGCAGAAACTCAAAGGGGACCTAGTTTTACTTCAGGAAACACACCTGAATGCGGAAGATATGGGTAGGATGCAAAAAATGTGGGTGGGAGAAGTGGTGGGAGCCCCAGCAATGAACAAAAAAGGAGGTGTCATGTTTCTCCTAAATAGAAACTCACAATGTACTGTGGTCTCCTCAAATCTGGTCTCAGACGGGAGGATCCTCCAGGTCACTTTGGATACCCCCTCAGGGAGGTTAAGCATTTATAATGTATATGCACCCACAACGCAGGACATAGCTTTCGTCCAAACATTGGAAGCAGCTGTCCTCCAGGATAGGGAGCCACAAGTAATAGTTGCAGGGGATTTCAATGGGGTCATGTGTAATAGAGAAGATAGGAAAAGGGCAGATCAGAGGAAGGATTGTCTAGGGTGGAAGGGGAGAGATTCATTGTCACGGGTGACTCTGGACCTGGGGTTAACGGATTGCTGGAGACATGGAAACCCGGAGGGAAGGGAATTCACCTTCTATTCAAATCCGCAGAATTCCTGGTCAAGAATAGACTACTTCTTCTTGAATGATAGAACGATGGGTAAATGGGTAGACTCTAGTATCCTAGATATTGTAATCTCTGACCACGCCCCAATCACGCTCACACTCCAGGATACTTTCCCTAAGGGTACCGATATACTCTGGAGACTGCCGGAATTCTTCCTAAAGGAGGAGGGTTGTTATGAGCTGGTGAAAAGCTGGTGGAAGGAGTTCTGTGAAACTAATGCGGGACATAGGGATAACCCCTTTTTGTTTTGGGACACAGCAAAGGCATTCCTGAGGGGGAAGATAATAGCTTATACAGCGCATATCAAAAAGCAGACCAGGGAACGGTTCCAGACGATGACCTCGCGGCTGAGGGACAGTTACACGGCTTTTCTAGGCTCTTTGAAAGAGGAGGATAAACGCAGGTGGATACAGGCGAAGCAGGAGTTTGAGGGATGGCAGGAAAAATTGGACAAAATATACAGTGATCGACAAACCGTTACGTTCTTTAAATTTGGTAACAAATCAGGGAAACTTTTAGCAAACATGGCCAAAGGAAAAAGGAAAGCAACTATAATTCATGGGATCAAGGACCGCAGGGGGACTAGACATACAGACCCAAAACAAATAAATACAGTGTTTAAGGAGTACTATGAGGAGCTTTATAGGGAGGGTCACCCAGTATCAGATCAGGCCCAAACAAGCTTTCTAGACAAGTTGAAATTGCCGGCATTGTCGGAGGAGGACTTGGGCTACCTTAATGCGCCCATAGAGTTGGAGGAGTTGATGTGCACGATTAAAGGTATCCCAAGTAGTAAAGCACCGGGCCCGGACGGCATTACGGGGGGCTTTTACAAACTTTTAGGCCACGATATAGGAGAGGTGCTTATCCAGGTGTTTGAGGAGATCTTAGATAAAAAGAGGGTGATGTCTTCGTCCCACACAGCCCATATCAGGGTGTTACACAAGGAGGGGAAGGTCCCGGATTGTCCTAGCTCATATAGGCCGATTTCATTAATCAATGTCGATATTAAAATATTTTCCAAATTAATGGCAAACAGACTAGCAGCGGTGCTGCCCAAATTAGTGGGTCACAACCAAAACGGATTCATAAAAGGACGGTCGGGGGTGGTTAATATCAGAACAGTATTAGCGGTTCTGGATAGCTTGGAGGGAAAGGAAGACAATCAAGGATGCCCAGCTCTATTTGCCGTGGACGCCGAAAAGGCGTTTGACAACGTGAAATGGTCTTGGCTATATAAGGTCATGGCCAAAATGAATATACAAGGGAACTTTAGGGCTTTTACTGAAGCCATATACGACCAACCGATGGCCAGAGTAAACACTCCTGGTTTCCTCTCAGATCCTATTCGACTACAGAAAGGGACACGACAGGGGTGCCCGCTTTCCCCATTACTCTTTAATAGTGCACTGGAGCCAGTCATTAGATATTTAGTCTCTTCCGATATCTTTGCGGGAATAAAAGTGGGCAGAGAGGAGGTCAGGTTATGCTGCTTTGCAGATGACATGATGCTTTTCTTGAACTCACCAAAGGATCATCTGGGAAAGGTAATTGCATTTCTGAATCAAGTGGGACCCCTTAGTGGGTATAAAATCAACATATCTAAAAGTCAGCTGCTTTTCTTAGGGGACCATGGAGGAGGGGTACAGTTAAGAGAGGAGGTTCAGGTGGTCTCTTCCTCCTTGACATATTTGGGGATAAGAATAGGAAGAAAGAACTCTTATTTATATCAATTGAACTATGGGCCCTTGATAGATAAAATACTAGGAGAGTTGAAAAGGTGGAGTGCATTGCCATTATCATTATTTGGTAGGGCGCAGCTGATAAAAATGATAAGCTTTGCTCGCTTATTATATCCCTTGCAAAATTTGCCCATTCTTCTGAAACATAAGGATGTAAACAGGTTACAATCCGCATTTGTAAAATTTTTGTGGAATTCCAAGAGGCACTAGGATTTCTATAAAAAGCTTAGTTTATCCAAGTTGGACGGGGTTTGAACCTTCCAACATTAGAATGTATAATTTAGCGGCGTTGGTGCGCCATGTGAGGGACTGGCTAAACGAGAGCAATAGTTTCTCTAACTTATACCTTGAACGGCAGCTGGCTTTCCCGGAGAACCTGGTTGCGCTCTTACACCCGGCGGTTAGAGATCTTCCCCTGCATGTTAAACGGAGCGTGGTGCTCAGAGACACTATTGCCACATGGAAGCATGTCAGGAAGCTGTTCACTTTGCCGGTGCATCTATCTAAATATGCTCCCATCTGGGAATTGCCCACATTTCCGGCAGGAAGGGAAAATAAGTTTTTCGAAGAATGGAGAAGTAAAAATATAAGATCTATAGGCGATCTAATCAATGAGCAGGATAATAGGTTCATGACGTGGCAAGAAATGAAAGAGAAATACGGTTTCAGGGAGGGACAGGTCTTCCAATTCTGGCAAGTGATGGCCTTTTGTAAGTCTAAGATTAAAAATTTAGCGGCAGCAGAGACGCCTGGCATATTTGATGATCTGGTAAGGGTCAGGATCGCTGTGGTTCCTTGTCCATGATTTACAGGAGATTGTGTGACAGAGTGCTAGCACCAATTAAGGAGTCCTGTTTTCGTTCGTGGGAAAGGGAGTTGAGAGACCCCGAGATCCAGCAAAAAATCAGAGCAGGGTGGGGGAAAATTAGGGCTTCTATTATTAACGAAAACTGGAGGGAAATGTTCTTCCGCTTGGCTCACAAAGCCACTTACGCGTTTAATCTTCCGTTAAGAATGCCCAGCGCACTATTCAAGGGAATGTCCCAAATGTAAGCTACAGAAGGCAGACCTGTTACATGGCAGATGGCATTGCCCAAAGCTAAAGACATATTGGGATGAAATTCTGTTGCTGATTAGAGAGGTGTGGAATGTGGAGGTGCAGAGTGATCCTATCAGCACGATCTTCCATTATATCCTTGTAAGGGACAACAGGACGGGATAGATTCCTGCCTTATTGAATCACAAAGGGGTACACACGTTATTACTGGTTGCTAAGAAGTGTATTCTAAGACATTGGTTAAAGGAGAGTGTCCCGACAAAGGATGAACTATCCTATTGATTAAGAGATTGTTAACCATAGATAGGATTGAGGCGGAAACAAATAAGAGCTCTTTATCTGAAAAGTTCTTTAAAAAATGGAAGAGTTTTATAGTTAAAACTTTTTCAGATGAAGAGGTAGGGGCGCTGATGGATCACTTCCGCACTTCTGATTACTACCTCAGGGAAAAATTGGCTGGATCCTTGGGCAGACTAGAGGTAGGAGATAATACATGACCAGGAAACGTATAGGTTGTCTAAGAAAGGTTACAAGGGAGGAATTCCCGCACTGGGTAGGTGATCTTATTAGAATATTCCTTGAAGAGGAAAGGGTGGTTTCACAATATTTTTGGTGACAATATTTTCCATTTCCGGGGTTGCTGGTGGGTGGTAGAGGGGGGATTGTTTAATAGTGGCTCGGTTTATTTTTATGGATGTTATTATAATTAAATGGAGAAGTGTAAGCGTTAAAGGAGCATTTAACTGTTACATATTGAAGTATTATATGTATATTGCGATGTGATTGTTTGTAAAGGATGACATTTCTCTTCTCAATAAAAATCATCGTTTAAAAAAAAAAAAAAAAAAAATGAAGGTAAGGCTGAGGCGAACGTAAGGGAAAGGGGGACTATAATGAAGGTAAGACTGAGGCGAACGTAAGGGAGAGGGGGACTATAATGAAGGTAAGACTGAGGCGAACGTAAGGGAGAGGGGGACTATAATTAAGGTAAGACTGAGGCGAACTATAATGAAGGTGAGGGGAAAGACTGAGGTGAACGTAAGGGAGAGGGGGGACTATAATGAAGGTAAGACGGGAAAGACTGAGGCGAACGTAAGGGAGAGGGGGACTATAATGAAGGTAAGACGGGAAAGACTGAGGCGAACGTAAGGGAGAGGGGGACTATAATGAAGGTAAGACGGGAAAGACTGAGGCGAACGTAAGGGAGAGGGGGACTATAATGAAGGTAAGACGGGAAAGACTGAGGCGAACGTAAGGGAGGGGGGACTATAATGAAGGTAAGACGGGAAAGACTGAGGCGAACGTAAGGGAGAGGGGGACTATAATGAAGGTAAGACTGAGGCGAACGTAAGGGAGAGGGGGACTATAATGAAGGTAAGACTGAGGCGAACGTAAGGGAGAGGGGGACTATAATGAAGGTAAGACTGAGGCGAACGTAAGGGAGAGGGGGACTATAATGAAGGTAAGACTGAGGCGAACGTAAGGGAGAGGGGGACTATAATGAAGGT
Source organism: Phyllomedusa bahiana (assembly GCA_025379985.1). Classification (NCBI taxonomy): domain Eukaryota; kingdom Metazoa; phylum Chordata; class Amphibia; order Anura; family Hylidae; genus Phyllomedusa; species Phyllomedusa bahiana. Next base: position 135,591 of record JAODAL010002190.1, on the reverse strand, counting down.
AAGACTGAGGCGAACGTCCGGGAGAGGGGGACTATAATGAAGGTGAGGGGTAAGACTGAGGCGAACGTAAGGGAGAGGGGGACTATAATGAAGGTAAGACTGAGGCGAACGTAAGGGAGAGGGGGACTATAATGCAGGTAAGACTGAGCTGTACGTAAAGGGGGGACTACGATTAGGTTAGGGGAAAGACTGAGGTGAACGTAAGGGGGAAGAAGTCTGTGGTGAGGTAAGATGTAGGAAAGGAAGAGGAGAACTGGGGTGAAGGAAAGGAGCATTCACCTCAGTCTTTCCCCTTACTTTCATTGTAGTCCTCCTCTCCCTTACGTACACCTCAGTGGTGAATGTAAGGGAGAGGGAGAAAACGAAGGTGAGGGGAAAGACTGAGGTGTACGTAAGGGAGAGGGGGAATATGATTAAGGTGAAGGGAAAGATGGAGGTGGATGTAAGGGGGAGGGGGATTACAATGAAGGTGAGGGGGAAAGACTGAGGTGTACATAAAGGGGATGAGGTCTGAGGTGAGCAGGGCTGTGGATTCGGAGTCGTCATAAAAGGGACCAACTCCGACTCCCAAAATATATAATAAGTTGGTCCAGTTAGTTCGATGTAAAGAGCAAGAGGAATTGGGTCCGGCCAGTGCTGCTGCTCCCATATCTTCAGCCTCATCACATGAGGAGTGTAATTGATGACATGGAGCAGGCAAAGCTCTGCCCCAGGGGAAAAGATTCTGCTCCCAGGTCAAACAGATTCCAGCAAAATGTTTCACCTGCTTTCAAAGAAGTAGAAAATCAACCATTCATCAAAACTGACTGTGGCTGAGGCGATTCCTTTATACCCTGACATTGTTAGAGATGTTGCCCCTGTGGTCACCGCTTTGCCCCCATCCCAAGTTAGTGTAGAGAGGCCGTTCTCAAGCCTGGAAATAATTAGATCAGATGTGAGGTCATGTATGCAGGATCTGATGGGGGCAATACTATTTCTCAGAACAAATTCAGAGACTCCACAAATGTTCCTGCACTGTTTTGCATATTTACAATTTTTTTGTGTGCTAAAGTCATATCCAATAAATATATTTTACACTGACAAGCAAAAGGGTAACAATGTTTTGAACTTGTGTCTTTCAGGCTCCATATCTCACCGTCCACTACAGCTTTGTACATGAGGCTACTGTAATTGTATACACAGTCATCTTACCTATCTTATACATAAATGTGACTTGCAAGTATTTAGCATCTGCTTAGTTCTTTCCTGTAACTGCATTGTTACTGTTTTGCTACTAAAAATCAAAGTGTTAATTTTTATTATTTTGTTAGTATTTGGGAAATCCATCTTTTTGTTTTCAGCTCTGCCTGAATCCTTCTGGGCTCTAGATCAGATTCAAGCATATCTTGACCAATATCTGATCCCAGGTCTCTTTACACGTTTCCAATGTTGGTGCAGACTGGACTTGGATACAGATACAGCTTTTTCTTCAGCTCTACCCACAAGTGTTCAAAAGATCAAAACATTGTTACCCTTTTGCTTGTCAGTGTCTGTTCTACCTAAATAGCTTGATTATTGTATCATAAGGTGATAAACAGCCGGATGTTACCATTTTACTACAGTAAAGTTATCACTTAAACATGCGCCGTGTATGAGGGAGTCGGGAGTCGGAGGTTTGGGAAATTGAGGAGTCGGGGCTTAAGCTTGCCGACTCCACAGCCCTGGTGGTGAGGTAAGATGTAGGAAAGCAAGAGGAGAACTGTGGTAAAGTAAGAGAGATAGACTGAGGTAAATGGAAGGTGGAGGAAGGAGGAAGCTTCAGTGAAGAGAGGGAGGAAGAGAAAGATGGTGACAGCAGAGGGTACGACTGGGGTGAATGAGCAGTGGAGGAGAATGGGGTGGGACTGGGGTAGGGCTGGGATAGAGGGGCGGTGGAGGAGAATGGGGGTGATGGGGTAGGGCTGGGGTAGAGGGGCGGTGGAGGAGAATGGAGGTGATGGGGGAAAGGGTGGGGTAGAGGGGGTGGTGGCGGGGGGGAATGGGGGTGGTTGGGGTTAAAGGGTGAGGTTTGAGGGGCGGTGGAGGAGAATGGGGGTGATGGGGTAGGGCTGGGGTAGAGGGGCGGTGGAGGAGAATGGGGGGGGGGTGGGGTTTGGGGTGGGGTAGAGGGGGGGGGGTGGAGGAGGGAAAGGAGGGGGATGGGGGGGGGGACTGGGGTAGAGGGGCGGTGGAGGAGAATGGGGGTGATGGGGTAGGACTGGGGTAGAGGGGCGGTGGAGGAGAATGGGGGTGATGGGGTAGGGCTGGGGTGGAGGGGCGGTGGAGGAGAATGGAGGTGATGGGGTAGGGCTGGGGTAGAGGGGCGGTGGAGGAGAATGGGGGTGATGGGGTAGGGCTGGGGTAGAGGGGCGGTGGAGGAGAATGGGGGGGGTGGGGTAGGGTGGGGGTTGGGGGAGAGGGGGGTGGAGGGAATGGAAAGGGGATGGGGGGTTTGGACTGGGGTAGAGGGGGCCCGGGGGGGAGAATGGGGGGGGAGGGGGGAGGGGCCCGGGGTTTGAGGGGCGGGGGAGGAGGGAAAGGGGGGGGATGGGGTAGGGGGTGGGGGGGAGGGGCAGTGGGGGGAGAAAGGAGGTGAAAGGGGAAAGGGCTGGGGTTTGAGGGGCAGGTTTGGGGGGAATTTGGGGGGGTGATGGGGTAGGGCTGGGGTGGAGGGGCAGTGGAGGAGAATGGAGGTGATGGGGTAGGGCTGGGGTGGAGGGGCGGTGGAGGAGAATGGGGGTGATGGGGTAGGGCTGGGGTGGAGGGGCGGTGGAGGAGAAGGGGGGGGGTGGGGTGGGGGGGGGGGGTGGAGGGGCCCCGTGGGGAGAATGGAGGTGTGGGGTAGGGTGGGGGGGGGGGCTTTGGTTTGGGGGAGAATTGGGGGGGATGGGGGGAGGGGGCTGGGGTTTTGAGGGGCGGGGGGGGAGAAGGGGGGTGATGGGGTTGGGCTGGGGTTGAGGGGCGGTGGAGGAGAATGGGGGGGGGGGGTGGGGGAGGGCTGGGGTAGGGGGGGCGGTTTGGGGGAGAATTGGGGGGGGATGGGGGAGGAAATGGGGTGGAAAGGGGCGGTGGAGGAGGGGAAAGGGGGTGGTTGGGGGGGAGGGTGGGGGGGGAAAGGGGGGAAATGGAGGAGAAAGGAAGGGGGTGGGGTAGGACTGGGGTAGCGGGGCGGGGGAGGAGAATGGGGGGGATGGGGGGAGGGTGGGGGGGGAGGGGGGGTTTGGGGGGAGGGGTGGGGGGTGATGGGGTAGGACTGGGATAGAGGGGCGGTGGAGGAGGGGAAAGGGGGTGTGGGGTTGGGGGTGGGGTTTGGGGGGGCGTGGAAAGGGGAAATGGGGGGTTGTTGGGGTTGGGCTGGGGTAGAGGGGCGGTGGAAAGGGGAATGGGGGGTGATGGGGTGGGGGGGGGGGGGGGGTGGGGCAGTGGAAGGAGAATGGGGGGTGATGGGGTAGGGCTGGGGTAGAGGGGCGGGGGGAGGGGGAATGGGGGGGGATGGGGGGGGGCCGGGGGTGGTGGGGCGGTGGAGGAGAAGGGGGGTGATGGGGTAGGGCTGGGGTTGAGGGGCGGGGGGGAGGGAAAGGGTTTGGGGGGGATGGGGGGGAGGACTGGGGTGGGGGGGCGGTCGGAGGAGGGAATGGGGGGTGATGGGGGGGGGCTGGGGTTTGGGGGGGCAGTGGAGGAAAAATGGGGGGGTGATGGGGGTAAGGGGCTGGGGTGGGGGGGGCGGGGGGAGGAGGGAAAGGGGGGGGTGATGGGGTAGGGCTGGGGTGGAGGGGCAGTGGAGGAGAAGGGGAATGGGGGGGGGGTGGGGTTTGGGATGGGGTTTGAGGGGGGGGTGGAGGAGGGTTAGGGGGTTTATGGGGTAGGGCTGGGGTTGAGGGGCGGGGGAGGGGGAATGGGGGGTGATGGGGGAGGGGCTGGGGGGTTTGGGGGGGCGGGGGGAGGGAATGGGGGTTTTGGGGTTGGACTGGGGTGGGGGGGGCGGTGGGGGAATGGGGGAGGGGTTAGGGGGATGGGGTTGGGGGGGGCGGGGGGGGGGTGGAGGGGGGGAAAGGGGGGTTTTTTGGGGCGGAACCCGGGGGGGTTGGGGGGGGGGGGGGGCGGTGGTGGAGGGAAAAAAGGGGGGGTTTGGGAAAAAGGAAATTTTGGTGACCGGACCCGGATGGGGAAAGGAAAAAAACAAGAGGCGGGTGGGGCGGGGGGGAAAAGGAAAAAGGAGGAAAAAGGGGGCCATTGGGGAAAGGTGGAAAGGGGAAATGTGGGGGGAAAACAATGACGGGAAAAAGAGGTCCCTGACCCGGAACCCTGGTTTGAAGGAAAAGGGGGTAACAATGAGGCGATGGCCGGGCAGCCGGGGGGGACAGGGGGGGAAAATGGTTAAGAGGAGGGGGTCACCGGGGCCCTGATGGCTGTACATGAGGAGGAAAGAGGTGGCATAAAAAGGGCCCCGGGCACCAAACTGTGAACCCCCACCTTTTTAGGTGAACACTTGACCGCCCTTTTTTTAAAAGTTGTGGGTTTTCTGGGACTTCCCCGGGCCCGTCTGAATGGGGAAAACCGCCTTAAACATTTAAAAAAAACTCTTTCGGGTGGACAAAAGTGCCCATTATAGCGTTTTGGGGGGGTGGGGAAGAAGGCAAGGGGCACTCCCTGCCCTTTGCTGTGTCAGCTAAGTGTTGTCTTTGGGAACACTTTGGAAACCCCCGAAGAAGATGTCGGGGATCTAGAACAGGTGGAAAAATTGACTGAAAAGATCTGATTGATTGCTTTAGTAAAACAGAGGTTTATGTTTCATTTTCCTGTGAAAGGGAAAAAAAAAGGGTCTGGGAAACCGTGCCCCTGACAAAAAATTTGCATGTCGTCAGTGTTATCATTGGGAAAAAGGAGCAAAAATTTTTTAATCTTTATCTAGAGAGGTGAGTAAATCGTTGACTCAGTGTTATCACAGGGACCTATCATAATCCAGCTTTAATTTGTGTAGCAATTTGCTAATGCAGTGTTATCATAGGGACGCCGGGCTACATAGTCACCATTGATAGGTGTACTCTCATTCTTCTAGGACAGGAGAGTATAAGGGGAAAATAAGATGTGGTTGTTGTCTGTGAGATCAGTGTCCCTCATGATAACACTAAGCCTCTATAGCACAGAGACAGGAAGTGTTGTCATAGGAAGACTATAATGAAACCTTCCCCTTCAAGAAGCAAATAAAAATTACAAGAATGACTATTTTAGTCGCTGAACATGTGACAGGAAGGGTGGGAGGTTGATTAAGGAGCTTCAGTAACCCATATACCCGTGGCCTGGCACTGCCACCCACCAAGCTCGGGTGCTACATCTGTTCTTAGCCAGTATGGGGGAAGGGAGAGAAAATAATATTTACAACATGTAACCCCTGACGGGCATGGAAGACCAGGGGGCGAGATCACCCACAGACATAATAATGTGAACATGACAACCCCTACGGGCAGCCACCTGTTTTCTATATAGATTTGTTCCTTACAACGTCTCGCATCCGGGTCACCCGATTCCGCACTGCGCTATGATGTTAGTTTTGGCGCACATCCAGTTTTAGTCACTTTACTGCCAACGGTTTAACACTGCGGCTGCCGACCAATTATCCTGCATACAAGAGTCCGCGATGGACCTCGACACCCCCACCAGAGCTACCGAGGCCTGTAGAGACCAATAAGGATGAGCTGGAATCTGCTCGGTGACTACCAGATGGAAGCTCCGCCCAGAGTGAAAGGATTAGAAATCTCTGCTGTACCCTGAGGCATGATGGGAGTGATACATGGAGTAAAATAACGGCGTCTAGATGAGTCTGTGAGATGAAACCTCTGCGGCAGGATCTCCAGGAGGGGTTCCTGCTCCAGTATTGGGGAAATCAGTGGTGACTGGAGCTGCCCTGTAAGCGGAGTAATGTTACCTCCAGTATAATCAGCCGATTACAGGCGGCGGATGTGGACGTTATCCCCTGATAATCCCAGCTCTGCCCCAGGATGGATCCAGAAAGCTGCCAACCCCAAATAATTGCCCCTTTAATGGGGTTGTCTCACTACAGGGATCGCTGCTTCTTATAGTAAAGATCTTGCAAAAACAAGTCACTTTGCAATATGTGTCTATTACCAGTGTCCTACCTATTCCTAGATATCCCCTCTTGTATGGGCTGCATCAGCTCCTCAGGTCGCTATAACTACAGACCTGTTTGATCTCTCCTGATAGGCTGCCAGCACTGGTCTCTATAGCTACAGACCTGTTCGTTCTCTCCTGACAGGCTGCCAGCACTGGTCGCTATAGCTACAGACCTGTTCGTTCTCTCCTGATAGCGACCAGTGCAGGCAGCCTATAGCTACAGACCTGTTCGTTCTCTCCTGATAGGCTGTCAGCACTAGTAGCTATAGCTACAGACCTGTTCTATCTCTCCTGATAGGCTGCCAGTGCTGGTGGCTATAGCTACAGACCTGTTCGATCTCTCCTGATAGGCTGCCAGCACTGGTCGCTATAGCTACAGACCTGTTCTATCTCTCCTGATAGGCTGCCAGCAGTGGTCGCTATAGCTACAGACCTGTTCTATCTCTCCTGATAGGCTGCTAGCGCTGGTGGTTATAGCTACAGACCTGTTCTCTCTCTCCTGATAGGCTGCCAGTGCTGGTGGCTATAGCTACAGACCTGTTTCATCTCTCCTGATAGGCTGCCAGTGCTGGTGGCTATAGCTACAGACCTGTTACATCTCTCCTGATAGGCTGCCAGCACTGGTCGCTATAGCTACAGACCTGTTTGATCTCTCCTGATAGGCTGCCAGCACTGGTTGCTATAGCTACAGACCTGTTTGATCTCTCCTGATAGGCTGCCAGCGTTGGTCGCTATAGCTACAGAACTGGTTTCTACTGCAGCCTAGTAGAAGCCAGTAAACAAGCCCTTGAATTCAGAATGAAACCAAGAAAACAGGACTGAGGTGAGATGTAGTGAGACAACCCTTTTAAGTCTTCCCATGTGGCTCTGTCTAGTATGTGGAAATCACCCGGGGGAAGGGAGCAGCTAAATCCCACAAGAATCCCATCAGCGCAGTCCTCACCGCTATAGCAAAGGTTACCTGTCCCTGTTATGACACAGATGATGCCAGATCACTTGGCAGATGGGGTGGTACGGCCATGGGCCCCTGTGTTGTCACGCACCATGCGACGGGTATTAGGATGAAGCGCCCTGCACTCTATCTCCATTAGTCCCATAGACTATGAATGGGGCAGCGATGAGGACATCAAAACACTGCTCCATTCAAAGAGGGGCCCCCATTCCTAGGAGCATCAGGGGCCCCTGATCGGACACTTATCAATCATTAAAAAGGCAAGTTATAACCCCTCCTAATAGACAAAGTCCCCCCATTCTAGCCCCTCCTAATAGACAAAGTCCCCCCATTCTATCCCCTCTTAATAGAGACACAGTCCCCTCATTGTATTCCCTCCTTATAGACAAAGTCCCCCCATTCTATCCCCTCCTTATAGACAAAGTCCCCCATTGTATCCCCTCCTAATAGACAAAGTCCCCCATTCTATCCCCTCCTTATAGAGACACAGTCCCCTCATTGTATTCCCTCCTTATAGACAAAGTCCCCTCATTGTATTCCCTCCTTATAGACAAAGTCCCCCCATTGTATTCCCTCCTTATAGACAAAGTCCCCCCATTCTATCCCCTCCTTATAGACAAAGTCCCCCCATTCTATCCCCTCCTTATAGAGACACAGTCCCCCCCATTGAATCCCCTCCTTATAGAGACACAGTCCCCTCATTGTATCTCCCCTTATAGACCCAGTCCCCTCATTGTATCCCCTCCTTATAGACCCAGTCCCCTCATTGTATCCCCTCCTTATAGACCCAGTCCCCTCATTGTATCCCCTCCTTATAGACCCAGTCCCCTCATTGTATCCCCTCCTTATAGACCCAGTCCCCTCATTGTATCCCCTCCTTATAGACCCAGTCCCACCATTGTATCCCCTCCTTATAGACCCAGTCCCCTCATTTTATATGCTCATTATAGACCCAGTCCCCTCATTGTATCCCCTCCTTATAGACCCAGTCCCCTCATTGTATCCCCTCCTTATAGACCCAGTCCCCTCATTGTATCCCCTCCTTATAGGCCCAGTCCCTCATTGTATCCCCTCCTTATAGACCCATTGTATCCCCTCCTTATAGACCCAGTCCCACCATTGTATCCCCTCCTTATAGACCCAGTCCCCTCATTGTATCTCCCCTTATAGACCCAGTCCCCTCATTGTATCCCCTCCTTATAGACCCAGTCCCCTCATTGTATCACCTCCTTATAGACCCAGTCCCCTCATTGTATCCCCTCCTTATAGACCCAGTCCCCTCATTGTATCCCCTCCTTATAGACCCAGTCCCCTCATTGTATCCCCTCCTTATAGACCCAGTCCCCTCATTGTATCCCCTCCTTATAGACACAGTCCCACCATTGTATCCCCTCCTTATAGACCCAGTCCCCTCATTGTATCCCCTCCTTATAGACCCAGTCCCCTCATTGTATCCCCTCCTTATAGACCCAGTCCCCTCATTGTATCCCCTCCTTATAGACCCAGTCCCCTCATTGTATCCCCTCCTTATAGACACAGTCCCACCATTGTATCCCCTCCTTATAGACACAGTCCCACCATTGTATCCCCTCCTTATAGACACAGTCCCACCATTGTATCCCCTCCTTATAGACACAGTCCCACCATTGTATCCCCTCCTTATAGACACAGTCCCACCATTGTATCCCCTCCTTATAGACACAGTCCCACCATTGTATCCCCTCCTTATAGACACAGTCCCACCATTGTATCCCCTCCTTATAGACACAGTCCCACCATTGTATCCCCTCCTTATAGACACAGTCCCACCATTGTATCCCCTCCTTATAGACACAGTCCCCTCATTGTATCCTCTCCTTATAGACACAGTCCCCTCATTGTATCCCCTCCTTATAGACACAGTCCCCCCATTCTATCCCCTCCTTATAGACACAGTCCTCCCTATTGTATCCCCGCCTTATAGACACAGTCCCCCCCATTGTATCCTCTCCTTATAGACACAGTCCCCCCATTGAATCCCCTACTTATAGAGACACAGTCCCCCCATTGAATCCCCTCCTTATAGACCCAGTCCCCTCATTGTATTCCCTCATTAAAGACACAGTCCCCCCCATTGTATCCTCTCCTTATAGACACAGTCCCCCCCATTGTATCCTCTCCTAATAGACACAGTCCCCCCCATTGAATCCCCTACTTATAGACACAGTCCACCCCCATTCTATCCCCTCCTAATATACACGGTCTACCCTTATACTTAATTCTTGCCCCAAGAGCTTGCAATCAATGACCACCCAATGTTCAGTGATCACCAGCTGAACCACAACTCCCATCCTGCAACTGGATAAATAAACCAATTTCACAGTTAGTGCATGCTGGGAGTTGTAGTTTTGCAACAGCTGGAAACTTGCATTAGGCGACCACTGCAGAAAAAAACTACAACTCCCAAGATGCCTTTCCCAGCTGAAGTTCCACATCAGCATTGGGGTCCTACCCAGCACCCAGTCCTCACCTGGCGGCCTCCATGGTCCCTGATCCTCCGATGCCCCCGAGCTCTTCTGCCAAAATACTACCGGACCTCTAGATGAAAGGGACGCGATCAGCCAATCACAGAGCTCGCACTAGACCCGCCCAGAATAGTGGTGACCGGGGTGTGGTATTGACTGTCGGCTCCGGGAGCCAGTCCCTGTGCAGCTAGAGGCAGGCGGAGTCTCAGCTACAGGGGGCGGGGTTTAGCCGTGACAGTTACTGCGTGTACTATGAGTGACAGCGCGCTGAGCCAATCAGGGAGAGGTGGGCGTGGCCGCAGTGACATCTCGGCCGAATTCTACTTTAGAACGTTCAGTTGCAACTTTGTATCTTTCTCGGGAGTCGGCGCCGCTCGTCACGTGGCCAGATGGGGGCGCAGATCAGCACGGTAAGCCGGGGCCCGGGAGGGGGAGACCGGGCGGGGAACCGTGACACAGCATGAGGCGGCACCGGCCGGGGCTGCTGGGCCTGGATGGGTGTGACGGCCCCGGGAGACGCGGATCACAGACGCGCAGTGTGAGGAGGGAGAGGTTCTGCAGCAGCTTCTAGGGCCGGAGGGTGATGATTGGCCTCTTATACCTCGGTCTTGGGGGTTTGGAGCAGGGACGTAGCTATAGGGGGCGCAGCCTGAGGGGAGGGGGGCATAAACCCTCCTGCCACAAAGGACACCACTACTGTAACTGGGGGCCCAAGAGCTTGAAGTTACCCCTCTGGTTTGGAGTGCAGTCTGCTGAGGGTAGTAGTCCCACTTCTATGTGTCGGGGAAAGGTTTCCCTCGGGGTCGGCTGTGGGCAGGGTCTGTCGCCCCCCCGGCCCCATCTGGGCCCTAGGTCATACTAAGTCCCCTTTGGGGGGGGGGGATTTGAAAAATGAGACCATGAAGTGGCGCGGTGTAAGGACCCCCCATCAATGGACCCAAAATATCTGCAGCCCGCACCCTAGACCCCGGAGCGCCGGCTCCCCAGTGTGCAGACCCCGGAGGAGCGCCGGCTCCCCGGTGTGCAGACCCCGGAGGAGCGCCGGCTCCCCGGTGTGCAGACCCCGGAGGAGCGCCGGCTCCCCGGTGTGCAGACCCCGGAGGAGCGCCGGCTCCCCGGTGTGCAGACCCCGGAGGAGCGCCGGCTCCCCGGTGTGCAGACCCCGGAGGAGCGCCGGCTCCCCGGTGTGCAGACCCCGGAGGAGCGCCGGCTCCCCGGTGTGCAGACCCCGGAGGAGCGCCGGCTCCCCGGTGTGCAGACCCTCCATGAATATACGCCCAGACCGGCACCTCCCCATGTTTAGTCCTAAAGCCGAACCCCTTAATGTTCTGACCCGAGACCGGTATCGCCCTATATACGGACCCCAAACTACCCATTTCCACACCCCTGAGCTGCCAGAATATTGTCTGGTGCCCAGGAGTGAAGACAATTCTGGGATTGGGGTGCGTCTGTGCCCGGGAGTTCTCCCCTTTTTCCTGGATCTCCCAGAGAGGGTCAGCCGGTGTTTTTGTTGTTGGTTATAATATACTGTACAGTTGTCGTACCATAATCACAACTTCTCACCCGTATGTAAGGTGATAACGAATCAGTGGGGGCCAAATGCTGGGACCCCCAGTCACAAGAGTGACCGTGTGACTGACACAGATGTGCAGGGGTTGCCATGCTTGCCCTCAGCTCCATTCACCCAGGAGGGCACAGGACCCCTGATCTCATGATTGGTGAAGTGTCCTGTGTGTTGGTGATATTTTATGGGACTCCCCTTGAATTCCTCGTATCGATCGCCTCGACCACTGGAGTCACAGCGGTGGCCGAGTCCCGGGGCGTCTGCTGGGCCCCTGCAGCTGTCATCTCAGCCCCAACATAATGGAAAGAATGGCGGCCAGGTGTAAATGGGCCGAGCCCTCCACATAGAAGGGACAGGGAGGGGGCACTTACTTTTCGGCCTCCTGCTGTATATGGCAGAACTGGAGCCTGATCTGACTTCCTTGTGGATCCCCTGGTTGATGGTGGTGGATCCTACAGCTGGGACCAATAGTTCATCAAGGGATCACAGTCCCTGCCCCTGCACAATGGTTGAGCATGCCCACTACTGTCCCATAGGATTCTATAGTAGTTTGGGGAACAATTTGGTCTCCCTTGTGGATCCCCTGGTTGATGGTGGCGGATCCTACAGCTGGGACCAATAATTCATCAGGGGATCGCAGTCCCTGCCCCTCCCCAGCAGGAGGTGCACAATGGCTGAGCATGCCCACTACTGTCCCATACGATTGTGTAGTAGTTAAGGGAATTTTTGGGACTCCCTTGTGGATCCCCTGGCGAATGGTGGCGGATTCTACAGCTGGGACCAGTAGTACATCAGGGTATTGCACTCCCTGTCCCTCCACGTGCACAATGGCTGAGCATGCCCACTACTGTCCCATAGTAGTTTGGGGAATTGTTGGGACTCCCTTGTGGATCCCCTGGTTGATGGTGGCGGATCCTACAGCTGCGACCAGTAGTACATCAGGGGATTGCAGTTCCTTCCTCTCTACATGCATGATGGCTGAGTATGCCCACTACTGTCCCATAAAATCTATAGTAGTTTGGGGAACGGTTGGGACTCTCTTGGTGATCCCCTGGTGGTTGGTGGCGGATACTACAGCTGGGACCAGAAGTTCATCAGGGGATCAGTCCCTGCCCCTCCAATGGTTGAGCATGACCACTACTGTCCCATTAGATTATATGGTAGTTTGGGGAATGGTTGGGACCCCTTCTGGACCCCCTGCTTGATTGTGGCGGATACTACAGCTGGGACCAGTAGTACATCAGGGGATTGCACTCCCTGCCCCTCCACGTGCACCATAGCTGAGCATGCCCACTACTGTCCCATACAATTCTATGGTAATTTGGGGGACAATCAGGACCCCCTCTTATTCTCCTGGTCAATGATGGATCCTGCATCTGGGACCAGTAGTACAATAGTTTATCGTTCAGTGGATGTCGCCTCCGGATCGTTCAGTGGCCGCGCCCTCTTCTCTGTTTATACCAATAATAATTTGGGTTAAATTCCAGATTTCTCAAGGTCATTGGCGTCAGATCTGCAGCTGCTCATCCTCTGGTGACTGACGGGTGACACAGGACTGGAAATATCTCTGCACTGTGGCCGTCCCCGGGGCTTTAGGATTGAGGAGACCATAGGGCGCTATCAGGAAACAGCCGTGACCAATCAGCTGATGACCCCCTATTGATGTGGCCTAGTGATAGGCGGCTACCAAATAACTATGGCGCCGCTGATCTCCTCAGGAAAGTCACTGGAAGCGGTGTGTGCATACTTGGCTTCTCTCATGTTGGGACACCTCCCTATTTTTGGGGCCCCCATGAGCGGCGTTGGTGTCCAGTGATGATTGCTGGGACGCGAGGGGTGGACGAGGAGGGGGTCAGCAGCTGGAGGTAACTTGTGAGACAATCTGCTGGCAATGAAAATGATCCTTCCTGTTTCTTGTAAAAGTAGCAGGATGGCGCTGGCTGCGACTCCAGGCAGCGGCGTAGGTGACGGCTCATGGTTTCCACACGAGGGCGGCACCGTCTGAGGAATGTGGCGTCCAGGGAAGGAGGGGGGGTCTATGCTGACTAATACAAGTGGAATTGAGGCCTGGGAGGTGCGGGCATTGTGCGGCCCAGGGCACAGAGGAACCTATACGTACATATACATCCACAGCTCAACACTGAAAGTGCAGCACCAAGAAGGAAAGATCTTTGAATTTTGGGAAGCACAGGTTAGACAGACGAGCTGATCTGCGAATGGGAACAAAGTATTCCAAACCTCTGTATTTAGGGGTAAGGGCGGCCGGCACAGGACTCTCCGCACCTCCCCGCCTGCTGTTATACTGTTATTGAGGTAATTAACCTCTTACCACAACTAAAGGATTGGAAGTTGGTGCAGAGTACTGGTCTCCCTGCACCAAGATCATGGGGTGCCAACCTGTTGTCATGGCAGCCGGGGGCCTAATGAAGGTTTTCATGAATACAATCTTGCTACTTGTATTATACCCTACACCATAGGCCATGATTGTGCACTGTTCTGCAGTATATTGCAGAACAGTGATGGCTACTTGTATTACATCCTACACCATAGGCCATGATTGTGCACTGTTCTGCAGTATATTGCAGAACAGTGATGGCTACTTGTATTACATCCTACACCATAGGCCATGATTGTGCACTGTTCTGCAATATACTGCAGAACAGTGCTGGCTACTTGTATTACATCCTACACCATAGGCCATGATTGTACACTGTTCTGCAGTATATTGCAGAACAGTGATGGCTACTTGTATTACATCCTACACCATAGGCCATGATTGTGCACTGTTCTGCAGTATATTGCAGAACAGTGATGGCTACTTGTATTACATCCTACACCAGAGGCCATGATTGTACACTGTTCTGCAGTATATTGCAGAACAGTGATGGCTACTTGTATTACATCCTACACCATAGGCCATGATTGTGCACTGTTCTACAGTATGTTGCAGAACAGTGCTGGCTACTTGTATTATACCCGACCCCAGCGGCCATGATTGGACACGGTTCTGCAGTATATTGCAGAACAGTATTGGCTACTTGTATTACATCCTACACCATAGGCCATGATTGTTCACTGTTCTGCAATATACTGCAGAACAGTGATGGCTACTTGTATTACATCCTACACAATAGGCCATGATTGTATACTGTTCTGCAGTATATTGCAAAACCCATGATGGCTACTTGTATTACATCCTACACCATAGCCATGTTTTGTGCACTGTTCTGCAGTATTTTGGGCAGAACAGTGATGGCTACTTGTATTACATCCTACACCATAGGCCATGATTGTTCACTGTTCTGCAGTATATTGCAGAACAGTGATGGCTACTTGTATTACATCCTACACCATAGGCCATGATTGTGCACTGCTCTGCAGTATATTGCAGAACAGTGATGGCTATTTGTTTACATCCTTACCCCAAATGGGCTTGATTGTGCACTGTTCTGCAGTATATTGCAGAACAGTGATGGCTACTTGTATTACATCCTACACCATAGGCCATGATTGTGCACATTTTCCCTGCAGTATATTGCAGAACAGTGATGGCTACTTGTATTTAACATCCTAAACCATAGGCCATGGATTGTGCACTGTTCTGCAGAATATTGCAGAACAGTGATGGCAATTTGTATTACAATCCTACACCAGAGGCCATGTTTTGTGCACTGTTCTCCCTATATTTGCAAAACCCAGTGATGGCTATTTGTATTACATCCGATCCTACACCATAGGCCATGATTGTATACTGTTCTGCGGCAGTAGGAGGGAAGTGGTGTCGGAGGAAGGTTCTGCCGCGCTGACTGCACTGGGTCTGATCATTGGGATCGGCGCTGGCGGCTCCAGACCAATCACCTCCCAGAGAGGCCGCAGCCATGGGGGCAGGTTCAGGCCGGTCAGTTGGATCTCCTGTTGGGACACTTTGGAGAAATGACGACACCACTGGTTCCACCATAAAATCTGTGTAACGTACTGACCAGAGGAGACTAAAGGGGTCCGGTGTCCGTACATTATACCGCCCTGCACTATAACCCCGCTGTGACGTTCCCTTGTGGAGGCCTCTTAATGGCGTCGCCCATGTGGTCTCCAGACCAATCTCCACCTATCATTGTGTTCAGGACTCATCGCTGAAGAGGACAGACCTCCTTTCCAGCCTCCACCATGATGGCCTTTTGAGGTCAGTGGGACTCCTGTAGCTGGACGTCCAGTTTGTAGCCCAATCTCCTGCAGACGCCTTCTGATGTTTGCCGCCCTAGGCGAGGGCCATGACGCCCAAGATCAGAATGGATCACTATGCACCATCCTTACTATCAGACAACACGTCTGCAGAGATCACCTCCCTGCACCTCTGTCATTCTAGTTCCTAATTATTCTCCCAACTACTGGGACATGCAACGTAGAAGACCACTGACATCCCAGCTTCGGCGCCAGGGTTCTGCTGGAGCGATAGACCAAGGTCTCTCAGCTCCAGGATCCTGTGCACCTCCTGGTCCGATGTGTTTGACGTTTCACGAGGCCAAAAAGTTTTCCTTCTCTCCCCTCTCCTCCCCCTCCCCCCTCCAGATTGGGGCAAGGGGGCGAGACATTGTCATCTGCAGATCCAAGCTACACCGGTTCATTCCCTGATCTTCAGGATCATTCACCTCGTCCTTCTTGGTTCAGAGGGTTGTGTATGCGGCAGGTACCTGGTGAGGGGGTCGCTCCCCCCCTCATCGTCTATGCAGGTCCCAAACGTCTGACTTTTTCAGGTGGTTCTGAGCTTCAAGAAACGCCTGGGTAAATGTAGATTTTCTGCCTTGTTGGTGATTGATATGAGGTGTATGGTAGCGGTGATAACCCGTGAATAAAGCCGTGCCCACTATCTCCATATATTCCTGTCACACTCCATGTAAATCTTATAGAAATGTGCAGAGAATGACATCCTGTTCACCAGCAGAATAGTGAGCGCAGCTCTGGAGGATAATACAGGATGTAACTCAGGATCAGTGCAGGATAAGTAATGTATGTACAGTGACTGCACCAAACAGAATAGTGAGCGCAGCTCTGGAGGAAAAATTTCAGGAAGTAACTCAGGATCAGTCAGGATAAGTAATGTATGTACAGTGACTGCACCAGCAGAATAGTTGAGGCAGCTCTGGAGGATAATACGGATGTAACTCGGATCAGTAAAAGGATAAGTGATGTATGTACAGTGACTGCACCAGCAGAATAGTGAGTGCAGATCTGGAGGATAATACAGGATGTAAATCAGGATCAGTACAGGATGTAATGTATGTACACAGTGACTGCACCAGCAGAATGTGAGTGCCGCTTGGGGGATAATACAGGATGAAAATCGGGATCAGTACGGAAAGTAAGTATGTCTGACTGCCCCAGCAGAATATGGTGCAGCTCTGGAGGATAATACAGGATGAACTCAGGACGTACGGGATAAGTAATGTAGTACAGTGAAGCAAGAGAATATGAGGCAGCTTGGAGGATAATCTGGATGTAATAGATCAAAAAAGGATAAGTAATTTTCAGTAAACCAGCAGAATAGTAAAGGCAGCTTGGAGATATAAAATGAATAGGATGTAATGAAATGTATTACAGTGACTGCACCAGCAGAATAGTGAGTGCAGCTCTGGAGGAAAATTTACAGGATGTATCTCAGGATCAGTACAGGATAAGTAATGTATGTAGAGTGACTGCACCAGCAGAATAGTGAGCGCAGCTCTGGAGTATAATCTCAGGATGAGTAATACAATGTACTGAGTGTATATTTTTATATTGCTCACTTTCTGGTTCTGCTCCGGTCTCTTCTGAATATTTCGGGATCTCTGGCTCCTGTCGGGGAATAATGGAGCTTCAGCTGAGGATTTGTGAATTATTAATACTGCCGCCGTCTGACTCTATATATACTCGCTGTGTAGGTGGGACATTCCCGCTCTATATCTGGAGGCCTCACTGGGTGCAGCCTGACCCTTGATCACCCCCTGCTCTGCTGCAGGATCACTGATGTGACATCAGGGGCCCCTCCATTACTGTACATACGTTGTATTGTCACCACCTATCACACACATGGATGGTTGGGGCGTCACTTTCCAAAGCCCCTCCCAAAAAATAAAAAGTTGCACAAATTTTTTTTTCACCCCACCAACATTTTTTTGGGGCTCCCCAATACATCCTAATGTGCAGCTCCCTATCCCAAACCTCCCCCACCCCCCGAAAAAAAAAATAAAAAAAAAAATAAGCCCTGCGGCCATGTTGACAGAAAAAGTAAACCCGTTGTATCTCAGGGAGAGGGAATAAAACAGAGGGGTTAACGGTCCGGTTCTCTTCCAGCTCGGCAGGATCGTGGGGTACCCCTTCTACCTCGTCTTTGCCGTATTCAGAAGGATTTTCGGGAAGTCTGCTCCGGCCATCACCCTAGAGAGCGCGGATATCAAATACCCCCTGAGGCTCCTGGATAAAGAGGTAAGTGCCCGATGAGCTGTGCCACTGGGTAGAACGGGGTGGTGGAGCCCTAAATTGAGCACCGGGGGTCACAAAATCCCCAAAACTTAACTATATAGTCCCCTTCCTGCTGTTGTCAGTCCGCACTGCAGCTCTGGGATTCTATTCCTGAACCAGAAGGCTCAGGATGAACAGGGCTATAATTCTATATTCTGTGAGTGTATGGCATTGTGGGTAGTCCCCTTCCTGCTGTTGTCAGTCCACACTGCAGCTCTAGGGTTCTATTCCTGAACCAGGAGGCCCAGGATGAACAGCGCTATAAGTCCCGCCCATTTAAGATTCTGCTGATTGCATGGAATTGTGGGTAGACACCAGAAACAGGGCTATAGGCCCCGCCCAGGTAAGTCTGCCAGGTGCATGGAATTGCGGGTAGTCCCCCTCCTGCCGGTCTGCAGTCCACACTGCAGCTCTGGGATTCTATTCCTGAACCAAGAAGCTCAGAATGAACAGGGCTATAACTATATATTCTGTGAGTGCAAAATTGTGGGTAGTGTCGGTAGTGTTCCTCCTGCTGTTGTTAGTCTGCATTGCAGCTCTGGGATTCTATTCCTGAACCAGGAGGCTCAGGATGAGCAGCGCTATAAGCCCTGCCCATTTAAGATTCTGCTGAATGCATGGAATTATGGGTAGACACCAGAAACAGGGCTAGAAGTCCTGACCAGATAATTGCATGGAATTGTGGGTAGTCTCCTTCTTGTTGTTGTCAGTCCGCACTGCAGCTCTGGGATTCTATTCCTGAACCAGGAAGCTCAGGAGGAACAGGGCTATAGCTATATATTCTGAGAGTGCATGGAATTGTGGGTAGCCCCCCTCCTGCTGTTGTCAGTCTGCACTGCAGCTCTGGGATTCTATTCCTGAACCAGGAGGCTCAGGATGAACAGGGTTATAATTATATATTCTGCTAAATGCATGGAATTGTGGGTAGACACCAGAAACAGGGCTAGAAGTCCTGACCAGATAAGTGAATGGAATTGTGGGTAGTCCCCCTCCTGCTGTTGTCAGTCCGCACTGCAGCTCTGGGATTCTATTCCTGAACCAGGAAGCTCAGGATGAACAGAGCTGTAAGTCCGGCCTAGAATTGTGGGTGGTCACTGGAAGGGGAGGGGCTTATGAGTTTGAGGTCAGGGAATAAGTTTGTGACTCCTCCCACTCGGTCCATTCTGTGTACAGCGCTGAGGACTATGTTGGCGCCACATTGGTCACCCTATTGAATTCCTCCCCTCAGGTCATCAGCCATGACACCCGCCGCTTCCGCTTCGCGCTGCCGTCTCCTGAACACATCCTGGGTCTCCCCATCGGTAAGAAGGGTCTATGGGATCCGCCCAGTATCAATAAGCCCCGCCCCCACCGGTGACCTCACCTTTCGCTTTTGCCTCCCAGGACAACACATTTACCTGTCGGCCCGGATAGACGGGAACCTGGTGGTCAGACCCTACACCCCGGTGTCCAGCGACGACGACAAGGGCTTCGTGGATCTGGTGGTGAAGGTTGGTGGGCGCTCGTGTGGCCGGAGCGGCGCCCGTTGTCATGGCGATCTCTATTCATGCTAATGGCTGTTTTGTTCCAGATTTACTTTAAAGGTGTTCACCCCAAATTTCCTGAGGGCGGCAAAATGTCTCAGTACTTAGAATCACTGAGAGTCGGGGAGACCATCGACTTCCGAGGGCCCAGCGGGCTGCTCACCTACAGCGGCAAGGGTAAGAGTCTCGCTATCGCCCGGTGTTGGGGGCTATGTCTACACTGCACGGAAAATACGTTTTTTTACGGATTTTGGCTCTTCTAAAGCTATCTTGCTTTTGTTGCTAAAAATACGTCTTTTTACGGATTTTAGCGCTATGGTATTTGTACAGATTTTGGCGCTAAAATCCCTAAACAGATTTTTTTTTTGTAGCAAAAGCGAAATAAGTATCTTGGCGGCAAAATGCGTAAAAATGTATTTTGCGACAAAATCCGTAAAAAGACGGTATTTTTTAGCAGCAAAACCCATAAAAAAAGACTGTATTTTCTAGCGCCAAAAGCCGTAAAAACGACGCCATTTTTTAGCTCCAAACGGCTTAAAAACGACGCCATTTTTTAGCCCAAAAAGACTTAAAAACGACGCCATTTTTTAGCGCCAAAAGGCGTAAAAACGACGCCATTTTTTAGCGCAAAAAGGCTTAAAAACGACGCCATTTTTTAGCGCCAAAAGGCGTAAAAACGACGCCATTTTTTAGCGCCAGAAGGCGTAAAAACGACGCCATTTTTTAGCGCCAGAAGGCGTAAAAACGACGCCATTTTTTAGCGCCAGAAGGCGTAAAAACGACGCCATTATTGAGCGCCAGAAGGCGTAAAAAACGACGCATTTTTAGCGCCAGAAGGCGTAAAAAACGACGCCATTTTTTAGCGCCAGAAGGCGTAAAAAACGACGCCATTTTTTAGCGCAGAACGGCGTAAAAACGACGCCATTTTTTAGCGCCAGAAGGCGTAAAAACGACGCCATTTTTTAGCGCCAAAAGCAAGGCCACTTTAGAAGAGCCAAAATCCGTAAAAAAAAACACTTATTTTTGGCGACGAAAGCGAGATAGATTTCTAAGCGTCAAAATCCGTAAAAAAATGGACTTTAGGGCCAAAATCTCTTAAACGTATTTTTGGTGACAAACGCGATTTAACTTTTATTGGCACCAAAATCGGTAAAACGACTACAAGATGACATATAAATGCAATAATGTGCTTTATGTTTCCCCTTTTTTGGGGCGGAGTTACATCCAATGGCTTAATTTATGCAGGCATTA
This sequence comes from Phyllomedusa bahiana, assembly GCA_025379985.1. Classification (NCBI taxonomy): domain Eukaryota; kingdom Metazoa; phylum Chordata; class Amphibia; order Anura; family Hylidae; genus Phyllomedusa; species Phyllomedusa bahiana. Next base: position 115,152 of record JAODAL010002190.1, on the reverse strand, counting down.
AAAAAACAGACTTGAAGACAAGCAAAAAACTAACCAAAAAACGCAAATCGCGGCTAAAAACGGCCATTTTTTCAGCTGCTTTTGACAGGGAGGGGACAGAAAACTCAGTTTCATGAAGGTTTTTAGTAATTTGTGTTCAGGTCGTTTTTTGTCCACTGCAGGGGAGGCAGAGCCTTAGTTCTCCAGCTTCTGGGAGTTGTCGTTTTGCAGCCAATAAAGCTGTGTGACGTCAGGTTGCTTAGCAACCTGTGACTTCCTGTCTGGGTGACCACTGTGTCACTGCATGTCGCCGCCTATACTGAGGTAGTCACCGGGAAGTTCTCTGTGTCCTACAAACTGGAAATCGGAACAGAAGACCCAAAAACGAGCAGGGCCGGAGGGAAGGACGCAGGAACGTGAGGGGGCGACATCTGCATTACGGAATTTTTTATTTTTTTCTCTTTTAAGGAACTTTCCAGATCCGTCCAGACAAGAAATCTCCTCCGGTGACGAAGCACGTGAAGCAGCTGGGACTGATCGCCGGCGGGACAGGTATGGGGGAGAGAGCGAGAGGACTACTACTTTCAGCATGCCTACCAGAACAGTCCTCGAAGGGGGTGGGGTTATGCGAATGTGTCCCAGAGTGGGCGTGTCTGAGGTATCATGGTGGGTGCTGATCTCCTGTCCCCTCCTCCGCAGGGATCACCCCCATGCTCCAGCTCATCCGCGCCGCCATGAAGGATAAGGATGACCCGACCGTCTGTTACCTGCTCTTCGCTAACCAGGTCTGTGTGATGGCGGCTGAGGACCGGCAGCCATGTCTGTCTGTGGGGGAGCGGAGGCGCGTGTGCGCTGCCAGAATTCGCACTGGCGTCTGGTTTAGCTTCCAGCATTTCTCCCATGTGGGGGACTGTGACTTGGTGCCTGTAACTTGGAGAATAGTCTCCCAAAAAATGGGAATCTAGCAAGAGAACAAAGAGTGACCTTCAATGACTATATTCACTGTTTTGCCATAGGCAAACTTAAACTCCATCAGTTCTCAATCTATAAAGCACTAAAACTTAACTTTTATTATGTATAACTCTTAACCTCTATACACACTATTTAAATAAATAAATAGTGTCTCGAGGTTGTGTTTTATACATAATAAAGTTAAGTTTTAGTGCTTTATAGATTGAGAACTGATAGTTTAAGTTTGCGTGTAACATGGAGAGGCCCCTGACTGGGAGTTGATGCGAATAATGGGGGGGAATGTTGTCTGGAATAGTGTACAGTGCTTTCACTAAAGGAAGGGTGGGTGATGCTGTGACTAATTGGGGGTAGGGTTTTACTGGCACCCGTTTTCGTTTTATTAATATGCGATTATAATACCAGCAACCACCCCCCTCATACATTGAAAGGGTGTGAGTGGTTGTCTTACCAGTATTTTTGCATTTGTGCAGTCTCCCAATGTATTGTACTGTGGCTTTTCTGCATAGGTGTCAATTTAATGTGCAGTCTAGTTGTTCCCCTAGTGGTGAGGTGTGTGAGCTGCTGCTCAGCAATCAGCTGCACCTGTTTATTTTTCCTAAATAGCACGGGGGCCGGTGTTGCCTCTGCTGGGTTCAGCTTCAGTCCAGCTTTTGAGCTCTGAGTATGGCCTTGTTTCAGTGTTTTTTGGGGGTAGGGTTCACATCCGTAGTTGGAGGTGCTGTAACTAATGAGGTTATATGGGAACTGCTGTGACTAATGAGGGGTAGAGATGCTGTGATTATATTGGAAGCTGCTCTAACTAATGCGGGATACAACTGACATGAGTAGTTGCAGGTACTGTAACTAATGAGGTTATATTGGAGCTGCTTTGGTGACTGGGGGATACAGCTGATAAAAATGGTGAGAGGTGCTATGATTAGTTGGAGGTAAGTTTGCTGTGAATAGTGGGGGGTGCTGTGACTAATTGGGGGATATGTGGGGGGTGCTGTGACTAATGGAGGGATATGTTGGAGCTGCTGTGACTAATGGAGGGATATATTGGAGCTGCTGTGACTAATGGAGGGATATGTTGGAGCTGCTGTGACTAATGGAGGGATATGTTGGAGCTGCTGTGACTAATGGGGGATGACATGAATAGTGGGAGGTGCTGTGAATCAGACCTGTTCCTGTGGAGCCCCCCCTATATGTCCATACACAGGATGCTGACATTACATCGATACGCCCTTTACTATTTTGATGCTGCGTCTCAGACTTTGCAGGTTTTCTATTCCAGATTTTGGTGGATGCTTGTAGCTTAGATGAACAGAGCAGACTCTTGCCACCACAGTCAGGCTGTGACTGGAGTATATATTATATAATGGCAGACTGATGGATGCAGCTCTGGCTCTGACTGGAGTATATGATTGATTGGATGCAGCTCTGGCTGGGACTGGAGTATATGATTGATTGGATGCAGCTCTGGCTGGAGTATATGATATTATATAATGGCAGACTGATGGATGCAGCTCTGGCAGGGACTGGAGTGCATATTTGATTATTTTTCTTGCTTCTTGCAGTCTGAGAAGGACATTCTGTTACGGGACGAGCTGGAGGAGGTTCGGGAGAGACACCCCAACAGGTTCAAGCTGTGGTATACCCTGGACCAAGCTCCTGAGGGTAAGACCACCTTATCCCATCCTCTGAATATTGCAAGGACTTTCCATTGTTGAAACTACAACTCCCAGCATGCCCTGACAGATCTGCTGCTGGGCGTTGTAGCTCTGCAGTGGGTGGTAGATAGGACGGTCTGGTTTATTCCTCCTGTCACCCTCAAATCCTACTTTGATTTATTACTTTTTCTGCACTTTCCACTATAACTTGTTCATTTTTCTCTCCATGTTCAGGATCTCCGCTTGCTGTCAGTGATTAGGGGCATTTTATTTACACCTGTCCTAATGCTGCTCCCAGCTGAGGGCTTGTTACCATTGTATCCAGCCTGGACAATCCTCTGGGAGCTAAAGAGCCAGACCCCCAGACTGACACATTGCAGCAAACCATCAGCACAGGAGGGAGATCGCATTGGAGATTCTATTTGGAACGTTGGTCACGGCGTTGGCACCAGCGGTGCCCCGTGGATTTCCATCATGGTGGCCGTCCATGTGCCGCATTCTACACGATTTAGGTTTTTTCCCATCACACTTGGTGGAATCTGCGACGGAGGCTCCAAACCTCAACGGAGAGCGGCTAAAACCCAATCCTGAGCGGAAGCTTAAACTGTTCTCATTCACTGACAGCAAGCAGAGGTCTTAAGAATGGTGAAGAATCATTGTACAAAGTATATTATGATTGCGACCTTTTTACTGTACAATGATTAACTCCTTACGTACGGGTACATCCTTGCAGCACTAAGGCGGTAAGGAGAGGGCTCACTGCATACACACGTTTGCATGTTAAAATCCCATAGCGGACTGATAATTGCTTTGAAGAAAAAAAAAGTATAATACAATTAATGGGAAAGTTTTTTTTTTTCTTTTATTTTTACCCTGCTTCCTGGGGAAAAAAATGATACCAGGGATCTAATTCACATACACTCCTCACTGATGCCACTAAAAACTAGACCTTGCACCATAATAAAAAATAAAAAAAGTTATGGTCCCAGAATATGGCCAATATTAAGACTTTTTTTGTTAGAAGTGTAAATAGTTGTTCTTGGGATTAAAGAAAAAATCAAAAATTTTGTGTAGGGGGGAGGGGGGGGTGGGAGTAAAAATGTAAAATAATTTATTTAACCTTTCCCCCCCAAAATCGTATAGATCAGGGGTGTCAAGTCAAATATACAGTGGGCCAAAATATAAAAAACTTTGAGACAAAGACATGGCCGTACTGCGTGCGTCTCCTTATGAGTACCCTGCGCCCTCAGAAGGATCTCTCTGCGCCTCTGGCGTACGCTGCTGCCTGCAGAGATGCTGGGGCTGAGAGATCCTCTTTGCAGGCAGCAGGGTAATACAAACGGAGATGCCACACAGCAGATATGACCTCTCAGCCCCAGCATATTTGCAGGCAGCAGGGTACTCTAAACGGAGACTCCACCCTGCAGATGAGATGCTGGGGCTGACCGATCCTCTTAGACGCCACGCAGCAGATGTTTGGAGCACCCTGCCGCCTGCAGAGGTGCTGGGGCTGAGAGAGCTGGAAGGGTTTAGTGTTTAGGCTCCAGGTCCTTGTTTCTCCCTGCGAGCTCTTATCTTATCATGTCCCTCTGTCCCAGTTGTCATCTATGTCTTGTTGTCCCTTCTCTGCTTTATGCATAGGGAAGACCTTAGTGAGAGTAATGTAAACCAGCACTCTGGCTCTCTCCTCATCTCCACCGTACACCTTCCTGATGTAACTCAGGGGGGGGTGCCTAAATATAAATGCACTAGTGTGCCAACTTATGGTAAGTCGGGCCGATTTGACCCCCTTGGTATAGATCAGGGGTTTCAAACTGCGTGCGCCTCCAGCTGTTTGGTGGTGAAACTACAACTCCCATCATGCATATTGTATAATCTGTAACAGTGGGCATGATGGGAGTTGTAGTTTCCCAAGAGCTGGAGGGTCGTAGTTTGACACCCGTGGTATAGATAGATAAAAAAAGAAAATGAAAGTGTGCACATTTTTTTTTTTTTTTTATATTAGATGACTATTTTTTTATTTTTACTATCATGTGCGCGAAACTGAAGGAAAAAAAGCCCTACAAGTCAGTATTATGTCTCCACAATTCAATCTAAATGGGTTTTGCACAAAGTAATATTGACGGTGGGAAGCTTAGCGAATGAAATAACTACATTTTCACGCCGGGGGCACACAAATGTGTGGACACACCCACACAAACAAACACATCTTCATTATTAGTAAAAATTCTGCACCGTTTTTGTTTTTAGCTTGCTTCTTTATTATCGCATGTGGTTTACAGCTCGATCTCCAGGGGTTACACCAGGGCTGAGAGCTCACTCAGTCCTGGTCGCACAAGATCAGATCATCACCTCTTCCTCTCAGGCAGCTACTGAGTGTTGCAACACCCCAGTGCTGTCATTCTACTCCCGTCCTCTGTTCTCGCGAGAATAAGTGTAGTCAAACAGTGCAAATAAGATAAAAAAGAAACCTCAATGAGATCTGCATTTATAAAGAGAAAAAAAATCCACAGGTTTGGTTCCTGCAGGGATTTGAACCGAGGACCCTTGTGCCTGGAGGCAAAAGTTTTCCCTCTGGACTTCATTGTAGCTACTCACAGCTCTCTACATAAACAGATCTCTCTTGTGACTACAGAGAGGAAAGGCCGTGGTGATAGTCAACCTGCTGGGTCACATGATAAGCAACTCAAACAAATCACACACGCCCCCTTCTGAGCACACAGAGCTGGATGCAGGAGGTATGAAATGAGATCGTGGCAAAACCCCTTTAAACAGTTTATTTAGAGTGAAATGAGAATGGTGTAAAATTGCGACAATTTCTATGTATCCCCAAACTATGTAGAGAATTGGAAAAATAAAAAAATACAGCTTCTCCTGCATGAAATCAGGCCTCAGTAAAAAAAAAAAAAAAAAAAACTAAACAAATTTAATACCACTGAAATGCAAAGAGACAAAAATGGAAAAGGTCATTAAGGAGAACCTTTTGAAGTAATAAAGACTAAAATATAAACACTTTCTTAAAAATGTTTTATTGGGGAAATGAAAGTATTACATCTGTAATTCAGCTTTAAAATAATAATGCTAGTCCTTAAGAAGTACTTGAGGTGGACCAAGACGGCTCCTGGACTGCATGGACTGGGATCACTGGTTTACAGTTTTCTTCCTTGTGAACATCAGCTTCTGAAGCTGGGAAGTGCCTCTGTGCAAGGTGAGCCTGTTAAGTCTCTACCATTTGTACACTGGGAAGCTCTGTGCTGCATGTTATTACAGGGTTTACCTATGTCCTTAGTGTGTTGTGCCTGCTGCAGTGTATGTACAGTCCGACTGATTAACCCTGTACAAGCAGCTATGTCCTCAGCTACCCCTGTGCAGTTGGTACCTCCCACAGAAGGAATCTTACTAGAGTGTGACCTCTGCCTGATAAAATGAAAGTAAAACCTGTTTCTCTGTCATACTGAGGGAAAATCAACCGATTTAGCTAAACATGTAGTTGAGAAAAGTCTTCTAATTCAATCTACTATAACATTTTGTGTGTTTTTGTCCAGTGGTGGTGATTGCTCTTTAAGGGGAGACGTTTTATTTGGTGATAGTGTTTTTTGTGTAATCTCCTCCACCCGCCATTTGGGGGCACAGGATACCATTCTGATCTCTTGTCTTTTGTCTCCAGATTGGGATTACAGCCAGGGCTTTGTCAATGAGGACATGATAAAAGCCTTCATGCCTCCACCTGGTGACGACGTCCTGATCCTAATGTGTGGGCCGCCCCCCATGATCCAGTACGCGATCAACCCCAGCCTGGACAAGCTGAGCTACCCCCAGGACCGGAGATTCGCCTACTAGGCGCCAACTGAGACGTATCGGATGTATAACCGGAAGCAGAGAGAATGTGTCCTGCCTTGTTGATGTCCGCAGACGGCCCCCGCATTGTTTACTTGTCTCGTATAATCTTGGGTCGGTGTTTTGTCTGAGGCAGCGCTGTGACGGGCGTGAGGACTTATGCAATGGGGGGGGCGCCCTGAATGGGGAGGGGCAGGTCACGTTATAATGCACTAGGGGGGGTCTTTTTAGGTGTGGGGGGCGGTTATTAGCCACATGACCAAAGTAAGTGTCAGTAAGTCCAGCTGGGAGTTGTAGTCCCAACAGTATTATAAAATTGTAACACTAGGGATTGTCGTGCTACACTGCAGCTTGAAACGCGTCCGGAGCCTGTCACAACCTGCCTCACTGCGCTTCCGACCCAAAATTTGTCAGTTGCACCCACGTAATATCCCCCTTCTCTATTTGCACTACTACCCCCATCCGCCTCCCTCAGACGGACACCTCTTTGCCTCGGCCTTTTCACCTCTCCGTGTCTACAATGTATTTTATATTCTTTCATCATAAATACAGCGACTTTGGACGCCGTGTACTGTGGTGTTTGTAGTCCGCCGAAGACTGCCTCCTGTGATTGGCCGATGGCTCTGACCATTCAGAGGTCAGGTATTAACCTGCAGTACCAGGTGCTAGTGTTTAGAGGGCACCGATACATGTTTTAAGGGGCCATTAGATTTTTGCCATTTAATTCAGTGCAGACACCTTTGGGGAAGTTGCAATAAAAAGTAAGTGAACCCTTTTAAATTACCTGGAGTTTTGCATTGATTACAGATAGGGGTTAGACTATAACTGTGACTTGGATTCAGATAAACACAACTTTACTGATTATATCTTTTATAGAGTAAACATCTATAGTGCAGGGAGAAAAAAAAAAGTGAAGCCTTCAAAATGATCTAGTGTTCTGCATTGCTTACTTTGTATATTGCATCGTAGCTGGATTGTTATTGCAACTTGTAAACAAAAAATACAGTTGTACTGATCTTGTTTGCTCTTGAGTAAAGGTTTATAGTGCAGGGAGAGAAAAAAAAGTGAACCCTTTAGAATGACCTGGCGTTGTGCATTGGTTACTAATACGTTTGTTGTCTGATTACAGTTGTCATTACAGGCTGTCATAAGAAGGGCAGCTTGCAGGTTGGGTGTTTTTTATTTTTCTCTCTGAATAATGGAGGTCGGTTGACCCAGCGGGAGGCTTGATTGGCTCGATTGGAGGTAAGAAGATATGCAGTAGGACTAGCCGCGTTTTTGAGATCACGTATGAAAGTCGTTGGCGCTCAAATGAAACATCTTTTGATTCATAATATGAGAACCGAGTTGAGTCGTCAAGTTTTTTGGATACAATCAGAATCTACAATTAATGCGATTAAGTACAAATACCTAGCTCTTTCCACAGGGATCACTTACTTGTATTTTAGCTTATCTGCGGCATCTAGTAAAAGTGTTTTATGCACATGAGAAAAGAACCAAATCTCGTACAATTTGGTGTGATCTGCATTCTTACAATTATGTGACATGGAAACAAGAATAGCGACGTAAAAAAGAAAGAAAAAAATGCATGTTCTTGGTATGCAGAGGAGGCTTTTCTCCACGATGAGCGGAGAAAAGCCTCCCCCTTTCAAAACGCACTAGAGTCGTCCGAAAACACGGTAGGAAGATTGTGGCTTGTAAGAATGTTTTAAGCGAGCAGAAAAACCTAGTGACAAGGTGGGGGGGAGGGCGCGGAGGGTGGCCCGTAAGCCAAAGTAGACGATTCGCAAAAGTCGCAACAACACTTTTATGGTACAGTTTTGGATGCTCTTTTTGATACTAAAAGCCATCCGACAAATGCGATTGGCGAATATAATTTTGAGATAGTCGGTGAATTAATATATATATAAGATAATTTAATTAAGTTTATATTAATAGCTCGTTATCAATCAATTATATGACAAATTAATTAATGAAAAATAAAACTATTTATAATAATTATCTGTCAATAGTCTATGCGAATTACGATAAGGATCGATTTATTAAGATTAGTGGGATTATAGGTTAAATCATTAAGTTAGTAAATTTGATTGACACGAAGCGTCAGAAGTGGTGTATTCTGAGGTACAGTGGCAATGGAGGGAGTTAAATTTCATATGATTAAAGTAGATTGAAGATGGAAAAGCATGAAAACGATTCCAAAACAACATGCATGGAAGTGAAAACAAACCGAGGGGGGGGGGGGGGGGGAGAGGGGGGGGGTGGGGGTGTTATGTGTGGGATTCTCTATTTAAATATTATATATGCTTCACGGAGGAGGGGTGGTGGCTGTGGAGACTGGTGTAATGAGAATACTAGAGCTTGAAAGGTGGGTCATCTCGGGGTGATGCATAACTTAAAACAATCTAATTCCTGAGATGCCTGTATCGTTACTGATGGAGGGGAACAGATGTAGTCTTATGTCCAGTCGCCTAATTTTCGATAAACAAGTTTGTTTGAATTGCCTCTTATGAGGAAAATTGGAGCCCCTTTAGGAATTCACACTGCATCTCTGTATTCATTACTGAGAACAGTCCCTGATTTAATCATGTCAGCAATTAAATGATGCACAATGGAGGCTTTACTCAACCACTGATCTAGCAATGCTGCTGATTAATTTCGGCAAAGGAGGATGAGAAAAATAAACTGCTTTGGCATTACTTAAGAATTTGCTGTATTACATGCTATATAACTAACATTCTGTGAGTATGGAGGTCTGCATTCCTAAGCCAGACGCACACTCGTACGCACCGGCTTGATCTGATGCTATGACTTTCTAGATTGAAACATTCGATACAGGGCAGGGGAAGACAAAAGTGACACTCTATTCTAGTTCGGACATCTTAAGAACTGGTTGCAACAAAGTTGTTAAGGAAAGAGAAGAGATTGTCAGTGTGGTGGAGGTGGCTGCAACAGGGTGCTTGCTCTACATTATAATTTAGGCACAGGAAGCCATGTGGTACAGTTGCAGATCTGTTGATAAGGAACAAGCAGAGTGTGCGAGGTTCAGCAGCCTTAATCTTATAAAAAAAAACAGACAGACTTTCTGTAGACGCGAGTAATTGTTTGAAAATAGAAGGAAATATGGGTATTGGGGGGGAATAAACAAAGCTTAACGACCCTGTGTGGTACCAGCAAGTCACATATACAATAGGTTGAAAATTTAGGACTGCAGACTTGGCTCTCCAGGGCAGTGTCCCGCTTAAGATGCCCCCCGCGCTCAAAGAACCGTACCGAGCAATCCTGAAAATCATGAGATGGAAGGGAAGCATATGAAGACTACAACGTGCCAGACCCTCTATTAGCAACTACGACTGACAGCTGAATGTCTTGTTCGATGAAGGTAGCATAGAGAGTGAGCCCATCATCAGTTGTTGACCTAATGGAATAGCCTCCACGTCTATTCCACAATGCATTCTGGTACAAATGAATTTGATGTGAGAGTCTACAATAAGGAGCGCCACTGCTATAATTTTTTTCATCATACCGCCCCAGCTTATGCAGCTGGAAAACATCGCTACACCACAACCACCTCCAGTGGGGCAGCAAGAAGAAGGGGGTGTCGTTAAAACAGCAACATTCAACTCTTAACTGTGCTGAGCAAAACAGAATGGCTTATCATGAAAATGAAAACATACACTACCAAAACAGCTAGCCCAACTGGGAGACTTCAATATGGGATGGAGGGAACATCATAGACAATCAATCAACACACGTGCAAACTACCAAACACTATAGCATATTATGGCTGAGATCATGCATTAGCAAAATGCATAACACACTGCACACCATAACTCATCCAAACTGAAGCGTCTTAAATGTATCGAGTACATTATGGAAACAATCACCACAACCCACCTACACCGGACCTCCAGACCGTTGCTGTTCACGATGATGAAACAACGCTGTAGTAACTACTCGCAACACAACTCCGCCAACTGGCAGGCATGAGTGTTGAGAGGCATCATAGCTATTTGGCTGCTATGACTCCTCAGTGGGTTGGACACCTTGTGATCATTGAGGAACATAATGAGATTATGATTGTATAGAAATTTTTCCAGAGAACATAGGACCACAGTCCTATGACCCAAGGCTTGCAGGATGATTGCAACCTAGAAACAAGGAAGAACCTTGTCTTCGGAATGGCTCAAATCCATGAACCTTAACCGCCTATGGAGAATTCAGCTGTGACGCACAGGCTCCCATACCATATAAATGAACAAGATTAATAGCTCATGAAATCCTCCCTCTGCGGTTGTCTAAATCATATTAGCAGCTCCAGGAAACATCTAGTGGAAGTAATTGCTGCTACAAGACCATCTCACAAGTATTATAACATGAAAGGTATCAGCTTACTTTTCTCGCCTGCAATTGTGATGTATTACTCATATCCACCCTCCATGCGTCTGGGCTGTTAGTGTCGTCCACAAGTTGGCACCCATTAATACCATGGCAAAATGATGCAAGTGAATTGCTGGAAATTGTATAAAAAAAAATTCTCTTGCTATTCCGCCATTAAAAGGGTAGTGGCCTTCTACATTGAAGTGGGATGTCGCTTAACAGAAAGCTGATGAGGCCGCAGGTATATAAGCGTGAGGCAACAACGATGAAGCGTCAAAAAGGCGCAGTAGGTGTATAATCTAAGAAAATTAGGAGGCATGAAGATTAGGAAGTGTCTAAGCAGTGGTTGGTACTTTATTATAACCATTAAATAAAGGTCGGTTATCAGAAGCGCGCGGGTTACACATTACCTTTTTGATCTGCCAGTTCAGACAGGTATATGGCGGTTTTATTTCACTGGTGCAGATTGTACCCACCCTTTAAAGGGGTCCTGCTCCTGAGCTTGCGTTACACACAGGGTGTCCCCAGTGATTGGCTGGAATAGGTAGGTGGAATGGTAGGTGTTCAGTTTCCCTGCAGCGCCCCCCCAAGGAGACTTGAGGCATTACACAGCTCCTATTGAAACCAAAGGCCTTGCTCCAGCACAGAAGGGCCGGGTCCTCCAGCGAGAAGGGTTTATAGATGAGGGTCCTAAACACAAGGAACTCCCCCAACACAGAATTCACTCACGGGGTATTTGTCCTCTTTACGCCACAACCTCAGACACAATGACGGTTTCCTGGCGCTGGACACAATTACACAATCAGCAGGACAATAGGGTCATGGGATATTGCAGCGTCTTGCCCGCAGCAATGAGTGCGATTGTCCCAGACACATTCCTAAGGTGGAATTAAAGGGCAACCACCCACCAGTCATATTAACCTCCACTTTTCAGATACAGAGCACCAAACCCTCTGCTTATACAATGACATGATAAACTTCTGCCTGCAGCCACCACTAGGTGGAGCTGTGCGCATACAGATTCTACACTGAATTCCATTTCCAGTGAGCTCCGCCAAAGAGGCACGCTGTAGATTGTAAGGGAGATTGAAGCAGTGACGTGTAGCTGAATTTGAGCCCCAGTTTGGAGAATAGTTTTGACTACGGAGATACCTTCAGAAATGAACCAGCACAGGTCAGGGTGTTTAAAGATGGAGCTTCTGTGTCCACAAGGCTATGCGTCCTGTCAGCCAATCAGAATGCAGAGTGTATTAGGGCCCTAACAGTGGGCGGCTGCAGGGTCCCTTGAGCGTTGTACCTCCGGAGTCCCTTCTGGATTTGGATACCTTCTTATGCCTCAGTTCTCAGGATTAAACATCAGCAGCCATTACTAGATGCAATGGCGCTGGGCGCACCCAACAACGGGTCTCGATTAGGATTATAAGTGATCAGCCACAATTGCAGCTCTGTATAATAGCCGGTCATAGAGGAGCGAGGCACCAGCTCTGTATAATAGCCGGTCATAGAGGAGCGAGGCACCAGCTCTGTATAGTAGCCGGTCATAGAGGAGCGAGGCATCCGTCAGTATAATAGTCGTCATAGAAGCGATGTCACGTGCTCTGTATAATAGCCGTTCATAGAGAGCGAGGCACCTGTACTCTGTCGATAGCCGGTCATAGAGGAGCGATGGCACCGCTCAGTGATAATCAGTCGGTACATAGAGGAGCGAGGCACCGGCTCTGTATAAGAGTCGGTCATAGAGGAGCAGCACCGGCTCTGGAGTAATAGACGTCATAGAGGAGCGAGGCATCCAGCTCTGTAATATAGTTTGATAGCCGTCATAGAGGAGCGAGTCACCAGCTCTGTATAAGTAGCCGGTCATAGAGGACGAGGCACCGCTCTGTATATAGTCGTCATAGCAAGAGCGAGGCACCACTCTGTAAAATACCCGGGTCATAGAGGAGCAAGGCACCAGCTCTGTATAATAGCCGGTCATAGAGGAGCGAGGCATCGGCTCTGTATAATAGCCGGTCATAGAGGAGCGAGGGACCGGCTCTGTATAAGAGTCGGTCATAGAGGAGCGAGGCACCGGCTCTGTATAATAGCCGGTCATAGAGGAGCGAGGCACCGGCTCTGTATAATAGCCGGTCATAGAGGAGCGAGGCACCGGCTCTGTATAATAGCCGGTCATAGAGGAGCGAGGCGCCAGCTCTGTATAATAGCCGGTCATAGAGGAGCGAGGCACCAGCTCTGTATAATAGCCGGTCATAGAGGAGCGAGGCGCCAGCTCTGTATAATAGCCGGTCATAGAGGAGCGAGGCGCCAGCTCTGTATAGTAGCCGGTCATAGAGGAGCGAGGCACCAGCTCTGTATAATAGCCGGTCATAGAGGAGCCAGGCACCAGCTCTGTATAGTAGCCAGTCATAGAGGAGCGAGGCATCAGCTCTGTATAATAGCCGGTCATAGAGGAGCGAGGCATCAGCTCTGTATAGTAGCCAGCCATAGAGGAGCGGGGCCCACCAGCTCTGAAATAATAGCCGTCATAAGGAGCGAGGTGCCAGCTCTGTATAATAGCCGGTCATAGAGGAGCGAGGCACCAGCTCTGTATAATAGCCGGTCATAGAGGAGCGAGGCACCAGCTCTGTATAATAGCCGGTCATAGAGGAGCGAGGCACCAGCTCTGTATAATAGCCGGTCATAGAGGAGCGAGGCACCAGCTCTGTATTATAGCCGGTCATAGAGGAGCGAGGCACCAGTTCTGAAAGGGTGCGAGTAGCTGTAATTTGAAGCTTGATCACTTTTACTATAACAATATCCGGGTGTGGAGAGCGGAACAATGAGGAGTCAGAGCAGGGCACAGAGCCCGCATAGCGTTACGGTGTGAGGGCCCTGTGCCCAGAGTGCCATACTATGCCCATGGATCGTCATATAGAGCCAAAATGTGACTATTTGGACCTATATATTGCCCAGAGGGTGTCATAAACTGCCCATATAGAGCCAAAGAGACGTGGCCATATAGAGCCAAAGAGACGTGGCCATATAGAGCCATACCCTGCTCATATAGAGCCAAAGAGACGTGGCCATATAGTGCCATACCCTGCCCATATAGAGCCAAAGAGACGTGGCCATATAGTGCTATACCTTACACATATAGAGCCAGAGAGAGGCTGTATGTGGCCATATAGTGCCATAACTTACCCATATAGAGCCTAAGAGAGGCTGTACGTGGCCATATAGTGCCATAGTCTACCCATATAGAGCCAAAGCGAGGCTGTACATGGCCATAGCCTACCCATATAGATCCAAAGAGAGGCTGTACGTGGCCATATAGTGCCATAGCCTACCCATATAGAGCCAAAGAGAGGCTGTACGTGGCCATATAGTGCCATAGCCTACCCATATAGAGCCAAAGAGACGTGGCTATATAGAGCCATACCCTACCCATAAACCAAAGAGACGTGGCCATATAGGCCATACCCTCCCATATAGAGCCAAAAGGACGTGGCCATATAGGCCAAAACCTCCCATATGACCCAAAGAGAACGTGGCCCATATAGGCATACTTACCATATAAGCCAAGAAAAAGGGGGTAAGGGGCATTTAATACCAACCCATATAGACCCAAAAGGGAGGGGCCCTGTAACTGGAATTTGTGCCATACCTTTCCCATATAGAGCCAACAGCGTAAGGGGCCATATAGGCCAAAAACTTCCCCAAATTTAACCCAAAAGAGGCTGTAGTGGTCTATGTCCCATAGCCTCCCCAATTGGGGAAAGCCAAAAGCCCCTGTCCATTAGGGCCTTACCCCCCCATTAGAGCCAAAAGATTGAATATATCCTACCCACCCATATAACCAAAGAGGGGGTTTGGCCATATGGGCCAACCTCCCATAAGAGCCAAAGGAGGTGACGGGCCATATATGCATACCCCTACCCATATAGACCCAAAGGGGGGCTGTAGGGGGCATATAGTGAACCCTCCCAAATTTAAAACCTAAAAGGCGAGGGGCCCATTGTGCATACCTTACTATCAGAGCCATACACTCCCTAACGGGTTTATTGGTGCCCGGAGAGTGCCATACTTCTCCTATATAGAGCTAACGAGTGCCCAGAGAGTGTCGTACTTAAGCAAAATTGTGCCAAACAATACCCAGAGAGGTTTTATTTGATAGAAAGGTACCCCATCCCCCCCAGGCCATAGGTTAAATGCCAAAAAACTTCGCCCATATAGCGGCAAACTTCTTATACAGTCCAATTGGTTCCATTTTTCCCAAATAGAGTCACACTGCCTCTGCAAGACCATATAGAGCCTGAGTGCCTTACCATAGTCATATACAGAGAGTGCCATAGTTTGCCCCTATGGACGAATTTCCTACAAACCAATCGTCTCGATTGAAATTTTTTCCCCATATAACCAAAGAGTTTCATCAAAGCAATAGTGCCAGAGAGGCCATCCTTTTATAAGAGCAAAAGAGTTATTTACAAGAAAACAGTCCCAGAGGCTGCTTTGGCCTTTGAAGCAAAGTGTCCAACATAGGGCCCATAATGCTCTAGCGCCAAAACTGTACCCACAAAGACCAAGAGTTACACATTGCCATAATTTAATCTTATAGAACCCAACAGAGCTTACACACAACCATATAGTGCCCAGAGACATATACCTTGCCCATATACCACAGAGTTGTCATATGGCCATATAGTGCGCAGAGTGCCATACTTTGCTTATATGGAGTCAGACTGCCTGAGCAAGACCATAGAGTGCCCAAAGAGTGCCATATTTTGCTCTATATGGGCAAAGTATGGCACTCAGGGCACTATATGGCCATATGTGGGCTCTATATGGGCAGAGTATGGCACTCTGGGCACTATATGGCTCATTATGGGTAAAGAGTACCCAGGGAGTGCTCTTCTTTTCGCACAGCTGAGGTTTTGCTACAATCTCCCCGCTCTAGACAATCCTTGATCATCACACACTTTGCTGACGTCCTGTTACAATGTGTCAGTGCAGCTGAAATGTGTCCGTTAAGAATCCAGGACATTGTCTAGACTGGATCCAATTGTAACAAATTCCCAGCTGTGAGCAGTATAGGGTCAGGATTGGTTTGCAGAAGGATATTTAGGTTCACTGACAGCAAGCAGAGATCTGGACAATGGTGAGTAATTGAAGCACAAAGCCTATTAGAACTGGAAAACTCTTGTTATCAAATGGTTCAGTAAATCAGTTCCTGGGAAAGCTGGGTATCAGGCCATATTCCATCTCATTCCCAGCAGTATGTCTCCTGATCTCACATTACTCCATGTAGGTTTTTATAAGAAGTTGATGTAGACCTTCCCGATGCTGCGTTGGCCGTTCCTCCTGGCCATACACGTGTCCAGCATGTCCCTGGTGGGCAGGAAGGTGTCCGTGCTGAGGATGAACTGCTGCAGGGCCCGCTCTCCCGGCAGGCCGCCCTTCTTGTTCTCCTTGTTGACGCTGTCCAATAAGATCCCTCGAATGTCCTTGGGTTTTCCCGGTAAACCGAAGACCATGAAGAGCCCCAGGCAGTCGGGGCCCACGAGGCGGCAGAACTCCTCCAGCTTCTCGTAGAGGCTCCGGTTCTTGTAGAAGGCATCTGTGAGTTGTACTTCCTTGAAGGCTCCTTGGTGGGACGCCCCGGGGTCCCCTCTAAAGTCCCCCTCGAAGTCGGACATCTGTAAGGCCTGGACGGCGAGCTGGAGCTTCACCGACTTGTCGGGCCCCAACAGTGTCCAGATCCAGTCCACCCCGAATAGGGTGGCTTGCTGCTTGGTCATCTTACTGGTGGTGATCCGCTCCTCCACGCCCTTCTCCAGGCAGAAGTTGATGAAGTGGACCAGGAAGATCTCGGTCAAGGTCTCCGTACTGGGGCGGAAGTTCCCGTATGGGTCCTCAAATCCGAGGTAGTCCCTGAGCCTCTGTGAGGCGTGCACCACTCCCTGGCTGAAGACCTCACAGACCACGTCTGCCTTCTCCGGTGGGGAGATGATAACGGGACCAGAGGGCGTCTGACCCATGATCTCCGATCAGGTTGGAGCTACCACCGGGAGCATTGAAGACAACCTGGAGACGATGCCGGCAGCAGCTGTGACCCGGGAGGGAGCTGTGTACACTCAACGGGACCTGATTGTAAAAGGTGGGAGGGGCCGGTAACACCGCACCTGCTGGAACTGGACCAACAACTTCCAGAGAGAGAAGCTTAAAGGGACAGCTCCCATAACGGAGCGGAGTCCGCACAAGAGCCCGGCGGAAATGGACATGACTGGAGGAGGACACACGAATGAAGTCCGCAGAAGAAGAGAGATGGGGGCGGAAATTGCCATGACTTGTGGTGGGCACATGGAAGAAGCCCCCACGAGAAGAGATATGAGGGCGGAAATGGACATGACAGGTGGTGGACACATGGATGAAGAACCCACGAGAAGAGACATGGGGGGCGGAAATGGACATGACAGGTGGAGGACACACGGATGAAGCCCCCACAAGAGGAGATATGGGGGCGGAAATGGACATGACTGGTGGTGGACACATGGAGGAAGCCCCCCGAAGAAGAGATATGGGGGAGGAAATGGACATGACTGGTGGTGGACACATGGATGAAGCCCCCAGAAGAAGCAACATGGGTGGCGGAAATGGACATGACAGATGGTGGACACATGGATGAAGCCCTCGAGAGAAGAGATATGGAGAGCGGAAATGGACATGACTGTGGTGGACAGATGGATAAAGCCTCCTCAAGAAGAAATATGGGGGCAGAAATGGACATGACTGGTCGAGGACACATGGAAGAAGACCCCACGGGAAGAGACATAGGGAGAATAAATGGACATGACTGGTGGTGGACACATGGATGAAGCCCTCAAGGGAAGAGATATGGAGAGCGGAAATGGACATGAATGGTGGTGGACACATGGATTAAGCCTCCTCAAGAAAAGATATGATGGCAGAAATAGACATGACTGGTGGTGGACACAGGGATGAAGTCCCCACGAGAAGAGATATGGGTGCAGAAATGGACATGACTGGACACATGGATGAAGCCCCCACGAGAAGAGATAGACGGGTGGAAGTTGCCATGACTGGTGGTGGATACATGGATGAAGCCTCCAAGAGAAGAGAGATGAGTGAAGAAATGGACATGACTGGTGATGGACACATGGATGAAGCCCCTACGAGAAGAGATATGGGGGTGGAAATGGACATGACTGGTGGTGGACACGTGGATGAAGACCCTACAAGACGAGATATAGGGGTGGAAATGGATATGACCTCGTGGGGGCTTCATCCGTGTGTCTGCCACCAGAGATATGCGATGCTGAAATGGACATGACTGGTGGTGGACACATGAATGAAGCTCCTAGGAGAAGAGATAGAAGGGCAGAAGTGGCCATGACTGGTGGTGGACACATGGATGAGGCCCCCACGAGAAGAGATATGGGAGCGGAAATGGACATGACTGGTGGTGGACACATGAATAAAGCTCCTACGAGAAGAGATAGAAGGGCGGAAGTGGCCATGACTGGTGGTGGACACATGGATGAGGCCCCCACGAGAAGAGATAGAAGGGCGGAAGTGGCCATGACTGGTGGTGGACACATGGATGAGGCCCCCACGAGAAGAGATATGGGAACGGAAATGGACATGACTAGTGGAGGACACACGGATGAAGCCCCCACGAGAAGAGATATGGGAGCGGAAATGGACATGACTGGTGGAGGACACACGGATGAAGCCTCCAGAAGAAGAGATATGGGGGCGAAAATGGACAAGACTGGTGGTGGACACATGGATGAAGCTCCCACGAGAAGAGATATGGGGGGCGGAAATGGTCATGACTGGTGGAGGACACAAGGATGAAGCCCCCAGAAGAAGAGATATGGGGGGCAGAAATGGACCTTACTGGTGGTGGACACATGGATGAAGCCCCCACAAGAAGAGATATGGGGGGCGGAACTGGTACTGACTGGTTGTGGACACATGGATGAAGTCCCCACAAGAAGAGATATAGTGGTGGAAATGGACATGACTTCTCGTAGGGGCTTCATCCTTGTGTCCACCACCAGAGATATGTGATGCTGAAATGGACATGACTGGTGGTGGACACATGAATGAAGCTTCAACGAGAAGAGATAGAAGGGCGGAAGTGGCCATGACTAGTGGTGGACACATGGATGAAGCCCCCAGAAGAAGAGATATGGGGGGCAGAAATGGACATGACTGGTGGTGGACACATGGATGAAGCCCCCAGAAGAAGAGATATGGGGGCAGAAATGGACATTACTGGTGGTGGACACATGGATGAAGCCCCCATAGAAGAGATATGGGGGGCTGAAATGGTCATGACTGGTGGTGGACACATGGATGAAGCCCCCACCAGAAGAGATATGAGGGGCTGCTCTGGTTCCTCAAAAATAAGGCCCGATGACAGGAGGTCATGGCCCAGCTCTTGGCTCTGAAGAACAGTGAAATGTTTTACCGAGGACTAGAAGTGATGTTCTTCAGCTGGGAAGGGTTAATGGTCCTACCATGACTGGGTTGAAGTGTTGGACTGGAAAGCCTGGGGCCCACCAGTGAAGCCGATTCTTGTGGCCCACTAGGGAAGCCGATGCTTGGGGCCCACTAGGGAAGCCGATGCTTGGGGCCCACCAGTGTAGTTGATGCTTGGGTCCCACCAGTGAAGCTGATTCTTGGGACTCACCAGTGGGATTGCTTCTCGGGGTCCACCCTACATCTACTGTATATGATTGGTTTTTGCCTCTCTCCACATTCCTCTCTGAAAAAACAGCTCCATGGCCCCAACATGCCAAGGGGTCCACCTAGGATTAACACTATTCCTCTGTGGGACAGTTCAAGCTTGTGGTGGTAGATGTTCTACATGTAAGATACAATTCTTACAGTTCAACAGATTTACCGAATCCATATGGTATGACCCACAGTGCGGTTCTCTAACTGGAGTTGTAGTTTCCACCATCAGGTTGGCCGCAGGTTGCGGCGCCCGTCCTACTGTGTAACCACCACTATGGTTCTCCTCGGTGGGGCCATCTTAAGCACTGAACCTCTATGGCACACGGTGCATGATCTTACACAAGCGGTCAAGAGAAAGCCCACCAGGACCAATACAATTTCAGCCAATGTCACAAAAAAAGGGCGCGGTCTCTTTAGGGACTACCCAGAAGTTTCTTTTAAGTTCCAAAATAACAGGAAGAGTAACTAGCGGAACGGAGGACTTAGGTTACAGATGACACGCCGGAGGCGGGGGTGGAAGCTCCAGGAGTTGTTGGTCCTGTACCACCAGTCCGCCCACCCCTGAGTTCTCTATGAAGTCTCTACTGTCCATCGTCCTGATGCGCCTGGGGCTGGATCATACCAAAATGAAGCAGCGTGATGATGGGGAAGTATGATATACCCCCGACAATTATCATCCCAAGCCCCGTCCGCCCGCTTCCTCAGAGGGTGGGCACTATCTCCCGGATAGGTATGAATGCACCAAGTCACAGCTACATATACGGTAGGAGCTGGACTCACAGCAGCACAAAGTATTTCAGAAGAAGAGTGAGCAGGTCTTGTAGGAGGTCACAGACTGATCATTTCATAGTGGAAGAAGCAGGGTCTTGCAGCAGCACAGTGTATTTCAGGGGAGGAAGGTGCCGATCTGGGAGGTCACAAGCAAAGCTACATATGGCAAAGGAGCTGGTCTCACAGCAGCACAGAGTATTTCAGAAGAAGAGTGAGCAGGTTTTGAAGGAGGTCACAGACTGATCATTTCATAGTGGAAGAAGCAGGGTCTCGCAGCAGCACAGTGTATTTCAGGGGAGGAAGGTGCCGATCTGGGAGGTCACAGGCAAAGCTACATATGGCAAAGGAGCTGGTCTCACAGCAGCACAGAGTATTTCAGAAGAAGAGTGAGCAGGTCTTTTAGAAGGTCACAGACTGATCATTTCATAGTGGAAGGAGCAGGGTCTTGCAGCAGCACAGTGTATTTCAGGGGAGGAAGGTGCCGATGTGGGAGGTCACAGGCAAAGCTACATATGGCAAAGGAGCTGGCCTCACAGCAGCACAGAGTATTTCAGAAGAAGAGTGAGCAGGTTTTGAAGGAGGTCACAGACTGATCATTTCATAGTGGAAGAAGCAGGGTATCGCAGCAGCACAGTGTATTTCAGGGGAGGAGGGTGCTGATGTGGGAGGTCACAGACTAAGCTACATATGGCAAAGGAGCTGGACTCTCAGCAGCACAGAGTAATTCAGCAAGAAAAGTTTGTGGATCTTGTGGGAGGGCACATAATAAGTTACATATGGGTAGAAACTGGACTCGCAGCAGCACAGAGTATTTCAGGGCAAAGGTATGCTGGGAATTGTGGGAGATCACACAGATTTTAGAAGAATGAGCTACACATGGGGTAGGAGGTGGACTCTCAGCAACACAATAAGCAGAAATGAGCAGGGCCTCACAAGAGTGCAGAGTATTTGAGGACAGAAGTGTGGGAGGTCACAGACTAAGCTGCACATATGGTAGAAGCTGGATTCTCAGCAGCACAGAGTATTTCATGAGAAGAGTGGGCTGATTTTGTGGGAGGTGACAGTCAAAAAGCAGGGCCTCACAGGAGTGCAGAGTATTTCAGGGGAGGAGGGAGCCGATCTGGGAGGTCTCAGACTAAGCTACATATGGCTGATTTTGTGGGCGGCGATAGTCAAAAAGCAGGGCCTCACAGGAGTGCAGAGTATTTCAGGGGAGGAGGGAGCCGATCTGGGAGGTCTCAGACTAAGCTACATATGGCTGATTTTGTGGGCGGCGACAGTCAAAAAGCAGGGCCTCACAGCAGTGCAGAGTATTTCAGGGGAGGAGGGAGCCGATCTGGGAGGTCACAGACTAAGCTACATATGGCTGATTTTGTGGGCGGTGACAGTCAAAAAGCAGGGCCTCACAGCAGTGCAGAGTATTTCAGGACAGACGTGTACTGATTTTGTGGGAGGTCACAGACTGAGCTATACATGGGATAGAAGCTGAACTCGGCAGCACAGAGTATGTAAGCAAGAAGAAGTTATGGCTCAGGGGTTGGGTGGGTACAGAATAAGTTACGTATGTATAGAAGCTGTCGTCCCAGCAGCACAGAGTATTTCAGAAGAGTGTGCTGATCTTGTGGGAGGTTACAGACTGATCTCTACAGCCAGGTCATCCAGCTGCACAGAGTATTTCAGGAGAGCTAAATGCTGATCCTCTGTGAGATCACAAAGTTACATAAAGTAAGGCGGCGCAGGGCCTCACGGAAGTGCAGAGTACTTCAGGACAGAAGTTGTGGCAGGTCACAGACTCCGCTATACACGGGGTAGAAGCTGGACTCTCAGCAGCACAGAGTATTTTGGAAAGACAAGAAAGTACGTGTGTCCTGTGGGAGGTGACAGAATGCGTTACATTAGGGTAAGAGCTAATCTCTCAGCAGTGCAGAGGATTTCAGGGGAGTACATTCAGACATCTCTTGTTATTCCTGGAGTCGTTCCTGGACAAAGAATGAACTTTATGTAAATGATTTATGCAAATCATGTCAGCAGCAGGTCCGGTCACATGACTCTGTCCTCTTTGGGGGCGACTTATGTAATCTGAGCGCCCTCACCTTCTAGCAGGCACAGGATTAGTAAATCATAGTTGCTTTCCTCCAGAGACAGCGCCACCTCTGCCTGCAGGTTGTGTGCGGTACTGCAGCTGCATCACATCTATGGAGCCGAGCTGCAATACCAGATACAACCTATATTCCTAGTGCAAAGCAGCCATAGCCCCAATTTTAGGAGCCAGAGGAGGGGGTGAGATGACTGACAACAGAGAGAGGTAGAGGACATGGGAGCGGCTCCGCACACAGTGACACGAGGACGCCCGGTAGTTACACAGAAGCTTTATTAGATCACATATAGAGACACGGTAACATCTGCTACACTTTATAGTGTTAAAATAACCTGTGGGGGCAGGAGCAGCCCCTCCGACATCACCCCTCAGCGGCACCTGCTGCGCCCATCATAAATAAACAGACAAAACACAAAGCATAAATATCAGCAGAAGACGCGGCGGCGGCGGCGACAGAGCACTGCCCCTTTAAATGAGAGACCTCCTCAGGAGTCGCCCCCTGCTGGAGCACTGCTGCTGTGCTAGTGGTGTCTTAGCTACACCTAAAGGGCAAACAGGGCCTCATCCCTGTTATCACCCAGCTTTCCCAGGATCCTGACCCTCTGCCCTGATACCATTGCTTTAGTGAGCAGTTTGAGTACGTTGGGTCACTCTGCGGCCTCCTACCTGCTCTTATATCACCCAGCTTTCCCAGAATCCTGACCGGATACCAGTGCTCTGCGGATTCGGGAAAGCTGGGTGACACTACGGCCTCATCCCTGTTCTCATACGGGTCACTCAGCTTTTCCAGGATCCTGACCCACTGTCCAGATATCAGTACTTTAGTGAGCAGGTTAAGTTGGGTCAGTCTGTAGCATCCTACCTGCTCTTATATCAGTCACCCAGCTTTCCCAGGATCCTGACCCACTGTCCAGATATCAGTACTTTAGTGAGCAGGTTGAGTAATAAAAGTCACTCTGCGGCCTCCTACCTGCTCTTATATCAGTCACCCAGCTTTCCCAGGATCCTGACCGGATACCAGTGCTTGACTAAGCGGATTCGGAAAAGCTGGGTGACACTACAGCCTCATTCCTGTTCTAATACAGGTCACTCAGCTTTTCCAGGATCCTGACCCACTACCCAGATACCAGTGCTTTAGTGAGCAGGTTAAGTTGGGTCAGTCTGCAGCATCCTACCTGCTCTTATATCAGTCACCCAGCTTTCCCAGGATCCTGACCCTCTGACCGGACACCAGTGCTTGACTAAGCGGGTTCGGAAAAGCTGGGTGACACTATGGCCTCACCTCTGCTTTAATAAGGATCACCCAGCTTTCCCAGGATCCTGACCCTCAGCCCAGATACCAGTGTTTTAGTGAGAAGGTTAAGTTGGGTCAATCTGCAGCCTCCTACCTGCTCTTATATCAGGAACCCAGCTTTCCCAGAAGCCTGTATGGCCCTTGACTGATACTGATTCCAATGATTAACTAAGCAGACGAGTGACACTACAGCTGCCAATGCAGCTCCCATATGACCCAACTTTCCCAGAATCCTGAATGCAATTTACCTAATACAGCCACATAGGGGATGGCTCTGTACAAAAAGGGGAGATCTGCCATTCAGAAGCCAGGAAAAGCTGGCCTCCTCCCTGTCCTTATAGCGGTCATCACCCAGCTTGCTGAGAATCCTGAACGGCACCGCACTGATATTAATGATTAACCAGACTCAGAGAAGCTGACAATATGGCCTCATCCCTGCTCTTACACCAATCACCCAGCTTTCCCAGAATCCTGACCCGCTGCCCGAATACCAGTGCTTTAGTCGGTAAGTTGAGTAAAGTTGGGTAACACCGTGGCCTCATCTCTGCTCTTACACCAATCACCCAGCTTTCCCAGAATCCTGACCCACTGCCCGGATACCAGTGCTTTAGTCGGTAAGTTGAGTAAGGTTGGGTAACACCGTGGCCGCCTCCCTGCTCTTATACCCAACTTTCCCAGGATCCTGAAGGCAGTGCACTTATAGACACCAATGATTAACCAGATTCGGAAAAGCTGGGTGACAATATGGCCACCTTCCTACTCATCACCCAGCTTTGCCACAATCCTAGATACCATAGATACCAGTGTTTGAGCAGATTTGGGAAAGCTGGGTGACACTATGTCTTCATCCCTGTTCCTATACCCAGCTTTCCCTCACTGCACTGAAAAGCTGGGTGACACAATGGCCTCGTCACTGCTCTTATATGGGTCACCTAGCTTTCCCGGAATCCTGAACCCAATTTCCAAACTGCAGCCCCACAGGGGATGGATCTCTACAAAATGGGCAGACAAACCATTCAGGAGCCAGAAAAAGCTGGGTGCAACACGGTCTCCCCCCTGCTCCTATACCGGCCATCACCCAGCTTTCCCAGAATCCTGATCAGCTGTCTGGATAGCAAACAGATTCAGAGCAGCTGGGTAACACTATGGCCTCCTGCCTGTTCCTATACCCAGCTTTCCCAGAATCCTGAACGACAGCGGACTGATGGATATCAATGCTTTAGTGAGCAGATTCACAAATGTTGGGGCGTCGATATGACTTCTTCCCTGTTCCTAGACCCAGCTTTACCAAAATCCTGACCCTCTACTCAATCTCCTCACTAAAGCACTGGTCAGGATCCTGGGAAAGCTGGGTGATGTCCAGAGAGTTGGCAGCAGAGTGAACCAACTTTACTCAATCTTCTCACTAAAGCACATGTATCTGGGCAAAGTTGGAGCACACGGCTGCCAACTCCCTGGTCATCACCCAGCTTTCCCAGGATCCTGACCCTCTGTCCGGATACCAGTCTTTGATTAGGCGGATATGGAAAAGTTGGGAGACAGCATGGGCTCCTCCCTGTTCTTAAACCCAGCTTTCCCAGAATCCTGAACGGTGCTGATTGCTACATCAATGCTTTAGTGAGCAGATTCAGAGAAGCTGGGTGACACCATGGTCATTCAGGAGCCTGGGAAAGCTGGGTGACCACCTAAGCGTTCCCAGATTGAATCCTACTCAGTCTCCTTGCTGTTTGACCAGGATTTGCCATTCAGGAACACTGAAAATCTGGATGTCCTCCCTCCCCCCACTCTGATGGCAGCCATATTGGATGGCACCCAGCTTTCCTAGAAGCAGATGTCACTAAGAAACCACAGAGCAGCAGCGGGCGACTCCTGGGCTGAGAATGCTCTTTTCTCAGGGGGTGCAATGCTCTGCAGAATCCTCTTCCTCCCCCCAATGTGACAATGCGGTCAGTCACCGGCACCTCCCCCCCGTAGGCACAGCCCCCCTCCAGAACCCAGCTGGCACGTAAACTGGAAATACTGGTATAGAAAACTAGAGCTATGGTTTTTCTTTTTTTCATAAACTTTTTTTTTCATGTGTTTTAAATAGAAAATTTTTATAAAAAGTAACAGCGCAATAAATGGTGAATATCAAAAAATTCGTACAACAGAAGGGGGCGTCGGTGGTAAAAATGTCCTGTACCCTCCCTCCGACCCCATGTTTAGTATCTTAAAGGATCTATGAAACCAACCCCCCTTCCCGCCCCCCCCCCCCCCCCACCCAAAAAAAATTAGAGAACAGCGCCACCCTCTCTCATGTGGCTGCATTTGGTAAGGCAGAAAGAATGATATCTGCTTCCTTTCCTAAATAAACAGCGCCCCCTGCATTTATGTGGCTGCTTCTGGTATTGCAGCTCAACAAGAAAATCGGGGTCTGCTTCTCTTGATAAACAGCACCCCTTGGATTTATGGGGTTGTAGCTGGTATTGCAGCTCAGTACAACAATAGGGCGACATGGAAAGGATCTGCTTTCTTCTCTTCAGCAACAGCGCCCCTATTACTGTGGCTGTGTCTGGTATTGCAGCTCAGCACAATTATGGGGCAATAGGGAAGGTCTGCTTCTCTCCCTCAATAAACAGCGCCCCCCTGATTTATGTGGCAGCAGCTGGTATTGCAGCTCTGCAGAACAATAGGGCAACATGGAAAGGATCTGCTTTCTTCTCTAAAGCAACAGCGCCCCCATTAATGTGGCCGAGTCTGGTATTGCAGACAATTATGGGGCAACAAGAAAAGGCGGGTCTGCTTTTTTTTCCAAAATAAACAGCGCCCCCTGCATTTATATGGCTACATCTAGTACTGCAGCTCAGCCCTATAAAGAAACAAGTAGGAGAGCCACAGATGGCTAAATAAGGTACTGCAACTCAGACCCGTTATGGGATTAGGCTGCAATACCAGATATAGCCACATGTCATTTTTGGAAATTCGCCCTCTATTCCTATAAGTAGTAGGATCCCACCCCCTCTGCTGCCAGAAGAGGACGCTGTTGTACAAAAAGGTGATTAGTCAGCGACTAAGTGATACTATTTCAAATCCTATTCCCTGAAACTCAATGGCAAGTCACATGACCACATCCAATTCCACTGCCGTCTACGGAGGGCGCTGTGCGGTGAACGACTATGTTGTGCGATCTGCTGACTAATACGAATGAGAGAGGTGGGGTGGGACTCAAATCAACGCGTTTCGTGCTTGTAGATCAAAACGCGTTAATTTGAAAGAAAAAATTCTTAATTATTTTTTTATTATTAAAAAGTTTTAAGACTTGGCCACTGACATTACAGAAAATACGATACAACCGCCGGCGTCCACGCGCCGCCGGCGGCCATGTTGGCGGCTGAGGAGTAATACTCCCACTTAACCGGAAGCAGCACGTTCGCCTCGACGCCATGAACCCCTCGCCTCAATAAGGGCCGTGGTTCTTAGGGAAATAGGAAGCGTCTACAATTATGCTTCGGCGCACAACATGGCGGCCTCCGATACGCGATCCGAAAACATTTTGTCACTGTAGAAGGCACATTCTCCCCTGCCCCCCGAACACTGAGCGTAAAACAGTGATGAAAAAAAATAATAATATAATATATTTATAGAATAATCTGTAACACAAGAAATACAAATTTCCAAGATGGCGGCCGGCGGCGGCGTCACACGTTGGAGTCCTCGTCTGTAATACTGGCGCTGGGGGATCTGGCGGAGTAATCCTTGAACATGTCGTCTTCTTTCAGCATGTGCTGTGCGGGGAGACAAAAGGGGGACTGAATGCAGCTTTGGATGTGAATGGAGGAAAATACAGCAAGTCAGGGGCACTAGGACTTAAGGGTCAAGAGAATGTTACGTCCCACAATGCACTGCACTACGGGGGGCTTGAATAAGGTGCAGAGACGCTGAGGAGCATCTGTGACCGCAGCTCTGGATGTGAGTGGAGCAAATAATATCTGTGAAGTAAAACCAAACTTACCGTCAGGTTATTAATTCCTTCAGAAAAGGCCCCGATCTGCCGCACCGTCCCCTCCGAGTCCTCCATCTACAAAGAGAATACGTCATCTACGCGAGCAAGGGCCGATCCATATACAGTTTAAATTTTGTCTGTACATAGGAGCAGTATTATAGCAGTATAACTTCTGTACATAGGGAGCAGTATTATAGTAGTTATATTCTTGTACATAGGAGGCAGTATTATAGTAGTTATATTCTTGTACATAGAGGGCAGTATTATAGTAGTTATATTCTTGTACATAGGGGGCAGTATTATAGTAGTTAAATTCTTGTACATAAGTGCATTATTATAGTAGTTATATTCTTGTACATAGGGGGCAGTATTATAGTAGTTATATTCTTGTACATAGGGAGCAGTATTATAGTAGTTATATTCTTGTACATAGAGGGCAGTATTATAGTAGTTATATTCTTGCACATAGGAGCAGTATTATAGTAGTTATATTCTTGTACTTAGGGGGCAGTATTATAGCAGTTATATTCTTGTACATAGGGGGCAGTATTATAGCAGTTATATTCTTGTACATAGGGGGCAGTATTATAGCAGTTATATTCTTGTACATAGGAGCAGTATTATAGTAGTTATATTCTTGTACATAGGAGCAGTAATATAGTTTATTTATATCTGTACATAGGGCAGTATTATAGAAATGATATTCTTGATACATGGGCAGTTATAGTAGTGTTATATTCTTGTACATAGGGGCAGTATTATAGTAGTTATATTCTTGTACATAGGGGCAGTATTATAGTAGTTATATTCTTGTACATAGGGGCAGTATTATAGTAGTTATATTCTTGTACATAGGGGGCAGTATTATAGTAGTTAATATTTTTACATATGGGGCAGTATTAAAGTATTATATTCTTGTACATAGGGGGCAGTATTATAGCAGCTATATCTTGTCATAGGGGCAGTATTATAAGTAGTTTATATTCTTGTACATGGGGGCATGTATTATAGTAAGATTATATTCTTGTACATAGGGGGCAGTATTATAGTAGTTATATTCTTGTACATAGGGGGCAGTATGGTACCTGTTCTAATCTATCTAGATCTTCGTCATCTAACATCCTGAGGTCCAGGCCGGCTCGGAAGGGCTTGATGATGCTGTTTGCAGATGACTGCCCAAGCTCCATAGGACATGCATACTCTTCACTCTCTTCTTGCTTCTTTTTACGTAGGGTTCCAAAATTGGTAAATGGTAATTTCCTCGGCTTTTTAGGAAACAAAAAATGCAACAGAAAAGGTTTTATGAGTCTTAAAAGTTAAAGTGAAAAAGTCATTGTAATAATGTCAATTTCCATAGCAGTAAAAGTTGTGACAGAATCGGCATAATGGTAAAAGTATCGGGTTGTCTACTGGACGCGGCAGTGAATGCCGGCTGCTCCGCTGTAGATGCTGTAACGACTCTTGTCTGATGCATCTTCCATGTAGCAGCGGTGCAGTCCTGCAAACCGGTGGCGCCACCTATGGCTGTTTCCAGTACTGCTCACCTTGACCTTGGCTGTTGCGGTCAGCAGTACATATTCGGGAGAGGACAGCGCCTCCTGCTTCAGTTGCTGCGCCTGCTGACCGACCAGGAGATTGAAGTGAGTGGCGAGGTGCCGCCGGAGGAGGGTCTTGTTTGGTGGGATGTTCAGAAGCTGAGCCATGGTCTCCACATTAAACCGGGGCTCGAGGACCTGGGGGGGAAAATGTGTTTGATTCAAAATTTTACAAATTCAGGTATTTTAGGCGACATAAGCTGGAGATGTAAAGTTGTAGTCCTGTTATTAGTAACTACTACTCCCATCAGCCTAGTAAAAAAGTTCTGGTGAGAATTAAGTATTAGTCACAACAAACATCCAAGGACAGTCCGAGGATTGGACTGTGGATGTGCTCATAGCTCTAGGGTATGACTGCCCATAGGAGATCCTGAGCGGTCTCCTGATGTATGGCTCAACTTTAAGGGGATGTTCCCATCTCGAGCTTTGACGGCACATTGCTGGGATATCCCATCCGAGTGCAATAGGAATGGGCCTCTGCAGGTGTGCACTCAGAATGGAGATCCGGTCACACTTGCACAGGACTCCCCATTCTGTTCTATGGGAGTTCTGAGTATGGACTAACATTTCACTCCCCTTGCTGGGAACTTCCATAGAACAGAATGGAGAACACAGCGCTCCCCTGTACTGGGAACTCCCATAGAGCAGAATGGAGAACACAACGCTCCCCTGTACTGGGAACTCTCATAGAGGAGAATGGAGAACACAGCACTCCCTGTACTGGGAACTCCCATAGAACAGAATGGAGAACACAGTGGTCCCCTGTGCGGAACCCCAAAAGAACAGAATGGAGAACACAGCGCCCCCTGATTTGGGAATTTCCCTAGACAGAAGGAAACACAACCTCCCCTGACGGGAACTCCCAAAACAGAATGGAAAACACAGCGCCCCCTTACGGGGAACCCCCCATAAAACAAAGAGAACACAGCGCTCCCCTGACTGGGAAAATCCCATAGAAAAAAAATGGAGAACACAGTGGTCCCTGTACTGGGAACTCCCAAGAACAAATGGAGAACACAGCACCCCCTGGCTGGGAACTCCAAAAACAGAATGGAGAACACACACCCCCCTGTGTGGGAAACTCCCACAGAACAAATGGAAACACAGCCTCCTCTGTACTGGGAATTCCCATAGAACAAATGGAGAACACACCTCCCCTGTCTGGGAACCCCAAAAGAACAAATGGAGAACACACGCTCCCCTGTAGGGGGAACCCCAATAGAACAGAAGGAGAACACAGCACCCCCTGGCTGGAACTCCCATAGAACAGAAGGGGAAACACAGCGCTCCTCTGTAGGGAACTCCCATAAACAGAAGAAACACAGCACTCCCCTGTACGGGAACTCCCAAAACAAAGGTTTTGTGCGCATTTTTTAACCGGTTCTCTTTTCTGAGCCGGGCCTTACGGGCTCCGTTCCGAAAAAATTTTTTGGGGCCTAGAGGAGACCATACCTTCAAAACTGAGTCAATCCATTGATGCACCATTAAAAATTAAAGGGTACCTGATCTTAGATGACCGTTAGTATAGCTAAAAGGTTGATAAAAAGGGGCTTCAATTAGGGCCTCTGTCTATAAGCCTAAAGAGTGTGTGTTGTGTGGTTTGTGTGTGTGTGTGTGTGGTGTTGTGTGTGTGGTGTGTGTGTGTGTGGTGTGGGTGGGGTGGGGAAGGGGGGGGGGCTTGGAAGCTACTCTAAAATCTATTCCTACACAACCCCCATTGGTTGCAACTACCACCCAGCAATGGGCAGCAATAAGTCCAGGAAAGCAGCAGAAAGGGGACTGCAGCTTTGGAGGTGATTGGAGAATTTAGGGAAACGTAAAAAATCAAAAAAAAAATTCGTTAAAATAATAAAATTAAGAGCTGCTTCTGCCTCTTACCATCAGTCCGCCGTGTACACCGCTACCCCTCAGGTTAGGGGCATACTCCGCCAGGTCCACAGAGCGCAGCCACTCCATCACCCGGTGGTTCGTCCACTGCGCCACCTCAGAGGGGGTGATGTTCCCCTTTAGAAACAAAATTGAAGAAAAAAATCCAAGTGATGACGACGTAAAGATATTCCTACCCCATTATTTTAAATGAATAAACGCTATCAATATTCTGCCATCGTCAGGCCGGACCCCGTTACCTCCTCGGAGGGTCTCCTGCGCAGGCAGTTGGGCTCAAAAGTGTTGATGCGCAAGACCTGAATGGCTCTTTAAAATCTGAATGGTGCGGGACCGACGACCTTCAAGACACAAATCATCCTAAAGAACAGAAACAGTAAACTTAGCAGGACCTCAAAGGGAAAAAAAAAAACCGGGGGCCTCGTTATATCCAGGACGGGGGCCTCGAAATTCTATAGTTATAGCTCTGCTGCCACTTTCTAAGCATTTTTCACACTAGCCACTCCCACAGCGACTCCATTCTACAGTGACACCAGATCACACCCCAATACTAGGCTATGACCAAGATACCCCACTTAAAGGGGTGCTCTTACCATAGAGTTGGGGATAGTCATCAAACTGAAGTTATTTTCCACCCTTGAACCATCTCAGAACGGGCCCTCGAAATGTGGCTCGGGAAAGGAGACCGGTCACACTGCGCACAACTCTCCAATCTGTTCAATGGGAGTTCTGAGTACAACCGAACACAGCGCCCACTGTATTGGAAACTCCCATAGAACAAATGGGGAAAAACAAACTGGGGAAATCCCATAGAACAAATGGTAAAACACAGCCCCCCTTACTGGGAACTCCCCTAGAACAAAGGAGAGAACACAGCGCTCCCCCGTACTGGGAACTCCCATAGAAAAGAAGGGGGGAAAAACACGCGCTCCCCCTTTCTGAACTCCCATAGAATAGAATGGAAGCACAGCGCCCCCTTTACTGGCCCCTCCCATAAACAAAGGAGAAACACAGCGCTCCCCTGTCGGGAACTCCCAAAGAACAGAAAGGAGAGAAAACAGCCTCCCCTGTACTGGGAACTCCCAAAAAACAGAATGGGAGAAACACAGCGCCCCCTGTACTGGGGGCTCCCAAAAACAGAATGGGGCAGAACACAGCGCTCCCCGTACTGGGAACTCCCATAGAAAAAATGGAGAACACAGCGCTCCCAGACTGGGAAACCCCCTAGAGGAAAAGGGAACACAGCGCTCCCCCGACTGGGAACCCCCATAGAACAGAATGGAGAACACAGCGTTTTCCCCAAAGCTGGGGAACTCCCATAAGGAGAATGGAGAACACAGCGCTCCCCGTACCGGAACTCCCATAAACAGAATAGAACACAGGCTCCCCCTTTCTGGGGAACTCCCCTAAAACAGAAGGGAAACACGCGCTCCCCCGTACTGGAACCCCATAGAACAGAATGGAAACCAGCGCTCCCCTGTACTGGAACTCCCCTAGAACAAATGGAGAACACACGTTTCCCATTTGCTGGAAATCCCATGAGAGAATGAGAAACAAAAACCCCCCCTGTACGGAACCCCATAGAACAGAAAAGAAACACAGCGCTCCCCGTACGGGAACTCCCATAGAACAGAAGGAGAACACACCTCCCCTGTACGGAACCTCATTGAACAGAATGGAAAAACACAGCGTTTCCCCCATGCTGGGGAACTCCCAAGAGAATGGAAACACAGCGCTCCCCTTACCCGGGGAAATCCCCCTAGAACAAAAAAACACAGCGCTCCCCTGTACTGGGAAAACCCCCTAGAACAAATGGAGAAACAGCGCTCCCCTGACTGGGAAAATCCCCTAAACAAAGGAGCTTACACAAGCAGGGCCCCCTCTCCTTCTGGCTACACTTTTGGGGGGCCCGTTCCTGAATGGTGCGGGTGGGGTCTGCACCCACACTTTGCGGCCCCTCCCCTACTCTATGGGGGAGCGCCCTTTAAGGACTGAAGGACTAAGGAAGGACGTGCAGGATGGTCCTAGGTTTTCCCGCCCGAGACAACCCCGCCCCCCAGCGCCCGCGGTGCCCTAGAGAAGGAGTCGCTGCCAACAGGGCGATGACCAGAGCTGGTGCCCCGCCAGAACAAACAGCGGCTCATTGTGCCCGGATTACTGGATTTACACCTGGACGGGCGCACCCTGCGGCGGAGCTTTCCCAGGGAGGACACAACGGGCGGCGAGTGTAAACCTTAGAGAACAAGGGCTTATCATCCGGGCGACGAGAAAGGGGGACGGGGGGCACCACCACGGGCATTAAGCACATCCACCGTCCACTTTGCTCATCAAACGATCTTGTACTGAGGGAGGCCCCAAAGTCTCCAACCATCCCCCGCAACAGGGAGCAAAACAAATCATGAGAGCTGTCAACGACTGTGCTGAAATACTCTGTGCTGCTGGCCAAGCCTGGAAAACTACTACCTCCCACATCTTTCCATCGTCTTCCCCTGATTATAAGATACAGTCTGTCAGCTGGAGGCCTGGCCTCAGTATATTCATCATGAATGGACACGTCAATGACCCCCCCAACCCTGAAAAATCTGTCGCAGGGAAAGAAACTCCCAAAATGTCTTCCCCTCCTCTCCCCTCAATTAGAACATACGGTCGAATCTGTAGTCTTGTCGCCAGTATCCTCATCACGAATGAACGGGTCACTGACCCCTCCTGAAATACTCTGTGCTGCTAGGAAAGCCTGCAATCTTTACCACCTACTACTTCTTTCTCCTGATTATAAGCTACGATCTGTCAGTTACAGCTCTGCACTCAGTATCATCATCATAAATGGACAGTGCTATAGCTGATGAATGCCTCTTTCTGAAATACTCTGTCCTGCTTTAGGTTACTGCTCTCTTTACTTTGTAGCTCTGTTTGTGACCCCACGCAAGATCTTAGCAGCACAGAGTGTTTCAGGAAAAAATGTGTGCTGAAGAC
Source organism: Phyllomedusa bahiana (assembly GCA_025379985.1). Classification (NCBI taxonomy): domain Eukaryota; kingdom Metazoa; phylum Chordata; class Amphibia; order Anura; family Hylidae; genus Phyllomedusa; species Phyllomedusa bahiana. Next base: position 80,999 of record JAODAL010002190.1, on the reverse strand, counting down.
CTTGCTGTATCTGATGTAACTCAGTCCGTCTTCCTTGCTTTCCAAGAGAGACAACCGTTTTCTCGGCAGCCGCCGAACCCCTCCGAGGCCGGCAGCCGCCGAACCCCTCCGAGGCCGGCAGCCGCCGAACCCCGCCGAGGCCGGCGAACCCCTCCGAGGCCGGCAGCCGCGCAACCCCGCCGAGGCCGGCCGCCGCCGAACCCCTCCGAGGCCGGCAGCCGCAGAACCCCTCCGAGGCCGGCTCGAACCCCTCGAGGCCGGCCAGCCAGCTGAAACCCTCCGAGGCCGGCAGCCGCTGAACCCCTCCGAGGCCGGCAGCCGCCGAACCCCTCCGAGGCCGGCAGCCGCCGAACCCCTCCGAGGCCGGCAGCCGCTGAACCCCGCAGAGGCCGGCAGCCGCCGAACCCCTCCGAGGCAGGCACCGGGAAACCCTCCGAGCCGCGAACCCTCCGAGGCGGCAGCCGCCGAACCCCTCCGAGGCCTGCAGCCGGCGCACCCCGCCGAGGCCCGGCCGCCGGCGAACCCCTCCGAGGCCGGCAGCCGGCGAACCCCTCCGAGGCCGGCAGCCGCCGAACCCCTCCGAGGCCGGCAGCCGCCGAACCCCTCCGAGGCCGGCAGCCGGCGAACCCCTCCGAGGCCGGCAGCCGCCGAACCCCTCCGAGGCCGCAGCAACCAATCAGAGCTCCGCTTACATTTCTTTTAATGCTCTTGAAAAATGAGCTGCGATTGGTTGCTGTGAGCTCTGGATGCTAAGGGCAACAAGACAGTCTGACACTTACTTAGTTTTCATACATGAGGCCTATTTTGCCTTCCTTTTGTGGGTCCGTACGATTCCAGCGATACAAAATTTATGTTTAGTTTTTTTTTAAGTTTTATCACAAAAAATTGCTTTGCACCAGTCTCCTCTGACCCCTCTCTTTGTGTCGCTGTTGGACCCACACGATGGAAGCTCATTTTTTGTGGGGTAAAGCGTCATTATACACGACTCGGTATTACTTTTTTTCTGGGAGGTGCAAAGATCAAAAAATACACCAAGGATTTTTTTTTTTTCGCTGCAGCAGTTACCATGTGAAATATTGTTTCAGTCCTGACTTTAGCAAATGCAGTGACGCCAATTATGTTAATTATTATTATTTTTTAGACGATAAATGGGAGAAGAGAGTTTTTTCTACTTGAATTGACAGCATGTACTATATACTGCGGTATTTCCATATTGCAGTATATAAAGATTTCATGGACCTTCTAGGACACGCTATGGCAGGGTGAAATAGGAGCATAATCATGGCAGACCTGAGGGTCTTCATTAGGTGCCTGGCTGCCAACCAAATGGCACCCCAAAATCTCATAGCAGGGAGGGGGCTGGACAGCAGAAGATGACGGCACCACAACCCTTCCCACGGGCCTAGTGGTTAACTGGCTGGGATCAGTGTTCTCTCCTACCCCTTTAAGAGGTGAAATACATCCCCTGAAATACTCTGTCCTGCTTTCACATTCACAGTAACAAACGCACCTTGGAGGAGACTTACTTGTGACCCACTTGTAGTCCAACTTTCCATAATTGCTGTCGTCTTCAGAGCCCAGTGACTGTAGTGCCAACTGGAGCTTCTTGCGGTGTAGCGGGTGTTTAATGCCCAGCTCCTGTACCGGAGAACAGCAGATTATTAGGTGGGTAACAACTGCGCAGGCACCAGACGTCCCACTACATATTAAACTGCTCAGTATGAACACGACCCCTAGTGACGGGGTTCACACAGTAGTAGTGGACTTGTACAAGACCCAACTTTCCCAAGATCCTGCATGGCAGACACGGCTCATAGTATTATGTCGCCTCCCCTCACCTTCTCCAGGTCCTGCTGCGACGCGTGGAGCAGCGTCTGCCCGGACACGATCCACTGCTTGCAGTTGTTCACGTAGCTGCCCAGACCCTGGTCCCTCAACCAGTTACACACCTGCTCCTTCGTCCACTTGGCAAATGGCGTGTCCAGGTCACTGCAAGGAAGAGGTAAGGGTTCAATTTCCTCCACTTACAGCTGAAACCAGCAGTTTCCCTCCCCTCTATATAAAGCCCCATCTGCAGGTTTCTCACTCTCCTCTACATAAAGCCCTATCTGCAGGTTTCTCCCTCCCCTCTATATAAAGCCCCATCTGCAGGTTTCTCCATCCCTCTATATAAAGCCCCATCTGCAGGTTTTTCTCTCTGACATGAAATCAGAATAAACCTTCCCCGTTTTATGTCAATTAGGAACCAAAAATATTTCTATTTGCCAAATGCCAGAATAACGAGAGGGAGAATTTTTAAGGCATTTTTATCACTTTCTGCAAAGTCAGAAGTTTCCTCCATTTCCTTAGTATTTGGGAGTTTTGCCCTTAAACTGTAGGACTTGGGTCAAATGTTCTGGATCCTTCCACAAGCTTCTCACAATAGTTGGTGGGAATTGTGGCCCCTTCCTCCTGACAGAACTGGTGTAACTGAGCCAAGTTTGGAGGTCTCCTTGCTCGCTCTGGCCTTTTCAGCTTTGCCCATAAATTTTCAAGGATTGAGATCCGGGCTTTGTAACGGCCGCTCCAAAACATTGACTTGGTTCTTCTTAAGCCACTTTGTAACCAGTTTGGCAGTAGCTTCGGGTCATTGTCCATTTGGAAGACCCATTTCCGCCCAAGCTTTAACTTCCTGACTGAGGTCTTGAGATGTTGTTTCAGTATTGCCACATAATCTTCTGTCCTCATGATTCCATCTATTTTGTGAAGTTCACCAGTCCCTCCTGCAGCAAAACAACCCCACAACATGATGCAGCCACCCCCCGTGTTTCACAGTTGGGATGGTGTTGTTAGGCTTCCAAGCTTCTCCCTTTTTCCTGAAAACATAACGATTATTATGGCCTAACAGTTCAATTTTAGTTTCGTCAGACCACAGGACGTGTCTCCAAAAATGTAGGTCTTTGTTCCTGTGCATTTGCAAAAATTAATCTGGCTTTTCTATGTTTCTTTTGGAGTAATGGCTTCTTCCTGGCAGAGCGGCCTTCCAGCCCATGTTGATACAGTACTCGCTTTACTGTGGATAATGACACAATCTTACCAGCTTCCGCCAGCATCTTCACAAGGTCTTTTGCTTTCGTTCTTGGGTTGATATGCACATGTCGGACCAAAGCACATTCATCTCTGAGACACAGAACCTGTCTCCTGAACGGTATGATGGCTGGACATTCTCATCTTGTTTGTACTTGCGTATAATTGTTTGTACAGAGGAAGGAGGCCCCTCAGGTATCTGGAAATTGCACCCAAGGATGAACCAGACTTGTGCAAGTTCACAATTCTCCTCTTTATATCTTGGCTGATTTCTTTAGACTTTCCCATGATGTTACACACAGAAGTAGTGTGTTTCTGGTGTGCAATAAAATACATCCACAGCTGTGTCTCTAACTCAGATGTTGCCAATAAACCTATCAGAAGCTTCCAAAGACCTGACATCATCATATGGGCGGTCCCAGATTGTTTAAAGGCGGAGTAATCCCAGTGTATGGAAACTGCTGACTTTGCAGAAAGTAATAAAAATGCCTTAAAAATTCTCTCTCTCATTATTCTGGCACTCGGCAAATAGAAATAATTTTGGTTCCTAATTGACCTAAAACGGGGAAGGTTTATTCTGATCTCGTCAGATAGTGAGAAAAACACACAGAGGTGTCTTTTTATATAGTGGATGGAAACTTCGGGTTTCAACTGTATGCACATGGCCTTGTGAAAGTATTCAACCCCTGAAAACGGAACAAACTCCACAATAACATATTCTCCTAAAACATCACACTGCTGGCACAGATACTAGAGGTGGTGGTGTATGCCGGCATATTGCACAGAGACCGTTCCTCCTATGTGCACCTACCTGGTGAGTGCCCAGACTGACACCAAGTAATTGCCATTGTGTTTTTCAAAGAAAGCCGTTTTTTTGGAAAACCCCTTCAATACATACCAGTGCTTAAGTACATTATAGAGCAATACTGGAGCAGCTAAGCTGAATATCCATGCCTGGGGTAAGATCTAACACTTACTAAAGCCATCTTTTCAGTCATTCCTCCTCCCCTCTCCATAGACTCTAGTGGGCAGGATGTACCCCTTAGTCAGCTAATAGTCCGTCTTGGATTGCAGCAGGCCTTTCACAGTGATTGTATCACTTTCCAGTCACTCCGCCTCCCCTCTCCATAGACTTCAATAAGCAATATATATCCCTCAGTCAGCTAATAGTCATTGAAAAAAAACTGCTGAAATCCAAGATGGAATATCACTTTCCAATCAATCCTCCTCCCCTCTCCATAAACTTCAATGGGCAGCATGTATCCCTCAATCAGCTAATAGTCATTGTAAAAAACCTGCTGAAATCCAAGATGGACTACTAGCTGACTGAGGGATACATGCTGCCCATTGAAGTCTATGGAGAGGGAAGGAGGAGTGACTGGAAAATGATAGTCATCGTAAAAAAAAAAACTGCTGAAATCCAAGATAGACCATCACTTTCCAGTCTCCACTCCTCCCCTCTCCATAGACTTCAATGGGCAGCTAATAGTCCGTCTTGGATTTCAGCAGGTCTTTCACAGTGACTGTATACAGATCTCTTGCATGAGCTTTTTTACACCTAAGCCTGCAACAACAACAAGGGGGCGTCCCCTACATCTAGAGGAGTGAAGACTTTACCCTCATCACAGACAGGGATTATTGACTGTAAGAGCGGTGACACTATGCAATTTACCACCACAAGAGGTTGTGATGGTGCAGACATTGAAAAAGTTCAAGAAGGGCTTAGATGCCTTTCTTAAATCTAATAATCAAAGGTTATGGGCCGGAGTTCTGGATATAAGATGCTGCTCCAGGGATTTATTCCGATTGCCATATTTGCAGTCTGAAAGGAATTGTTCCTCTAGGATGGGCCTCCGCCTCACCTGGATCAACACTGTAGGATTAATTATAGGATGGACTCGATGGACCTCTGTCTTTTTCCAACCTTATCTACTATGTTACTATGACTGATGAGTAAAGGAGAAGAGTAGGAAATGAGTCTGTAACATATCTTATCAAAGAAAAATGCCTCTTTCTCCACCTGTCAGCCTTCTTTCCTCCTCCTAAACTTATCAGTCTGTGTGAAAACAAATAATGCTGAAATTCAAGGTTTGCTGCCCATATAAGTCTATGAGGAGGGGAGGGGGAGTGACTGGAAAGTGTTAGATCTCACATCAATGCTGGATTCACAGCTGACACTGCTCGATACTAATCTATAATGTGCTCCATACAGACAGAGGAATAGGAACTTCTCTTCTGTATGTGCAGTGTATGGGAGAGGAGATCGCAGCTAATCTCTATCCACTAACTAAAAATTTTGAAAAATGCTAAATAAAAGTTACATAGTATAATAAACTTAGTAATATATATTATCGGAGAAAAATTCCTCTTTCTCAAGTTATCAAAGTTTATTATACAGTGTAACCTGTATATGGCATTTTTCACCATTTTAGTTAGTGGGTAGAGATGAGCTGCCAAGTCGTCTCCAGTACACTGCACATATAGAAGAGATCCTGTTCCGCTACCTGTCTATATGGAGGACATTATAGAGCAGTATTGAGCAGTGCCAGCTGTGAATCCAGCCTTGGGGCGAGATCTAACACTTACCAGCGTTTCATTCCAGATACTCCCCCTCCCTCTCCATAGACTCCTTTGGGCAGCATATATCCCTCGGTCAGCTGACAGTCCGTTCTGGATTTCAGCAGGTTTTTCACCGTGACTGATGAGTTCAAGATGTGGGGGAGGACGAAAAGAGTCTGATAAGTGGAGAGACATTTTCCTCCGATAACATGTATTACAGAGTTTCTTATATTTGCTTGTACTGTTGATTTATGCAAAGTTTATGTTACTGATCACGTCAGAACACTATTCCCGGGAACAGGTCTAATGACCACGATAAGACTTTGTTGATACAAACCTCTGAGTCTGACCCAAATCCCGGGACCAGCCCAGCCTCGGGCCGGCGGTGGATCTGGTTCCACCCCTCTTAAACTCCTCTTCAGGAAGGTCCTCCTCTTGGTTTGGGTCTGACTGATTTCCCTTTTCAGCCGGGAAAATAGAAAAACAGATACTTTGACCCAAAAAGACCCTGGACCATTTTTTGTGGGTGCAAAAAAAGCACGAAAACCTGGGATCAAGTCGACCGCTGCTCACCTCCCGAATAGTTTCTTAATCCCACGCGGCTTCTTCTTGGAGTCCGGAGAGGACGGCGAGCTGTGAGTGCTGCTGGCGTCCGGTGAGCGGGGAGAGGAGATCGCCAGGTCCAGGTGGTCGGCTGAGCCCTTTTCGGTCTCTGCTGTAGGTAGTTACCCGTGTGGTTAGTTACATTCACACAGTACCAGTCACTACCAGAAAAGAGCAGTTCACATATGGGCCCCCCCCTGAAATCCGAAGGTCCATAGCGCATACGCTCCCGCCCTTCGGGGGCCCATAGCGCATACGCTCCCGCCCTTCGGGGGCCCATAGCGCATACGCTCCCGCCCTTTGGGGGCCCATAGCGCATACGCTCCCGCCCTTCGGGGGCCCATGCGATACCTCCCGCCCCTTGGGGGGCCCATAGCGCATACGCTCCCGCCCTTTGGGGGCCCATAGCGCATACGCTCCCGCCCTTCGGGGGCCCATAGCGCATACAACAAATCTGTATACATACACACGCCTGTATTTTGAGGGCTGTGCTCCATATGACCTGTACTATGAGGGCCCCTGCCTCAATAATCCTAACCGGGGACCCGCATAAAATGCACCCATGTCAATATGCCCGCACCCAAAGACCCACTTTCCCGCCCTCAGGAAAAGGGATTTAGGTTGCACATACTTTTGCAATTCTGGGGTTGCATACATACCCCCATGATCCAGTGGCCGGTGTTTTTCACTAGGCCCTGAACTCGAAGGGGCCCATGTCCTTTGTAGTGTCAGTGCCCCGGGTACTGGCCTCCCCACTCCGGGGCCCGTGCCCAAAATTTGCCGTGTCAGTGCCCGTGTCACTGGCCCTTGCACCCCCGAGGGCCCCGTGTCACATATCCCGTGCAGTGCCCGTGTCACATGGGCCCCCTTCCGTATTTCCCTTTATCTGGGGATTTAAAAAATTCGCAAAGGAATTTCTATTCTGAAGTCACACTGCTTTTGTAATCTTCAGTTCTGAAACTAAGCACGCTCTGCTGCGGTGCATTGTGGGAGATGTAGGGTCTACATTAGGTGATCTGATCCAAGCAAAAAAAACTCCCATCAAAACAAATCTCCCAAAATGCAGAACGCAGCACATTTACAAGCGGTTAGGAGCGGGTCTGTCCGCAAAAGTGTCGACAGATTCCAAGCAGTGCCCTGCAGAATTGTGAATGCAGCTCTGGAGGTAACTGGAGTATAAAGGCAAGATCAGTAGAATACAAGTAAAGATGATTTGCAGCTCTGGATGTAATGTGTTCAAATGTGAACTCCTAAAGCCTGATGCACCGATATACAAAATATACAAGGGACACTAAACCTTAAATCCATGAGTTATAATAGTGCGGGAGCTTTATATGATGTGCAGCAGATCTGACCGATACCTATGTATATGATATCTCAGCTGGAGACAAAGACAACCAAGGAGGAGGGTTGTGGGATTTTTTCCAGCCCGGTGAAAAAAGAGAGTATTTTAAAAAACATGGGGAGAAGAAGGGCTTCAGGTTTAGAGCCCCTTTTTAGGGGGTTTTTTTTCATTAATATCTAAATATACACTACACTTTCGAATAAAAAAGTTTTTACATGTATATAAATTTAGGGGTAGAAGCCTACAAAATTGAGTGTAGTGCGGTTTACCCATATTTTAAATAAAAAAAATCAAACAAAAAAATTTTTATAGCTTCTTCTCATCTATCTTTATATATCCACATTATAAAAATATTACTTTTTTCATTTTATTGTTTTACATATATGCATAGAATTTCACAATTATAATCTTAAAACTTGAGCAGTAAAGCGGTCACACCCATAACATTTTATTTTAAACTATAGACACACACTCACTATAAAAATATTTCATTTTTCATATAATTCTACTTTTTTAGTATGGGTGTGGTTTCAGTACTACCCAAGTTTTAAGATTACAATCCTTAAATTTAGCAAAAAGAATATCTAAAAAATATATATATGACAAGGGTCGTTTTTATGAATGTGCCCTCATTTGGCATGGAATAGAGCCTTGATATTGTTTTCATTATTTGGGAGTGCCACAATTTTTGTGTGGTGTAAATTAATTTTTATATATATATATATTTTATATATATATTATTATATATATATATATATTATTAATAATATAACACATATACACACAGTGGTGGTGGTGGAGAGGGGGGACAGACAGGAGGGGTTGAAGGGCTTAAATTTATATTTTTTCTTTTCATTTTTTTTATTTTTTAATAAGGGTGTTGTTTAAAATGAAATAAATAATTATTTGTGCCTTGGTGATTTTGTAAGTTTTCACTGACTTTAGATATGAGCAGTCTATAATTTTAAGGGGGGGTTAATTTTAAAATTGAGGAATGTCCAAAATAAAATCCAGAAAAAATTTTATAAATTTATTTGGGGTTTGCTGAGAGAAATAAGTTTTGATCCCTACCGTCCTTAAAAGTTTTGGCTCCTACAGACCAGTTAGCTCCTAATTCACTCGTTACCTGCTTCAGGCTGTTTAAATAGACACCTTTATAAAAGACTCCTGTCCAAATTCAACGTCAACTGGACCCCTAAACATGGGCAAGACCCAAAAACTTTCAAGGATGTCGGGACAGTCATGACCCGACAAAGTGGGAAAGGGTACAAAACCATAAGAAAGAGCTGGGGGGAAAGGGGAAAGCTGTTGGGCAATAGTAAGAAAAAGGGAAGAAATACAAATGACCATCAATCGACACCGATTGGGGCCCATGAAAAAATTTCCCTGTGGGGTGTCCTTTTATCATGAGGGAAAGGGGAGGATAGCCTAAAATATACGGGGGGAACTTGTCCATGATCTCAAGGCAGTGGGCCCCAGTCACAAAAAAACCATTGGTAAACTAGCCGCAATGGGGTTTTTAAATCCTGCAGTGCCCGCAAGGTCCCCCTGCTCAAGAAGACGCATGTGCAGTCCCGCCTGAAGAAGGCGTATGTGCAGGCCCGCCTGAAGTTTGCTAATGAACACCTGGATGATTCTGTGAGTGATTGGGAGGAGGTGCTGTGGTCAGAGGAGACAAAAATTGAGCTCTTTGGCATTAACTCAACTCGCCGTGTTTGGAGGAAGAGAAATGTTGCCTATGACCCAAAGAACACGGTCCCCACTGTCAAGCATTGGGGAGGAAACATGGTGTTTTGGGGGTGTTTCTCTGCTAAGGGCACAGGACTACTTCACCGCATCAATGGGAGAATGGATGGAGCCATGGACCGTAAAATCCTGAGTGACAACCTCCTTCCCTCCGCCAGGATATTAAAAATGGGTCGTGATGGGTCTTCCAGCAAGACAGTGACCCAAAACATACATCCAAGGCAACCAAGGAGCGTCTCAAAAAGAAGCACATTAAGGTCATGGAGTGGCCTAGCCAGTCTCCAGACTTAATCCATAGAAACTTACGGAGGGAGTTGAAGCTCCGAGGTTTGCAAGCGGAAACCCTCAATATCTTAATGATTTAGAGATGATCTGCAAAGAGGAGTGGAGCAAAATCCCACCTGACATGTGCGCAAACCTCATCATCAACTACAAAAAACGTCTGACTGCTGTGCTTGCCAACAAGGGTTTTGCCACCAAGTATTAAGTCTTGTTTTCCAGAGAGATCAAATACTTATTTCTCACTGCAAAATGCAAATAAATTTATATAATTTTCACAATATGATTTTCTGGATATTATTTTGGATATTTGTCTATTCTTAAAATTATAGACTGATCAAGGTCTTTGTCAGTGAGCAAACTTACACAATCAGCAAGGGATCAAATAATTATTTCCTTCACTGTAATACTATAAAATATTACACCTATTTTTCCCATTTGTGGCCAAATTTTAGGATTATAATCTCCAATTAGATTGACAAAACAGAGGATCTACTGAGAAAAACTTTATTTTGTTCAAATTTGCCATTTGTCCTTGTGAACACCAGATGGCGCCAGGCTAGCAGGCAGGTATGCGGGGTATACACACAACCAGGCGGTATATTAGTAGATGAAGGGCACACGGGTGAGTAGGGCTGGTCCTATATGGTTTAGCTGGATGGTTAGAGGATGATGGGAGCACAGCACGCCGGTGGAGGGGGGGAGGGACATGCAGTTTTACTATACCTAAAGTGGGGGCGCTCGCACTTCGACTGCGATCTTCAGGAGTCCATTAAATGCAGAAAACCAACCGTAGCCCGGGATAGAGAGTGGCAGAAAGAGACTGAATTTACTGGAAGAGAACAGCAGGGGGACCCAAGGGGACACAGAAAAACAAAGAGCTCGAACCGGAGAGAAAGACAAGTTATGAAATACACAGTGTGACCCGATCCCCGACCGCCCACAGGGGTGGCAGCTGGGGGCGCTGCAGCCCCCTCAGACTTCTCATTTACAGACCTGCACCCGGCCGCCATAGGATGACCGAGAGGAAGTAGGATAGTAGAACCCCCACCCCCTTCAAAGAAGCTCTAGCCCCTCCCCTTTAGCAAAGCTCCACCCCCTACTTATGCACTACCCACATGTATGACTAGACTGAGGGCGGGGTCATCCGTGGCTGTGCCCATCACCGACTCCGTATATGGGGGAACTCCTACCTAGATTCGGGGTGCTCGCCGTCTTCTTGTTGGGATTCTTTAACTTGAAGAAGCCCCGGCCGAAGGACGATCTGCCTTTGCGGGTTCCGAAAGGCTCCTCTTCCCCGGTTACTCCATGTGCCGGGGGTCGGGGCGGCAGAGTCTCAAACTTGCCGGAGTCAGGGGTCGCCGGTTTCTATATTAGAAGCATAATTTATATTAGTGGAAAGTCTGCGGTCCTCAGCAGTACGGGCGTACCTGCCTATCTAGTCTCCAGCAGCTGAACTGTCACCATCCCTCCCACTGATGCTGGGAACGTCAGTCTTTGCAGCAGAATGAAAAGCGAGATTGTATGTTCTGCTGACATCTAGAGGCCAATGTGAAAACTGCAATATTATACAAACTTGTATGAATGGTCACCAAAAGCTAGAAGTAAAGTTGTAAATGGAAGACGACTTTAGGAAACACCCTGATCTCTTATTACAGATTCCACTGACCATAGGAAAGTCAGAAGATGTGTGCGGAGTGAGGCAAGCACAGTCCGGGAGCAGGCGAGCGAGAGGGCGAGGGCCGGGCCGGAGGCAGGCGAGCGAGAGGGCGAGGGCCGGAGGCAGGCGAGCGAGAGGGCGAGGGGGCCCGGGGGCAGGCCGGGCCGAGAGGCCGAGGGCCGGACCGGAGGCAGGCAGGCCGGGCCGAGAGGCCGAGGGCCGGACCGGAGGCAGGCAGGCCGGGCCGAGAGGCCGAGGGCCGGACCGGAGGCAGGCAGGCCGGGCCGAGAGGCCGAGGGCGGGACCGGAGGCGGGCAGGCCGGGCGAGAGGGTCGCAGGGCCGGACCGGAGGCAGGCAGGCGCGGGCCGAGAGGGCGGAGGGCCGGACCGGAGGCAGGCAGGCCCGGGCGATGAGGGCCGAGGGCCGCACCGGAGGCAGGCTGGCCCGTCCGAGAGGGGGAGCGCCGGAGCTGTGGCAGGCAGGCTGGGGCGAGAGGGCGAGGGCCGGACCGGAGGCAGGCAGGCCGGGCCGAGAGGGCGAGGGCCGGACCGGAGGCAGGCAAAGGCCCGGGGGCCGAGGGGGGCGAGGGCGGACCCGGGGGCAGGCAGGCCGGGCGAGAGGGCGAGGGCCGGACCGGAGGCAGGCAGGCCGGGCCGAGAGGGCGAGGGCGGGACCGGAGCCAGGCAGGCCGGGCGGGGCGGGCGAGGGCCGGACCGGAGGCAGGCAGGCCGGGCCGAGAGGGCGAGGGGCCGGACCGGAGGGGAGGCAGGCGGCGAGGGGCGGGGGGGAGGAAGGCGAAGGGGGCCGGAGGGGGGGGGGAGGGACCGGGAACGCGGGGCCGGAGGGGGGGCAACGAGAGGGTAGCGGGGGGGGGGGGCAGGGGGGGGCGGGGAAAGGAGAGGGCCGGAGGAGGCGGGCCGCCGGGGGCCGGGAGGGGGCCGGGCGGGGGCGGAGGAGGGGGGGCGAACGAGGGGGCCGGAGGGAGGCAGGCGAGCGAGAGGGCCGGGCCGGGCGGGTCAGGGGCCCGGCCAAAGGGGGGCGACCCGGGGGGGGGCGGGGCCCGGCCAAGGGGGCAGGCGGGGGGCGGAGGGGCGGGCCGGGGCCCGGAGGGGCAGGCTGGGGCAAAGGCCGGGGAGGAGGCGAGCGAGAGGGCGGAGGGGGGGGGGGGCGAGGGCGGGGGAGGCGGGCGCCCGGGAGGGAGGACGGGGGGAGGGGGGGCCGGGGGGGGAGGCAGGGTTTGCGAGAGGGCGGGCCGGGGCAAAGGGGAGGGCGGGAGAGGCGAGGCCGGGCCGAAAGGCAGGCGAAAGGAGGAGGGCGAGGGGGGGGGGGAAAGGAGGCGAGCGAGAGGGCGAGGGGGCCCGGGGCAGGCGAGCGGGGGGCGAGGGGGGGCGGGAGGAGGCGAGGGGAGGGGGGCGAGGGGCCGGGGGAGGCGGGCGAGCGAAAAGGGGGGGGCGAGGGCCGGGGGAGGAGGCGGCGAGAGGGCGGGGGGGAAGGCAGGCGAGGAACCGGGGGGGGGAGGGCCGGGGGCCGAGGAGGAGAGGGGGAGAGGGCGGGGGGAGGCGGGGCGAGGAGAGGGGGGAGGGGGGGCCGAGCAGGCGGAGGGACAGGGGGGGGGCCCGGGGAAAGGCGGCGGAGCGGGGAGGGCGAGGGGGGGCCAAAGGAAAGGGGCGAGGGAGGGCAGGCCGGGGGCCGGGGGAGGCAGGCGGCGAGGGGCGGGGGGGCCGGGCCGGAGCGGGGGGGGGAGTTTTTGAGGGGGGGGGGGGGGGGGGGGGGGGGCGGGGGGTGGGGGGGGGGGGGGAGGGGGGAAAAAGGGGAGGAGGGGTGAGGGGAGGGGGGCCGGGACAACAGGGGGGAGGGGGGGCCCGGAAAAAGGAGATGGGAGGGGGGGGCCGGGCCGGGGCAGGCGAGCGGAGGGGCGAGGGGGGGCCGAAGGCGGCAAAACCCGGGGAGGGCGGGCCGGGCCAAAGGGGGGCGGGTGAGGGCGAGGGCCGGGCGGAGGCGGCAAAGCGAGGGGGCGCGGGTGGAGGGAGGAGGCGGGGCAGGGCGGGGCCCGGCCGGAGGAAGGCGAGCGAGAGGGCGAGGGCCGGAGGGAGGCAGGCGAGCGAGAGGGCCGGAGGGAGGCAGGCGAGCGAGAGGGCCGGAGGGAGGCAGGCGAGCGAGAGGGCCGGGCCGAAAGCAGGCGAGCGAGAGGGCCCGGCCGGGAGCAGGCGAGCGAGGGGGAGAGGCGGGGCCGGAGCCAGGCGAGAGGGCGGGCGAGGCCGGGCCGAGGGCAGGGCAGCGAGAGGGCGTGGCCGGGGCGCAGGCAGGCGAGCGAGAGGGTAGGGCCGGGCCGGAGGCAGGCGAGCGAGAGGGCGAGGGCCGGGCCGGAGGCAGGCGAGCGCGAGGGCGAGGGCCGGAGGCAGGCGAGCGAGAGGGTGAGGCCGGGCCGGAGGCAGGCGAGCGAGAGGGCGAGGGCCAGGCCGGAGGCAGGCGAGCGAGAGGGCCGGTCGGCAGGTGAGCGGGAGAGACACAGGAGAGAAGAGCAAGAGAGAGAGATAAGAAAAGCGAGCAGGAGAAGTGAGGCATGAGAGGAAGTGAGTGGGGGATAGGAAAGGAACGAGAAGAGCAAATAGGAGGCAAGTGAAAGAGAGCGGGGAAATAGGAGATGACAAAGCGTGAGAAAGTAAGTGGATGAGTGAGAAGACAAAGGAAAAGACATGAGAGCGCCAGCAGGAGCGCACAGAGGTGTCTGGAGAGCGGCTGACTATCCGGGCACATAATAACAGAGCGCGCGGGTATTTATATCTCTCCGGAGTCCTGGGAAGCTGTAATTACTCTGGGAGACGCATCATTACTCCTCCCGCTCACTCAGCAGCGGGGCCTGTGCGAACAAAGCAAGAACGAGACACTCACCCTCTCCGGGGACTTCTTCAAGTTGTCTAAGCTGCTCGACTTCTTCACAGGAGTCCTAAACCAAAGACATCGCAGCGTTACAGTGTGCAAGGCACAAAGAGACAGGAGTGGCCGGCACTGCATCAGCCAACACGAGCGAGCAAGCGCAGCACCGACGCCAAGTATACGCGCCCCATATACATAGAGCGTATCCAGACAGTGGACGGGGGCAGTTATATATATATTTTTGTAAATATATCTTTTCATCTGAAGATCTGACACACTGATATAATGTATTCAGTGTACAACACTCGCAACAAAAGTGAGTGCACCCCTAAGTGACAACAAAAGTGAGTATACCCCTAAGTGAAAATGGACAAATTGTGCCCAATTTGCCATTTTTCCCTCCATGGTGTGACTCGTTAGTGTTACAAGGTCTCGGGTGGGAATGGAGAAGGGTGTGTTATATTTGGTGTTATCGCTTTCACACTCTCTCATACTGGTCACTGGTAGTCCAACATGGCTCCTCATAGCTAAGAACTGTCTGAGGATCTGAGAAAAGAATTTTTGCTCTACATAGAGATGGCGAAGGCTTTAAGAAGATGCCAACACCCTCACACTGAGCTGCAGCTGGGGGCCAACACCCTGACACTGAGCTGCAGCCGGGGGGCAACACCCTGACACTGAGCTGCAGCGCGGAGGCCAACACCCTGACACTGAGCTGCAGCGCGGGGGCCAAAACCATACAGCAGGTTAACAACAGATTCCACTCAGAACAGGCCCCGCCATGCATCACATTGGTCTGCATGGCTGTCTTCCCAGAAGGAAGCCTCTTCTAAATATGATGCACAAGAAACCCCACAAATAGTTTGCTGAAGACAAGCTGACTTAGGGTGCTTTCACACGGTGTGTTTTTTGATGCGCTTTTTTTGCAGCAGTGTACAGCATTAATTGCTGTGCCTTCCTGCACAAAAAACGTGTCAAAACCGCTTCAAAAAAAGCACCGTGTGAAATCAACCTAAGGGCATGGATTACTGGAACCATGTCCTGTGTCTGATGAGACCAAGAGAAACGTATTTGGTTCAGATGGTGTCAAGAGTGTGTGGTGACAACCAGGTGAGGAGGACAAAGACAAGTGTGTCTGCCTACAGTCAAGCACAGTGGTGGGAGGGTCATGGTTTGGGGCTGCATGAGCACAGCCGGCTGTGGGAGCTATAGTTCATTGAGGGAACCATGAATGCCAACATGTCATGTGACATCTTGAAGCAGAGCATGACCCCCTCCCTTCTGGACCACAGGAGAGTATCCAATATGATAACGACCCCACACCCCTCCAACACGACCACTGCCTAAAGAAAATGAGGGTAACGGTGCTGGACTGGCCAAGCGTCTCCAGACCTAAACCCTATGGAGCATCTGTGGGGCCTCCTCAAACAGAAGGTGGAGGAGCACAAGGTCTCTACCATCCACCAGCTCCGTAATGTCGTCACGCCGGGGAGAGTGAAAGTGAATGGGAGCCACAATACGTCGTGTGAACATACCCTTATACAAGCTGTACACTGACTACTTTACATTGTATCAAAGTGTCAGATCCTCAGTGTTGTCCCAGGAAAAGAGATAATTCAATATTTTCAAAAATGTGAGGGGTGTACTTACTTTTGTGAGATACTGTACATTCTTGTACATAGGGGGCAGTATTATAGTAGTTATATTCTTGTACATAGGGGGCAGTATTATAGTAGTTATATTCTTGTACATAGGGGGCAGTATTATAGTAGTTATATTCTTGTACATAGGGAGGCAGTATTATAGTAGTTATATTCTTGTACATAGGGGGCAGTATTATAGTAGTTATATTCTTGTACATAGGGGGCAGTATTATAGTAGTTATATTCTGTACATAGAGGCAGTATTATAGTAGTTATATTCTTGTACATAGGGGTAGTATTATAGTAGTTATATTCTTGTACATAGGGGCAGTATTATAGTAGTTATATTCTTGTACATAGGGGGCAGTATTATAGTAGTTATATTCTTGTACATAGGGGGCAGTATTATAGTAGTTATATTCTTGTACATAGGGGCAGTATTATAGTAGTTATATTCTTGTACATAGGGGGCAGTATTATAGTAGTTATATTCTTGTACATAGGGGCAGTATTATAGTAGTTATATTCCTGTACATAGGGGCAGTATTATAGTAGTTATATTCTTGTACATAGGGGTAGTATTATAGTAGTTATATTCCTGTACATAGGGGGCAGTATTATAGTAGTTATATTCTTGTACATAGGGGGCAGTATTATAGTAGTTATATTCTTGTACATAGGGGGCAGTATTATAGTAGTTATATTCTTGTACATAGGGGCAGTATTATATTAGTTATATTCTTGTACATAGGAGCAGTATTATAGTAGTTATATTCTTGTACATAGGGGGCAGTATTATAGTAGTTATATTCTTGTACATAGGGACAGTATTATAGTAGTTATATTCTTGTACATAGAGGACAGTATTATAGTAGTTATATTCTTGTACATAGGAGGCAGTATTATAGTAGTTATATTCTTGTACATAGGAGGCAGTATTATAGTAGTTATATTCTTGTACATATTATAGTAGTTATATTCTTGTACATAGGGGTCAGCATTATAGTAGTGATATTTTTGTACATAGGAGCAGTATTAGAGTAGAGGGAATGCTATTTTAGTCCTATAGTTATATGCATGTCTGTTCATCCCACTTACAATGAGGTGTCTGCCGGTTTGACCTCTGTAGATGAGCTGCCCATTTTTTCTTCACTGTAAAACAAGAATATTCTGTCATTTCTCCTTATTCACATGAAAAGCACTATGTAAAGTCCCTTCCTGACACTCTGTGCCCTCATCGTAACCACTCCAGAGCGGTCAGTCAATACTGGATGAACCTTGGGGAAGCAGGCACAACTTTTGCAGACATTTTTGACACTTCAGTGAGGTTTGGAGATGTTGCTGTAGGTGAGAACGACGGGATTGTGACCTGGAGAATACTGGTGTGCACTTCCACAAAGGGCTAGAAATCAAAGAGTAAAAAGAAAAAGTTAAAAAAAAAAAAATTGAAAAAAAAAAATGTAAAAAAGGGATAACAACAATGGAAGAGGAGGTAAAAGCAGAACATGGAACCTTTAGAACAATCGTCTTTTTGCAAGTTCAGCACACTTCTCTCCTGAAATACTTTGTGCTGCTGTGGAACCTGCTCTTCTCATCACTATCACCAGCATATCCTTGTCCCCAGTGTCACTGAGCTTTCGCATTACCTTTGTGGTCGCAGTATCTTCCTCTGGGCTGGGGGAGAGCGATAACGGTGGTGGGGAGGGAGATTTGTCAACGTCACTTAATGCTTTGGAGTCAAACACAAGAGAATTCGACCCCGAGATCACAGAGTCGTCACTTTCCGCATCTTTACCTGAGGACAAACAGATCGGTGAGTAAACTGAATGAGTTTCATGTCAAATTTAGAAAATCAAACATATAAATTCTTGGAGTGAGCAGGTTTTGGCAGATCGGGGATGACGTAACATCGCCGCCCGCCTCACCCCTACCCCTGCGCTGTGACGTTTCCGACTGCACCAGCCGCGCCTTGCCCTCCGGATCCCCACGCCGCGCCTTGCCCCTCCGGATCCCCACGCCGCGCCTTGCCCCTCCGGATCCCCACGCCGCGCCGTGCCCCTCCGGATCCCCACGCCGCGCCTTGCCCCTCCGGATCCCCACGCCGCGCCTTGCCCCTCCGGATCCCCCACGCCGCGCCTTGCCCCTCCGGATCCCCACGCCAGCGCCTTGCCCCTCCGGATCCCCACGCCGCGCCTTGCCCTCGGATCCCCACGCCGCGCCTTGCCCCTCCGGATCCCCACGCGCGCACCTTGCCCCTCCGGATCCCCACGCCGCCGCCATCGGTCCCACGCCGCCTGCCTCGGATCCCCACGCCGCGCCTTGCCCTCCGGATCCCCCCGCCGCCCCCCGCCCTCCGGATCCCCACGCCGCTCCCTGCCCTCCGGATCCCCCCGCCGCGCCTCGCCCTCCGGATCCCCACGCCGCGCCTTGCCCTCTGGATCCCACCCGCGCCTTCCCTCCGGATCCCCTCGCCGCTCCTTGCCCTCCGGATCCCCACGCCGCGCCTTGTCCTCCGGATCCCCACGCCGCGCCTGGCCCCTCCGGATCCCCACGCCGCGCCTTGCCCCCGGAACCCCACCCCGCGCCTTGCCCCACCGGAGCCCCACGCCGCGCCTTGCCTCCGGATCCCCACGCCGGCCTTGCCTCCGGATCCCCACGCCGCGCCTTGCCCTCCGGATCCCCCCGCCGCGCCTGGCCCTCTGGATCCCACCCGCGCCTTCCCTCCGGATCCCACCCGCACCTTACTTTTGATCTCTTCCACACTTGCCCTCTTGAAAATGTTGATCGACAAGACTGCATTGAAGGGTTTGTAACACCAATAGGTCAAAAACATACAAACCCTTTCTGACCCCCATGGGGACCTTCCTTGGGTCACTCACATCCGGTGACCGCTTTTAGTGATCATTATCGAATAAAAACACAGGAATATAAGAAAACAAAAAAATCCGCACCTTTCTTACCGTGCGCCATGACCACCATGTCCTGCACTTTCTTGTACCTGTTCAGCGACTGCCGCAGCTCCTCAATCTTCCTGTCCTGTAACACAGTATAAGATAGGGGTCAGTACAGGTGGATACACACAGGGACACATCGGGGGTAGCCCAGAGGAGCTAGAGGGCGGCTGGTACTTATAGTACCCACTAGGCTGAGTATTAATAGACCATCTTGTGGCTTCAAGCGCCGTTTCCCTTTAAAGGACACTGTCACCAGAAAGGAGTATTTTTGTCAAAACCAATAATTCAGGAAAATGTTACTTTTGACAGCAATTTCTTTTTATTTTGGCAGTCCTATGCAATTAAAAATTACATATAAAATTGTGTCCTTTTCTAGCTGTTAGATAAATCTTCTGAATGGCAGGGCAGACTAATCTCACTGTACTGCAGTTAGTCTTATTCCAAATAGTAGGTAACGACAACGATTGCTCTATTGTTCTCTCCACAGGGATAGATAAGATTAGACTAGATCACAAGCAATACAAGAAAGGAAAATAGGGTCATCTTTTTTCTGCACTGGGCTGCTGATGTAGTCTCATTACAAATAGTAGGTAATGACAATTGCTCTATTGTGCTCTACACAGGGATAGATAAGATTAGATCACAAGCAATACAGAAAATAGGTCTCTTTTCTGCAGTTGCGATCTCTATTGAATGGAAGGGATAAATATTCACTGTTCTGCAGGTGATTATATCGGTAGTTCCATTCAAAGTAGGTAACGGCGATTGTTCTATTGTTCTTTCCACATGGATAGATTAGACTAGATCCCAAGCAATACAAGAAAGGAAAATAGGGTAATCTTTTTCTGCACTGGGTTGCCGATCTCTATGTAGTCTAGTTACAAATAGTAGGTAACGACAATTGCTCTACTGTTCTCTTCACAGGGATAGATTAGATTAGACTTGACCACAAGCAATACAGAAAGGAAAATAGGGTCATGTTTTTCTGCACTGGGCTGCTGATCTTTATGTAGTCTCATTACAAATAGTAGGTAATGACAATTGTTCTATTGTTCCCTTCACAGGGTTAGAGAAGATTAGACTAGATCACAAGCAATACAAGAAAAGAAAATAAGGTCATCTATTTCTGCACTGGGTTGCTGATCTCTATGCATTCACAGTTTGGTATAAATGACTAGTTATCTGTATTCTGCAGGGTGATATGATTCCGGTGATACCGAATATGCAGGGTTTTTGTTATGTTTTAGTACTTTAAAAAAAAGATTTGCGCTTAAGCGCCATTTTCTGCAACCAAAACAGTAGGTAATGACTACAATTGCTCTATTGTTCTCTCCACAGGGATAGACGAGATTAGACTAGATCACAAGCAATACAAGAAAGGAAAATAGGGTCATCTATTTCTGCACTGGGGAGGGGGTTTCATCACACTTAGGTGCTGCTGATAATACTTACACTTCAAAGGCCAGATCCTGCCTGAAAGAAGGATCGTTAAGCAATCCTCTCACTGCCGTGCTCCCAGAGCTCACAGAGGGGAAGTCAGAGAATGTAATGGACATAGAGGAACTTTTATTATATTAAAAAACCAACCATCTGATCAAACCACTTCCTGCCACGTGGTCATAATTTTTTGGCTCTTTATTTTTTTCCCTCCCCGCCTTCCAACAGCTGGAACATTTTTATTTTTCCATCCACGCAGACAGATGAGGGCCTGTTTTTTGTGGAACAAGATGTACTTTGGGATTGAGGAGACTTTTTGATCACTTTTTAGTCTAATTTTTAGGGGACGTGAAATGATCAAAAAAAACCTCACAATATTGTCATTTGGAATGTTTTTTCTTCTGCGGTTTTCAGTGTACAGAGGGAATGAGGTTATTTTAATAGATTTTAATAGATGGAACTTTTACGGACTTGGTGATACCGAATATGTGCAACTTTTTTATAGTTTTATTTGTAAAATGGCAAAAAGGTAGGATGATGTGAACTTTTAGGCTGTGTCTCCACTGCACAGGAAAACAATCGTATCTTTGGCGCTTTTAGTTTTTTTTTAAAAGCGCCGAAGATACGATCGTTCGCGTGGCCCCATAGACGGCAATAGAGAAGACGAGCTGCAGTCTACACAGCTCATCTTTCCGCGCGGGCGTATTATACCACATGTATAATCCGCCGGCGCTTTTAGTTTATTTGGCGTCTTTCCATACAATACAATTGTATGGGTGACATAAAAAAAAAAACAGAAACGCAAAACGTGACAAAAAAAACGCGGTACTATATCGGCCGCTTTCGGGCCTTTTTTTGTCCGATGCAGTGTAGACCTAGCCTTAGTATTTTTTATACTTTTTCTTCATATTTGCACTTTTAGGCCCGGTTCACACGGCTTATTCAAGCCGTAATTGCGGGGACAGATTTCGCCCGCAAATTACGGCTTGAATAAGGGCCGGAGCGGGGGTGGGGCAGGGGCGCGGCCCGCCAGCCCCATGGATATGCATTATCCACGGCGCGTATCCCGCCGGGATAATTCACATGTCACTTTCTCCCCGCCCGACGTATTCGCCAAGCGGGGAGGAGAGATGGAATCCATAGTTCTTTATGAGAACTGTGGATTACCGTAATGGCTGGCACGGATTCCAGCCGTATTGCAGCGCAGTACGGCGTGCAATACGGCTGCAATCCGTGCCCAAAATAAGCCGTGTGAACGGCCCCTTACAAGCAGTCCCCCTAGAGGTCTTGATCGCTTGTACACCCTTCTGTGTTACATAACTAAAGCAGAAGGGTGTACCAAGATGGCTGTTCTATCACTTACTGCCTGAGGCGCTTACATGGTGGCTATGGGAGCCTTCACTAGGCTTCCAGTTGCCATGGTAACCAATCCGCACCCTGCAATCTCATTCATTTAGATGCTGGGGCTGCGATCGCCATGGTGTCTAAATGGTTAAACAGTAGGAATTGGAGCCGGCTCTGATCCATGCAGTCAAAATCAGCCGTCACCCTGCCGTGCATGGAGCCTGCTCCATACTACCTTACCGGCATTATGGTGTACCTGTAAGTCAAATGTCAGTCAGGGGTTGAAAAAATAAAATAAAACTCCATATAACAGTGGCCTATTGCGTGTCAATATGCGAAAAGAACACATTGGCGGCGGTGTCCCTTTAAGGGCGGCAGGTTCGGCGTGTTGTCAGGAGTCCGCGGCTATACCCCTCGTGTTGTCGGGAGTCCGCGGCTATACCCCTCGTGTTGTCGGGAGTCCGCGGCTATACCCCTCGTGTAGGCGGGAGTCCGCGGCTATACCCCTCGTGTTGTCGGGAGTCCGCGGCTATACCCTCGTGTTGTCGGGAGTCCGCGGCTATACCCCTCGTGTTGTCGGGAGTCCGCGGCTATACCCCTCGTGTTGTCGGGAGTCCGCGGCTATACCCCTCGTGTTGTCGGGAGTCCGCGGCTATACCCCTCGTGTTGTCGGGAGTCCGCGGCTATACCCCTCGTGTTGTCGGGAGTCCGCGGCTATACCCCTCGTGTTGTCGGGAGTCCGCGGCTATACCCCTCGTGTTGTCAGGAGTCCGCGGCTATACCCCTCGTGTGGTCAGGAGTCCGCGGCTATACCCCACGGGTTGTCGGGAGTCAGCGGCTATACCCCTCGTGTTGTCGGGAGTCCGCGGCTATACCCCTCGTGTTGTCGGGAGTCCACGGCTATATCCCTCGAGCTTTTCATAGAGCGAGGTTCCAGCGTTTGCTTATCAGCGCTTCCATCATCGTGTGGATTACGAGGGCATCCCCTCGTTTTGTCGGGAGTCCCGGCTATACCCTCGTGTTGTCGGGAGCCCGCGGCTTACCCTCGTGTTTGGGGAGTCCCGGCTTTACCCCTTTTTTGTCGGGACCCGCGGGCAAAACCCCTCTGTTGTGGGGAGCCCCGGGGTATACCCCCCCGTGTTGTCGGGTGTCCGCGGCTATACCCCTCGTGTTGTCGGGAGTCCGCGGCTATACCCCTCGTGTTGTCGGGAGTCCGCGGCTATACCCCTCGTGTTGTCGGGAGTCCACGGCTATATCCCTCGGAGCATTTTCCATAGAGCTGCAGGTTCCCAGCTTTGTCTTATCAGCGCTTCTCCATCATCCGATGTGGATTTACGAGGCTGCGGTCTGCCCGGGGCGCCCTCAGGGATTAACCAGCGATCTGCCAACATCTTATTAGATCCTCAGAGCAGACGTGAGGTCATCGCCACAAACCTGCATCTCTAGCTGTGGCCTTAAAGGGCCACTTCTCCAAATTAGAGACGGATGGTATCAGTCACATAGATGGATGGAAATGTCTACCGTACAGATTATGGGCTACACGGACACTCCAGCCATAGAACAGAACAGGATACTGAGCTAAAACTGCCGGGGAACACCCCCAAACTGGGTGGTACAGCCTATTACATAAGCCCCAACCCTTTTATCAGGACATATGCTGTGCAGGCCTGGAACAAGAACGCGCCCCGTGGCTGATAACAGTGAACAAAAGATTGTCGGACAGAAGAGGCCTTATGTATGAAAATGGTCTAGGAGTAAGACTGTCCTTGTTGCCCATAGCAACTAACCAGAGCTCAGCTGTCATTTGGTTTCTATGCGCTTTGGTTGGTTGTTATGGGCAACAAGGACAGTTTTGCTCATGGACCTCAATAATAAAACTATCTAGCAGTAAGACTGTCTGTTGCCCATAGCAACCAATCAACGCTCATAGCAACCAGAGCCCAAAGCAATCAATCACAGCTCATAGCAACCAATCAGAGCCCTGATCAATCACAGCTCATAGCAGCCAATCAGAGCCCATAGCAACCAGAGCTCATAGCAACCAATCACAGCCCTGAGCAATCAATCAACGCTCATAGCAACCAATCAGAGCCCAAAGCAATCAATCACAGCTCATAGCAACCAATCAGAGCCCAAAGCAATCAATCACAGCTCATAGCAACCAGAGCCCTGATCAATCACAGCTCATAGCAGCCAATCAGAGCCAATAGCAACCAGAGCTCATAGCAACCAATCACAGCCCTGAGCAATCAATCACAGCTCATAGCAACCAATCAGAGCTTTTATTTCATAAAGTGCTCTGGAAAAATTAAAGTTGGGCTCTAATTGGTTACTATGGGCTCTGGCTGGTTGCTATGGACTCAAAAAGACAGTCTTACCGCTAGACCGTTTTCTTACATAAGGTCCAGTGTGTAAAAGACAACATGGTTTATCAACATCCTGATTTATACTCCAGTCACAGTCAAAGCTGCACCTGCTCTCTGGCTAACCGGGGGATCTGTCAGCAGAATGCTAAATGATACACGAGTGAAAGAGGGCTCCAGCGGTACCCCACATTCCAGAGATTCCACGGCGGACCCCAGTCATTTCAGAGGGGTACACTGCGAGGAAGAGGGACAGGATGGCTGGGAGCCACTTCTCTCCTTCATATTACAGAGAAGTTTGGAGACAGAAGGTTATAGTGATGACCTTGAAACATGGCGAGAGCTCAGGTGGCATTGCCTCCCACTCAGCCAAGCCAGCATCGCTCTGCTCTGTACTGACGAGGGGCAAACACCCCGAAACGGCTGTCTACAGATAGGTGATGCTGGCTTGGCTAAATATCCCTTTTGCTTTCCAAAGACCCAGTGGGTCAAAAGCAAATTGAGGATTTGTTACATCCAACAGAGGGCGCTCGAGCTTCTCAGCTCCTTTCCCATAATGCCTTGTGGCATTCGACAGGCAGATTGAATGCAGTTTTGGATGTGACTGGAGGAAGACGCTGGTTGTAGATCCCAAATGCCTGTAGCAGACACCAGATCGTCCATCCGGACCCCATATTGGATATTTACAGATAGTCCTTCAATACAGATGGTGGTCACCATGGAGAGGGTACATTACGGAAATGGACGTCCTACCTTCTCCTCGTTGGCGGCCATCAGCGATTCCACGGCTTTCTTCATTTTCTGCACTTCCGTATCTGAATAAAAACAAATGAAACGTCAGGGATCCGGACATCACATGACACACGTCATCACTCTCTATACATCTGGTTGATAGCCAATATGGCCGCCACACACGTCCAGCCCTCAATGATATGTTATATTACCAGGACAAGAGAGCGGTCAGTGATACCGATGTGTGTGCGGAACACGAATGATTAGACTGACACACTGTAACAAACCCTCAGCTGTGTGAAGCGTGAGGCAAGTGAGCGCGGACACATGCAGGCGGCATAAAAGTCACGAAGATCACACTGAGCGAACGGCTTACTTTTCTCCTTCAGGGTCTTTTTCAGAGACTCATCTGCGCAGAAAAAGAATGAATTTTGGATAAAGCGGCTGCTCGGGCTGCGCCGACAACCTCTAGACTTCTAGAACAGGGTTTCTCATCTCCAGTCCTCTAGACCCATCAACAGGTCATGATTTCAGGATCTCCCACACAATGCACTGACAATAATCATATCAGCAGTGCAATAGTGAGGAAATCCTGAAAACCTGACCTCTTGGTGGCCTTAAGGACTGGAGTTTAGAAACACTGGTCTAGGAAGTCATGTGACCAGCTCTAGAGTCATGTAACCGCTAGGAAGTCATGTGACCAGCTCTAGAGTCATGTAACCGCTAGGAAGTCATGTGACCAGCTCTAGAGTCATGTAACCGCTAGGAAGTCATGTGACCAGCTCTAGAATCACGTAACTGCTAGGAAGTCATGTGACCAGCTCTAGAGTCATGTAACCGCTAGGAAGTCATGTGACCAGCTCTAGAGTCATGTAACCGCTAGGAAGTCATGTGACCAGCTCTAGAGTCATGTAACCGCTAGGAAGTCATGTGACCAGCTCTAGAGTCATGTAACCGCTAGGAAGTTATGTGACCAGCTCTAGAGTCATGTAACCGCTAGAGTCATTCCACTCAAGAGCTTAGGAACTCTAGAAGTCATTGGACCAGCTCCAGAATCACGTAACCTGCTAGGAAGTCATGTGACCAGCTCCAGACTCAAGTAACGGCTAGGAAGTCATGTGACCAGCTCTAGAATGATGTAACCGCTAGGAAGTCATGTGACCAGCTCTAGATTATGAACCGCTAGGAAGTCATGTGACCAGCTCAAGAGTCATGTAACCGCTATGAAGTCATGTGACCAGCTCTAGTGTCATGTAACCGATAAGTCATGTGACCAGCTCTAGAATCATGCAACTGCTAGGAAGTCATGTGACCAGCTCTAGAATCATGTAACCGCTAGGAAGTCATGTGACCAGCTCAAGAGCTTAAAATGCTAGGAAGTCATGTGACCAGCTCTAGAGTCATGTAACCGCTAGGAAGTCATGTGACCAGCTCTAGAATCATGTAACCGCTAGGAAGTCATGTGACCAGCTCAAGAGTCATGAAACAGCTAGGAAGTCATGTGACCAGCTCTAGAGTCATGTAACCGCTAGGAAGTCATGTGACCAGCTCTAGAGTCATGTAACCGCTAGGAAGTCATGTGACCAGCTCTAGAGTCATGTAACCGCTAAGTCATGTGACCAGCTCTAGAATCACGTAACTGCTAGGAAGTCATGTGACCAGCTCAAGAGCCTTAGAACTTCTAGGAAGTCATGTGACCAGCTCTAGAGTCATGTAACCGCTAGGAAGTCATGTGACCAGCTCTAGAGTAATGCAACTGCTAGGAAGTCATGTGACCAGCTCAAGAGCCTTAGAACTTCTAGGAAGTCATGTGACCAGCTCTAGAGTCATGTAACCGCTAGGAAGTCATGTGACCAGCTCAAGAGTCATGTAACCGCTAGGAAGTCATGTGACCAGCTCTAGTGTCATGTAACCGCTAAGTCATGTGACCAGCTCTAGAATCATGCAACTGCAGGAAGTCATGTGACCAGCTCAAGAGCCTTAGAACTTCTAGGAAGTCATGTGACCAGCTCTAGTGTCATGTAACCGCTAGGAAGTCATGTGACCAGCTCTAGTGTCATGTAACCGCTAGGAAGTCATGTGACCAGCTCTAGAATCATGTAACTTCTAGGAAGTCATGTGACCAGCTCCAGAACCACGTAACTGCTAGGAAGTCATGTGACTAGCTCTAGAATGATGTAACCGCTAGGAAGTCATGTGACCAGCTCTAGAATGATGTAACCGCTAGGAAGTCATGTGACCAGCTCAAGAGTCATGTAACCGCTAGGAAGTCATGTGACCAGCTCTAGTGTCATGTAACCGCTAAGTCATGTGACCAGCTCTAGAATCATGCAACTGCTAGGAAGTCATGTGACCAGCTCTAGATCCTTTTAACTTCTAGGAAGTCATGTGACCAGCTCTAGTGTCATGTAACCGCTAGGAAGTCATGTGACCAGCTCTAGTGTCATGTAACCGCTAGGAAGTCATGTGACCAGCTCTAGAGTCATGCAACTGCTAGGAAGTCATGTGACCAGCTCAAGAGCCTTAGAACTTCTAGGAAGTCATGTGACCAGCTCTAGAATCACGTAACTGCTAGGAAGTCATGTGACCAGCTCCAGAACCACGTAACTGCTAGGAAGTCATGTGACCAGCTCTAGAATGATGTAACCGCTAGGAAGTCATGTGACCAGCTCTAGAATGATTTAACTTCGAGGAAGTCATGTGACCAGCTCTTGAATCATGTAACTTCTAGGAAGTCATGTGACCAGCTCAAGAGCCTTAGAACTTCTAGGAAGTCATGTGACCAGCTCTAGTGTCATGTAACCGCTAGGAAGTCATGTGACCAGCTCTAGAGTCATGTAACCAGCTCTAGAATCATGCAACTGCTAGGAAGTCAGGTGACCAGCTCAAGAGCCTTAGAACTTCTAGGAAGTCATGTGACCAGCTCTAGAGTCATGTAACCGCTAGGAAGTCATGTGACCAGCTCTAGTGTCATGTAACCGCTAGGAAGTCATGTGACCAGCTCAAGAGTCATGTAACCGCTAGGAAGTCATGTGACCAGCTCTAGAGTCATGCAACTGCTAGGAAGTCATGTGACCAGCTCAAGAGCCTTAGAACTTCTAGGAAGTCATGTGACCAGCTCTAGAATCACGTAACTGCTAGGAAGTCATGTGACCAGCTCCAGAACCACGTAACTGCTAGGAAGTCATGTGACCAGCTCTAGAATGATGTAACCGCTAGGAAGTCATGTGACCAGCTCTAGAATGATTGAACTTCGAGGAAGTCATGTGACCAGCTCTAGAATCATGTAACTTCTAGGAAGTCATGTGACCAGCTCTAGAGTCATGTAACCGCTAGGAAGTCATGTGACCAGCTCTAGAGTCATGTAACCGCTAGGAAGTCATGTGACCAGCTCTAGTGTCATGTAACCGCTAGGAAGTCATGTGACCAGCTCTAGAGTCATGCAACTGCTAAGTCATGTGACCAGCTCTAGAATCATGCAACTGCTAGGAAGTCATGTGACCAGCTCTAGAATCATGCAACTGCTAGGAAGTCATGTGACCAGCTCAAGAGCCTTAGAACTTCTAGGAAGTCATGTGACCAGCTCTAGAATCACGTAACTGCTAGGAAGTCATGTGACCAGCTCCAGAACCACGTAACTGCTAGGAAGTCATGTGACCAGCTCTAGAATGATGTAACCGCTAGGAAGTCATGTGACCAGCTCTAGAATGATTTAACTTCGAGGAAGTCATGTGACCAGCTCTAGAATCATGTAACTTTTAGGAAGTCATGTGACCAGCTCAAGAGCCTTAGAACTTCTAGGAAGTCATGTGATCAGCTCTAGAATCTTACAACTGCTAGGAAGTCATGTGACCAGCTCTAGAATCTTCCAACTGCTAGGAAGTCATGTGACCAGCTCTAGAATCATGTAACTTTTAGGAAGTTATGTGACCAGCTCTAGAATCATGTAACTTTTAGGAAGTTATGTGACCAGCTCTAGAATCTTGGAAACACTAGGAAGTCATGTGACCAGCTCTAGAATCATGTAACTTTTAGGAAGTTATGTGACCAGCTCTAGAATCTTACAACTGCTAGGAAGTCATGTGACCAGCTCTAGAATCTTACAACTGCTAGGAAGTCATGTGACCAGCTCTTGGAAACTCTAGGAAGTCATGTGACCAGCTCTAGAATCTTGAAACTTCTAGGAAGTCATGTGACCAGCTCTAGAATCACGTGACCCTTACCCCCTTACCCCTGTGGGGGTTTTATTTTTACTCTCTGTCCCCCGGGGGGGGAGTCCACATTCTCTTTCAGTCTCTTAATGTCCACATCCTTCTGCTCCAATTCTTCCTTCAACATGGCAAGTTCATGGGGAAACAAAAAAAACCGATTTTAGAAAAATATAAAACCCCCCAACAGCCCACAAGAAATTTTACATAAACCTTCAAGTAATTTATAATTTTTTTTTTTTTAATTTTTGCAATCTTGAAAGGAGGTGGAGGTTTTCGCTTTCTGTTCACATCCAAAGTGAATATCACAATTCTGTTCCCAGTGAGAGGTGCATTGTGGGAGTTCGAGCTCTGCTGTCAGATCTTAAGGGGGGGCAGAAATAACACGGCCCTGCCCCCGGGAAGTAGTAAAAATTTTTGG
This sequence comes from Phyllomedusa bahiana, assembly GCA_025379985.1. NCBI lineage: Eukaryota > Metazoa > Chordata > Amphibia > Anura > Hylidae > Phyllomedusa > Phyllomedusa bahiana. The sequence goes on along the minus strand of JAODAL010002190.1, from coordinate 51,761 downwards.
GAATTTTCCAAGGGAGGGCCCAAACCCAGAAAAAATTTAATATTGTAAAAAAAGGGGAAAAAAATAGAAACAAAAATACTCTGCACCACCCTTACAAGAAAAGGGGAAAACCCCTTTAAAAAGGGCAAAAAAAGGCTGAGAAAGAAAAAAAACCCCCCCCCCCGGGGGACCCCAAAGGGCCCTTTCCAGTTCTATTGGGGCCAAAATTTTTTTCCCTTACCCAAAGGTGATGGCCCTTTCAGATGGAGTTTATTCCAGTTTTTGTAAAATAGACTTTGGGGACTACACTTTTATCAAACCCAAAGCGAAAAATGCGCACTGCACATTTTTTAACCTGAAACCACAAATATTAAAAACCCCACCGCAAAGTGGGGGTCCCCAAAAATGAAAAACCCTGGTGTTTTCTAAGAAAAGCCCTAGATTCCCCATCCCCTAACTACGGCTGGAGGAAACGATTCATAAAAGTGGAGAAGGAAGTAAGTTTAATTTCCCCTACTCACTGAACTATACTCCCCAGCATGCATTACGTTAAAATTGTCACAATCTGTAAGGAAAGGGGTCCAAAAACCCAGGTGAGATTTAAGGAGGAAAGGAAAAACCTTTGGGGGTGACGGGGCAACCACCAAAAGGGGAAAAGGATCCTTTAAGAAACCCTGGGTCCCATTTCTAAAAAAAAAAAGGAAACCCCTTTTTGGGTGACTGGGTAAAATTTTTCCAAACCTGTGAGGAGGGAATTTTGGGAGGGTGGGGGGGCGGGGGCTACCATTTGTAAGGAGGAAAATGGATTTTTAATAGGTAAAGTGGGCGCCCCATGAAAAGGAGAAGAAAATTTTTGGGTAAACACTGTAAGGGAAGGAAAAGGGAAGGGGGGTACCCTAAAGGGGTCCCCAACTTTTAAGGGAAAAAAGAAGGTACCTGAAGGTGACCGGGTGATCACTGAAAGGGGCAGAAAAGACCCTCTGGGGTGCCCCAACTATAAGGAGTAAAAAAAGGGGGAACCTTTTGGGTTTGGATCACTGTAAAAAAGGAGAAAAAAACCCTCTAGGTGTTTAAACTTTTGGGGGGGGAAGGAAAAGGAAGGGAACCCCACCCTAGGGGAAAAATTGGGCGACCCACTTTTAAGGGGGAAGGGATTGGGTTTTGACCCCCTAAAAAAGGGAGGAGAAAAAAACCTTCTTTTTGTCATGGGTCCCCAACTCCAGTCCTTAAGAAAAAACCAACAGGTTCAATTTTTCAGGTTTTTCTCAGTTTTTGCCCCAGGTGATATAATTTAATTGTAAGTGTTTTCTGGGGGAAATCCGGGAAAAAAAAAAGACCTTTTGGGGGTCCATGAGGACCTGGATTTTTAGAAACACTTGCTCTAGGTGACCGCCTAAAAGGGGGGGCCCGGGAACCACTGAAAAGGAGGGAAAAGGGCCCCTCTAGGGGGGCCCCCTTAAAAAAACCTTTTTGGGGAGGGGTAAACCCCATAACGGGGGCCGACCAACTGTAAGGGGAAAAAGGGGCCCCTTTTCCTTAACCCCCATTTAAGGGAGGAAGGAATTCGGGGTCCCAACCACTGTAAGGAGGAGAAAAAAACCTTTGGGTTTTTTTGGGCGGGACCACTGGTAAGGGGGAAAAAAAGGGAAACCTCTAGGGGGACTGGGCGCCCAAATTAAAAGGAGGAAAAGGGAAAACCTCTGGGAAAAATGGGCGCCCAACTGTAAGGAGGAAAAGGGGAACCTCTGGGAAAAACTGGGCGCCCCACTGTAAGGAGGAAAAGGGGAACCTCTAGGTGATTTGGGGGGACCACTGTAAGGGGGGAAAAAGGGCCCTTTAAGGGGGCCCGGGGCGCCCACGGGTAAGGAGGAGAAGGGACCTCTAGGTGACTGGGCTACCACTGTAAGGAGGAGAAGGAACCTCTTGGTGACTGGGCGACCACTGTAAGGGGGGAGGGGAAACCCTTTGGTGACTGGGGGGGAACCACTTTTGGGAGGGGGAAGGGAAACCTCTAGGTGATGGTGCGCCCACGGGTAAGGAGGAGGGGAAACCTCGGGGAGGTGAACTGGGGGCGCCCCCCCCCCCGCGGGGTTAAAGGGGAAGAAGGAAAAAACCTCTAGGTGACTGGGCGACCACTGTAAGGAGGAGAAGGAACCTCTAGGTGACTGGGCGACCACTGTAAGGAGGAGCAGGAACCTCTAGGTGACTGGGCGCCCAAACTGAAAAGGAGGCGGAAAATAGGAGACCCCTTAAAGGTAAAGGGGAAACCCCCCTGGGCGCCCACTGAAAGGAAAGGAACCTCATTAGTGATTTGGGGTAAACCCACTTTTAAAAAGGGTTTCCTCTAAGTCAAACAAAGTAGAAAAATGAATGCTAAAACATTACGCAGCTACTGGGGGGACAGGGGGGGGAAAGCGGGTTTCTGAAAACTTAAACCTAGTACCTAGATTGATCGGGGGCCTTTTTTTCTGCACCATGAAGTTTTCTGCAGTTGCAAGGGCGGGGGGGGGGGGGGGGGGGGTTACAGAAAATGACATAAGTCCCGGGGTTAGGGGCCCCGGGGCTGATTTTTTCAGATGGGGGTTTTCTGGACAAATTTTGGGCTGCAAAAATGCAATTCAAGAAATAATTTATTTTCAACCAAACAAAGAAGCCAGGAAAAATTTTGGTTTAAGAAAAAGCGAGGGAGGTCACACAGCGCCCAAACGAAAGGGAATTTTCTCTCCAAGCTTTGGGGCCATAGAAGGAATTTTTAAAGGGGCGAGCTGGGAAGAAGGTAGCGGCCCCTTTAATGGTGGTTTGGGACACGTCATTGCTAACCCCCGACCCAACCCCCAACCGGGAAAGGCCACAAAACCAGGGGACAAAGAAGGGGCTTCAGGCAACGAAACCCAAAGCCCCCTTAAAAGGGTTGGGGGCATTTTTGCTCCCCCCGTTTGCTTCTAAAATGATCTGACCCACCTTGATTTTCATACTAGAAAGCTTGGCCATCAAAGACTGAGAGAGAGAAGAGAGAGAGAGAAGCTGGGCACATAGCACGAGCACCAGGTGCCCCCAACGCATACCGCCACTCACACCGGGTGCCCCCGACACACATACCGCCACTCACACCGGGAGCCCCAGTCACACATACCGCAACAGACACCGGGTGCACCCTACCACACATACCCCCAAATCACCCCGGGGTGCCCCCCGACACACATACCCCCCACTAAACCCCGGGGTCCCCCCGACACCCCATACCGCCACTAAACACCGGGGGGGGCCCCCGACAAAAACTTTACCGCCCACTAACACCGGGTTGCCCCCCAAACACACTTTCCCCCCCCCTCACCCCGGGGGTTGCCCACGAAACAAAAACCGCCACTCACACCGGGTGCCCCCTGACACACATACCGCCACTCACACCGGGTGCCCCCGACACACATACCGCCACTCACACCGGGTGCCCCCCCGAAAACACAAAAGGCCCCCCTTCACCCGGGGTGCCCCCGACACAACCTTACCGCCCTCACACCGGGTGCCCCCCAACACCTTACCGCCACTCCACACCGGGTGCCCCCCCCCAAAATCCCGCCGCCACACAGGGGTCCCCCAACACAAATACCGCCCCCACCCGGCCCCCGACACACTTTACCCCCCACCCACCCCCCTGCCTCCTTTTAAATAATTTATAACCCTTTTAACCCCGGGGCTCCCATAAAAACCATAACCCCCGCCCCCCATTCACCCGGTTTTTGCCCCTTTTGGAAACTTTCCATTTGCCCCCCCAAACCACCCACACCCCCCCCCGCCTTAAAAGGGGCTTTAATGATTTGGATGGGAGGCCTTTCCATTGATGTCACGCCGCTCTTTTTGGATGGGAGGGCATTCTCATTGATTTCCCCCCCCGGCCGCCTCTATGATGGGGGGGCCCATTTTCATTTGATGTCACCCCGCTTCTGGGGATGGGGAGGCATTTCTCAGTGATGTCAGCGCCCTCTCTAGTGATAGGGGGAAATTCTCAGTGATGCCCCCGCCGTCTCTTAGTGAAAGGAGGCGATTTCCCGGGTTGATTGTCCCGGGGCCCCCTGCCCCCTTATAGGGGGTTTAGGAGGGTTTAAAAATTTAAACCCCCCCAAGGTGGGTCTGGGCCCCCCCGCCCCCGTAGGTTGTTTAGGTTGGCCCCGGGAAGGGATGGGGAAAAGTGATGCCCCCCGCCGCCCCATAGTGATAGGAGGCATTCCTAAAGGTGATGTCACCGTTTTTGCCCCCCTTTTATTTTTTTCCCCCATGGGAAAGGGGCTTTTCTCATGATGTCACCCCCGCTCTCAAAGTGTTGGAGGCTTTAAAAAATAAAAGGTTTGAGGGGGTTCCAACCCCAACCTCTCTATTTGGTTTTAGGACCCCGATTTTTCAGTGTTTGACACCTTTGGCCCCCCCTATAGTGATAGGAGGCATTCTCAGTGATGCCCCCCCGCCGCTCTCTATTTGTTTAAGGAATTCTCGTGATGTCCCCCTTCCGCTCCCCTAGTGATGGGAGGCATTCTCAGTGATGTCAACCCCCGGTCTCTAGTGATGGGGGGGCTTTTCCCCAGTGAGGGCGCCCCGCCCTCATTGATGGGAGGCCATTCCCCCCTCCATGTTGGGGGTTATGTGTCCCCGCCGCCTCTCTGGGAAAATGGGAAAGGCATTTCAGGGGATTTTCCCCGGGCCCCTCTCTAGTGATGGGGCATTTCAGTGGGGTTTGCCGCCGCTCTTAGGGGGATAGGGGGAATTCTCAGTGGGGTCACCCCCCACTCTCTATTTATAGGAGGCATTCTCAGTGATGTCCCGGGCCGCTCTTAGTAAATTGGGAGCTTTCTCAGTGTTTCCCACCGGCCGCACTCTAGTGATAGGAGGCTTTTCTTCCCGGTGATTGTTTTTCACCGGGGCCCCCTCTTTTTAATGATGGGAAAGGCCCATTCTCGTGATGTCCCGCCGCTCTCTGTGATGGGGAGGCTTTCTCATGATGTCCCCTGCCCTCCCCTAGTGAAGGGGGTCTTTTCTCAGTGATGTCCCCCCCTCCGGGGCTTCTCTACCCCCTTTAAAATAGAGGCATTCTCGTGATTTTCCCCCCGCCGCACTCTAGTAAATTGGAGGCTTTTCATGTGTCACCCCCCCCCTCTCTAGGGGGTTTTTGGTGAGCCATGCCCCTTGTGGGATGTTCCGGCCCGCCGCTCTCTAGTGATAGGGGGGCATTCTCATTGATGTCCCCCGGCAGCCTCTCTAGTGATGGGGGGGGCATTTTTCAGTGATTTCCCCCGCCGGCTCTCTATTTGATAGGGGGCATTTCATTAAAATTGTCCCCACCCCGCTCTTAGGGGAATAGGAGGCATTCTCAGTGATGTCCCCCCCCCGTCTCTAGTGAAGGCATTCTCAGTGATGTCCCCACCGGGCTCTCTAGTGATAAGGAGGCATTCTCAGTGAGTTCCCCCCCGGCTCTCTAGTAAAGGGGGGAGGATTTTTCAAGTGATGCCCCCCGCCGCTCCTAGTGTAGGGAAGGCATTCTCTTTTAGCCCCCCGGGCCGTCTCTAGTGATAGGAGGCTTTCCCCAGTGATTCCCCGGGCCGCTCTCTATGAAGGAGGCATTCTCAGTGATGTCCCCCCGCTTCTATGAGGGATAAAAGGCATTCTCAGTGTTGTCACCGGGGGGTTTTTTTTCCCCCCCTTATTTGGGAGGATTCTCAGGGGATGTCCCCCGCTCTCTAGTGATAGGAGGCTTTTCTAAAGTGATGTCCCCGGGCCCGCTTTCTAGTAAAGGAGGCATTTCAGTGATGTCCCCCCGCCTTCTAGTGAGGGGGCTTTCTCAGTGATTTTCCCGACCCCTCTAGTGATAGGAGGCTTTTTCAGTGATTTTCCCCCGCTCTCTAGTGTAGGAGGCATTCTCAGTGATGCCCCCCCGCTCTCTAAGTGGTAGGCAGACCCCTTTGGCGGGGTGTCCCCGGAGCGCCCCCAAATTTTATGTAGGGGCTTTCGGGTGAGTTTCCGCCCACTTATGGGGGTGTTTTAGAGGCCGGGGTTCCCCCAGTGATTTTTCCCTCGGACAGCCCTCCCCTAGTGTTAGAGGCTTTCCCTCAGGGGAGGTCACCCCTCCCGCTTCTGGGTAAAATTTAGGAAAGGCCCCCATTTTTTCTTCCTGGGGATTTTCCCCCCACGCTCTTTTAGTAAAGGAGGCTTCCTCAGTGTTTGGGGCCCCCCCAAACCCCTTTTTTCACCGCCCCCCTCTATTTAAAGGAGGCATTCTCAGGTGATAATCAACAGCCTGCTCTCTAGTGATGGGAAAGGATTCTCATGTTTATCCCCCCCGGGTGTCTAGTGAAAAAGGGGCATTCTCATTGTTTGTCCCCCAGCTCTCTAGTAAAAGGGAGGCATTCTATGATGCCCACTGCCGCCCCTCTAGGGGAGGAGGCATTCAGTGATGTCCCGCCCCCCTTTTAAGTGTTTGGAGGCATTCTCAGTAAATGTCCCCGCCGCTCTCTGGGTACAATGGGGGCCATTCTCAGTGATGTCCCCGCAGCTCCTAGTGATAGGGGGGGTTATTTTTCAGGATGTCACCAACCGACCTCTCGTGAGGGAGGCTTTCCCTCGTGATTTTCCCCCCCGGCCCCTTAGTAAAGGGGGGCCTTCTCATTTGTTCCCCGCCCCATCGCTCTCTAGTAAAGGAGGCATTTTCAGTGATGTCACGCCGCTCTCAAGTGAGGAAAAGGATTTCAGTAAATGTAAACCCCAGCCCGCTCTCTATAAAGGAGGTTTTTTCTCATGATGTAAACGCCGCCTCTAGTGATAGGAGGCATTCTCAGTGATGTCCCCGCCATCTCGGGGGGTGGAGGAAATCTCATTGAATGTCCCCCCCCGCTCTCTAGTGAAGGTTTTGGCCCCATTTCCCCCGTCTTTTGATGTTCACCCGGCCGCTCTCTAGTGAAGGGAGACTGGTGATACACTTTTCTATGCCCAAAAGGGAGGGCCGCCCCCAAACCCCCCCTGAACATTTGACAGCGCTAGCCCCCTATACCTTGGTGGATTCAGTTTCTTTAAACCTGGGGGTCCCGCTCTTCCCTCCTTTCCCACCACTCGAAATGCAGTTAACCCATCCCGGGCCCCAAAACCCCGAAGGGGAAAAAGGGGGAGAGGTTGCCAGGGTCAGAACCTTCCCCACCCTTTTGGACCGCCGGGTCAGCACTCTCATAAAAACCTATGACACCCATGCGGGGAAACCCCGGGAGAACTTTCCCGCCCAGTCCCCCAAAGGGAATCGCCGCCCAACCCGCTTTCCCAGACCCCGGGAAACCCTCTCCCCGGGCATGCGGGGAGAGAAACCGCTGTTTAAATTTAGGCGGATTGTCCTCTCGGACTCCGGAAAGGGGTTTTGGACTTTTTCAAAAAAAACAAAAGTTTAAAATAAAAAAAAAAGTTTTGGGGGAATTCAGAAAAATTTTTGGGCAAACCTCGCCCCCCGCCCCCCCCCTTTGCTAGTGTACCCTTTTTTTTAAGCCTGGCGGGGGGCGGACGGGAAGAGTTAGTGAAGCAGCACTTTGTATAATCTGCAGCTATTTCAAACCATAACCCGGGGAAAAGCAGGGGGCCCTTTCCCCCCCCAAAAAGTTTTCCCTTTGGGTTTTGGGGGGTGGGGGGGGGGGCCCCTGTCAAAACGGATGCATTTTTTTCCCAATTTGAGAGAAATTTTTTTGGCAGGCCATTTTTTTGTTTTTTCGAAAAATGAAGCCAAAATTTTTATATAAATAAATTTTCTGCAATTTTTTCCCATCCCCCCGCTTGCGCGGGTGAAAACAGGAACATGCCTCTGTACACCCATCCTTCTCTCAGCTGAGGGTTTGTTACAATGGATTCCAGGCCAGAAGCACAAATCTCTTTTCAGTGTCAAAAGTCTATTACAATGAATCAGTCTGATTATCTCACAGACGATTGTCTACACTGGCTGCAACTGTAACAAAATCTCAGCTGTGAGATGCAGCAGGTCTGGGGCTTTTTTCAATTTTGGGAAAATATTTGATTCACGGGAAAAAAAGCGGGAAGGGGGCTTGAATATCAGGAAAAGGGTGTTATGTATGAAAACGGTCTAGCAGTAAGACTGACCTTGTTGCCCATAGCCGCCAGCCAGGAGCCCCCCCCCAGGGGGGGGGGGGCCCCCAAATCCCCCCCCAGGGGCCCACGGCCGGGACCCACCCCCAAGGACCCCCAACGGCCCCACCCAGGAGAAAAAAGGCCGCCAGCCGGGGCCCAGCTTTTTTTTTTCCATAGCCCCTTAGAAATAAAAAGGGCTGAGCGGTGATCGGCTGTTTGGGGACAAAAGGGAAACAGCCCCTTACTGCTAAAACCTTTTTTCATACACAAGGCCCCCAATTTATTGGGAAAGGTTTGCAAAGCTTTAGAAATTAAAACAATTTTACAGACTTTTAAATTGGGCATTTTTCAGGGAAAAAAAGGTCTTTAAATGATCGCCCCTATGGGACCGGCCCCCCAGCCTTGAAAATGGGCCCCCGATGTTTCTTTTTTAAAATACCTATAAAACCCAATAAAAAAAAGAAAAAATTACGGAAATGCGCGGCCACCTCTCGGGTTCCACAGGAAAAATGGGGCCCCCGTTTCTAGGGGGGGCCCCAACCCAACACCCAAATAAAACAAAACCCCAAGGGGTTGAAAAGGGGGTATAGAAATAAAATGAAAGGTGGCCCCTTAGTTCAACCTTTTTAAAAAAAGTCTTGACCCCTTTTTTTAAGGGAAGTTTTCCCATTTTCAAACTTTTAAAGGGGGCACATCGATAAAAATTATCGGGGGGACCCCACCAATCTGAGAACAGCCCTCCCCAAAACTCCCTTTGTGCAGAAAAAAAAAGGGATGGTTGCGCATACACAGCCCCTCGGGTTTTTTCTATGGCCCAAAATCCCGAGCCCAGTGTGCCCCATTTTGAACCCCCATTGAAATAAATGGAAAAGCGGCCCTCCAGATCTCCCACAAAAAAATTTAAAGGTGCTCATTCTCGGTTAGGTGGCTTTTTCAGAAACAAATTTTGGGGTTTTGAGCCCCCTAAATTTCTCTGTGCGGATTGGAGAGGGGGTTTGGGCCCCATTGAAACGGCCTTTTTTCCATTCATTTCAATGGGAGTTCAACTGAGCACACTGTCTCGGTACTCCCATAGAACTGAACCAGAGTGCAGCGCATGCGCAACCACCTATCTCAAGAATGACCACCTTAATTTCTCTGTGCAGATCAGAGACGTGGCCGAGCATGCACAGTCTTCCCATTCATTTCAATGGAAGTTCAACTGAGCACCCTGACTCCGTACTCCCAAAGAACTGAACCAAAGCACTGCGCAACCACTTCACTGTTCTTGGAACCCACACCTATCGCGAGAATGAGCACCTAAATTTCTCTGTGCAGATCAGAGAGCTGGTTGCGCTTGTGCGGAGCTCTGGGTCTGTTCTATGGGAGCACTGAACCAATGTGCTCAGTTGAACTCCCACTGAAATAGAGAGGCCGCGCATGCGCGATTACCTCTCCAATCTACACAGACAAAGGGGCCCATTCTTGACATAAGTGTGGGTTCCAAAGGCGGGACCTGCACCTATCAAACATTTATGGCACATCCTATCCATTCACCATAAAAGATTTAAGATAGGAGCATCCCTTTAAGAGTGGGTGAGCACTTAGGGCAGGCATCCTCAAACTGCGGCCCTCCAGCTGTTGGGAAACTACAACTCCCATCATGCATTTATATAATCTCTAACAGTGTGAATGATGGGAGTTGTAGTTTCCCAACAGCTGGAAGGTCGCAGTTTGAGGATGTTTACCTTAGGGTCATCAATGTTGGGTAGGGTGGGGGGAATACCCAGGAGCTAATGTACAGGCAGCCGGTGGAGTCACGGTGGCAAATGCATGTTGGAACCCGTCAGCAATCAGGTTAGAGCTCAACATAGTCATGCTGTGAGTCAAATCTTCCCTCTCCCCCCAGCTTGGCACCATGCTACAGCCAGAGCGAGCACAGTCACCTCTTGATCGCCATACTGTAACCTCTTGTCTTGAAATAACGCCAGCTCCACCTCCAGTTTCTCCATCTGCTGCCTTAACTCCACTATAATCTTATGTAGAGACTGAATTATACAAGGAAAGAAGAGTAAGAAGAAAAAAAGAAAGAAAGAGAGAAAGAAAGAAAGAAAGAGAGAAAGAAAGAAAGAGAGAAAGAAAGAAAGAGAGAAAGAAAGAGAGAAAGAAAGAAAGAGAGAAAGAAAGAAAGAGAGAGAAAGAGAAAAAGAAAAAAAGAAAGAAAGAAAGAAAGAAAGAAAGAAAGAAAGAAAGACAGAAAGAAAGAAAGAAAGAAAGACAGAAAGAAAGAAAGAAAGAAAGAAAGAAAGAAAGAAAGAAAGAAAGAAAGAAAGAAAGAAAGAAAGAGGGAAAGAAAGAAAGAAAAAGAAAAGAGAAGAAAGAAAGAGGAAAGAAAGAAAGACAGAAAGAAAGTAAGAAGAAAGAAAGAAAGAAAGAAAAAGAAAAAGAAAGAAAGAAAGAGAAAGAAAGAAAGAAAGAAAAAAAGAAAGAAAGACAGAAAGAAAGAAAGACAGAAAGAAAGAGACAGAAAGAAAGAAAGACAGAAAGAAAGAAAGAGGAAGAAAGAAAGAAAGAAAGAGGAAGAAAGAAAGAAAAGAAAGAAGAGGGAAAGAGAAAGACAGAAAGACAGATAAAGAAAGAAAGACAGAAAGGCATAAAGACAGACAGAAAGAAAGAAAGACAGAAAGACAGAGACAGAAAGACAGACAGACAGAAAGAAAGACAGACAGACAGAAAGACAGACAGACAGAAAGACAGACAGAAAGACAGACAGACAGAAAGACAGACAGAAAGACAGACAGAAAGACAGACAGACAGAAAGACAGACAGAAAGACAGACAGAAAGACAGACAGAAAGACAGAAAGAGACAGAAAGAAAGACAGACAGCAAGCAGAGAACAGTCCGGCCACACAGCATTGTCCTATGGTCATCTGCTTTTGGTGTGACAACCAATATGGCTGCCATTAAGGCTCATGTTCTGGCATCTATGTCTTTCTAGAAACAAACCGGACACCACAAACCTGAGGAAGGACAGGCCCTGTGGGCTCCCAGGATGCCAGTTGTCTGCTCTATTGTGTTATAATATACAGCAGTGACCTCCAGCAGTGTCCTCCCAGCTGTCATAAGACTATAACTCCCATCATGTCTTAACAGCCGCAGGGGCCCCCTCACCTCCGTGTCCTTGTATCTCTCCTCATAGTCGCTTCTGTCTTTCTCCACCGCCGTCAGCTTCAGTTTCAGAGTGGAGATCTCCGCCATTAAGTCCAACTTCTGCGTTTCTAATGACGTCCTGCTCAATAGTTCCTGCAACCGAGAAGAAGGACCGTCAGGAACCGGTCAGTGGTCTCACTGGTCTGAGCGGACAACGGAATGAATGTAACTCAGTACAGGATAAGTAATGTATGTACAGTGACTGCACCAGCAGAATAGTGAGTGCAGCTATTGAGGATAATAAATTACTTAACCTGTACTGATCCTGAGTTACGTCCTGTATTATACTACAGAGCTGCGCTCACTATTCTGCTGGTGCAGTCACTGTACATACATTACTTATCCTGTACTGATCCTGAGTTACATCCTGTATGTACAGTGACTGCACCAGCAGAATAGTGAGTGCAGCTCTGGAGGATAATACAGGATGTAACTCAGGATCAGTACAGGATAAGTAATGTATGTACACAGTGACTGCACCAGCAGAATAGTGAGTGCAGCGCTGGAGGATAATACAGGATGTAACTTAGGATCAGTACAGGATAAGTAATGTATGTACACAGTGACTGCACCAGCAGAATAGTGAGTGCAGCTCTGGAGGATAATACAGGATGTAACTCAGGATCAGTACAGGGTAAGTAATGTATGTACACAGTGACTGCACCAGCAGAATAGTGAGTGCAGCTCTGGAGTATAATACAGGATGTAACTCAGGATAATTAAAGGAAAAGTAAAGTATGTACACAGTGACTGCACCAGCAGAATAGTGAGTGCAGCTCTGGAGGATAATACAGGATGTAACTCAGGATCAGTAATGTATGCACAGTGACTGCACCATCAGAATAGTGAGCGCAGCTCTGGAGTTTGATACAGGATGTAACTCAGGATCAGTACAGGATAAGTAATGTATGTACACAGTGACTGCACCAGCAGAATAGTGAGTGCAGCTCTGGAGGATAATACAGGATGTAACTCAGGATCAGTAATGTATGTTCAGTGACTGCACCAGCAGAATAGTGAGGGCAGCTCTGGAGTTTGATACAGGATGTAACTCAGGATCAGTACAGGATAAGAATTTTAAGTAGAATATTGAAAGAGCAGCACCATTTAGATCTTGTCCTCTACTATCTTTGCTTTGAAGACATCCTGAGCCAAAACTAAAAGTTCAGTGAAAGTTTTCTAGGTCGCTGGGAGTACTCCAAACAGCGGCCTCCCTGGGGATGACCGTAGCGGCTTCGCAGGCCCTGACTGAGTCCATCCAAGTCTGTGTGTCGTGTGTACACAGTGTTTGCTGGATTATACATAGACACTATATATTATATTGAGCTCCACATCTGCACATCCACCGGGGGGCGCCCTCTCACCTGCTGTAACATTTCCTCAGTAGAATTCAGCTTCTCTCTGTGCTCTTCAAGGCAGAACTCAAGGTCCCGGATCTTCTCCCCCTGTGCCTCCACCTGGTCAGTCAGGACACTCACCTGGAAAGAGCAATAAATGGTTTAAGAAAAAAAAAGTTACTTTCCAATCTGCACCTTTCCACCACCCCCACTTGCTCCGAAATTGCACAATTCACCCACTTCCCCAAGCAAAATGCATGCTGGGAAGACCCTGTTTATTGCAATGTATCAGTGCATGTAAGAGCCAACACTCCCTGAAGAATGAGACTGGCATCGCTGTCATACACTGCAGCGATCCCAGCAGCTGTGTGAGCAGGTCTAATAAAAAACCCACCAATGTTCCCATTCATTGACAGCAAGCAGAGATCTTGAAATTCTAAATATACTGGAAAGTTGAGACCCTATTTTTTCACGATGATGAAGCCCCCCTGTAAGGACCTACCTGCAGCACTCGAGACTCCTTGTCATTCTCCAGTCGAGACAGCCTCTCTTGGTAGATGTCGATTGTTCCAGTGATGTGCCCATTAACCTGCAAGACATGGCATTGAATGGAAATGAAGAGTTCCTCTTTAAGATGAATAATTTGGAGCTCATGCCTCAGCCCCACTCTGGTGTAGGCAGGGATCAAAACATGAACAAGAATGTAGGGTTGCCCCTTTAAAATCGGCCCGTTTCAGGTGACAGACAACCAAATGGGTAAACATGGGGCCACCCCCATATGTTCCCCTTGCTGGGGGTAAAAATTGTTTAAAACTAGGGAGGGGGAATCTTGATCTAAAAACCCATGCAAAAGGACTGCGGCACTGCCACCTGGCGCAGAGACTTTTTAAAAGGGGACAGTAAAAAATGTAGTCTCTTCCATTTAGGAAATGTAAAATCTTGGGGTTCCCGGCCCACCAACCAATTAGAACGAAAGCAATTTGAAATTTAAATGGCACATTTTGAACCCAAAAAGGGTTGTTCCCTATTTGGGTCTCTAGTCACCACCAAAGCTGCCTTCCAACGGGCCTGCCCATACCCTTTCGGGGTCTAGCTTGGGTTTTTAGGGGCCCCCCAAACAGCGGAGCTTTTTTTTTTGAAAGAGTCTTCTAAAAACCCGGCAAAAAATTAAGGAATATTGTAACGGGCAGTTTTTGGAGGGTGACTAGAAAAACCCCCCTTATGAAACCCCCCCAAATTGAGAAGTCTAAAAATGTAAATTTGACTGCAAACAGGATACAACCTCTCTGTAATATGTAGGATGGACTCCAAACACCTATTTCCCCAGGAATAAGAGGCTGCCAGACACTACAGGCACTGCTGAGCACAAACACAGCGTCAGGACCTATAATGGCCAACACCGGGGCACACAGACATTAGACTAAGGGGGGGGAGGTGGGTCGACTTTGATTTACCGGACTCCCGGAGAGTGACAACCATTACCCGGGGGACGCAAAAGTGGGGAAGAAAATTTATAAACCCGAGTTGCTAGGGGAAAACTTTGGACATTTTCCCCTAGCAACCAATTGTTTCTCAGTTTAAAGGGACTTGGGGGAAAACTAAAAGGCAAAATTCTGTTTGGGGTTGCTAGGGCCTGTTGAAATCGAACAGTGGCACAAGTGTCCAAAGGAACCAATCAGATTGTGGCTTTAAAGGCCTTGGGGAAAAAACCAAAAAGCACTTAAGGGGCTGAAAAGGGAGAACAGGGGCACAAGTCCCCTTTAAAAACCCAAAATCAACCTCAGCTTTCGGGCCCTTTGGGGGGAAAACTGAAAAACAGCAATATGATTGGTTGCAATGCTGCCTGCATCGAACAGTGGCACAAGTGCCCATAGCAACCAATCAGCTCTCAGCTTTCAGGCCTTAGGGGAAACTGAAAGCAGCAAACCTATTGGTTGTTATGTGAAGCAATCAGTGGCACAAGTGCCTAAAGAAACCCAAATAGATTGCAGTTTTCCCCATTTTCCCCCAAGGCCTAATTTGCTGAAAAACTGTTTGGGTTTCATATTATTTCCATTGCTTTCTGTTTCCTTTTCTCCCCCCAAAGGGAAATTTGAAAAATACCCAACCCCCAAGATTTTGGTTTTAAATTTTTCCCGGGGGGTCAAATGCGAGAAACTGTTTGGTTTATTTTACTTTTTGCAGGGGCTTCTGATCATTCCCCCCAAAAGGGAAACATTTGCCCATACCCCCCAAAATCAGATTGTTTCCCTTTCCTTTTTCCCCGGGGCCCCAGAAAGCAAAATTTCGTTGGCTCCCAAAAGGAGTAAAAAATCTATTTCGAGAAAAAATTGTTTGGGTTTTGGGCTCTTTTGTCCCAACTTTTTTTTAAACTCTCTGAAGTGGAGAAGTTACCCAACCACCCCCATCAGATTTACCCTTTCGGGTTTCGGAGGAAAATAAAAAAGAAAATCGGGTTGGTTTTTGGGC
Source organism: Phyllomedusa bahiana (assembly GCA_025379985.1). Taxonomy (NCBI): domain Eukaryota; kingdom Metazoa; phylum Chordata; class Amphibia; order Anura; family Hylidae; genus Phyllomedusa; species Phyllomedusa bahiana. The sequence continues at coordinate 36,683 of JAODAL010002190.1, read as the reverse complement.
CCAATGTTGTTTTTGGGGCGAATGATCAAACTAATGAAAAACGGCATAGAAAACCAATCAATTTAAAGCTTTTTGCCCCCAGAAGAAAATGGGTTTTTCCTCACTAAAGGGGAATTGGGCCTTTTCTATGTTTAAAAATCTTGTAAAAATAAGTCCCTTTTTTGGCCCAAAATGTGGGCCATTAAAAAGTGTCCTTTCCTATTCCCAGATATCTCCTTTGATGGGGTGCATTTTGCCCCCCAGGTCGCCCATAGCTACAGACCTGTCCGATCTCTCCCGATAAAGGGTGCCAAACACGGTCGCTATAGCACAGACCTGGTTCTACTGCCCGGGCCCAGTGGAAGCCAGTAAAGACCCCCCTGAAATTTAAAATTAAAAACCAAAAAAAACAGGGGCAAATCAATGGGAGTGAACAACCCTTTTAAAACTGCTTTTGAAATTTCCCCTTTTAGGGACTTGCGCCCCGTTCCTTCATGGAGATTTTTTTCATAAGTAATGCAAATAAATAAACAACCCAAACGGGAAAGGGTGCTTTTTTTTTCCCAGAGCCTTTTAAGCGAATTGGTTTCTACCGGCAACCCGGTTTTCCCTTTTTCCCTTTTGGGATTTTTTGAATTAGTGGTGTTAAAGCATTAAAAACCAAACAAAGGGTGCTTTCCCTTTTCCCCAGAGCCCTGGAAAGCGAATTGGGGTTTTTACGGGGGAACGCTCCATTTTTTCCCCTTTTAAAAAAAGTTTTAAAAATCTTTGGGGAAAAGAAGGGAAACTGCAGGGGGGGGAGGGGGGCGCCGAGGGGAGAAGCCTGTAATGTGACGGCAGAGCTCCGGATGTGACCGGCACATGAAGCCCGTAAACGGGTAGCGGTCGCCTTTATGGGGGGGCGGGGTGAAAATCAGGGGAAAAACCCCCCCCGGTTTTTTGATGTGCAAAATCTAAAAAATCCTTAAAGACTTGACGGCGCTCGAAGTTAAAACAATCCCTGCGTTTCCCAAGAAAACATGAAGTGACCAGTTCCCCCTCTAAATACTGCAATAAAAGGAACCCGCCAGGGGCCATGGTTGGGCTTGGGCCCCCCAAAACAGCCATTTTGTTTGTTTAGTGCAAAATTTGCCCCCTTTTTGTCCCAAAAAATTTTTTAAAAACACAGTCCCCCATTTTTTTTTTTTTCTAAAACCAAAGGGCCCGGGGAAAAAGTAAAAATTGGTTTTCCCCGGGAAAAAAAGGCCCTATAGCGCCCCCTATAGAAAAATTCAGCCCACTCCAAGCCTCCATGCACCCCCTTTTCCCTTTAAATGGCCCCCTAAAACCCGGGCATCCCCCTCTTTTGGGCTCATCACCCCTTTAAGTGCGACATTAGCCCTAAATGGATTTTAGAAACCATAGGCCGCCATTTTTTATAATCTCATCTGCCCCCTTAAAGGGGTCATGTTCCTTTTTTATCTAAAAAAAGGTTTTTTAAAATTTTAGGCGGCCATTTTTATTTTGTTATGTCCTAGGAAAACTGAGCAAGAACCAATATAACCAATATTACCCCGGGGCTTCCCGCCCTTTCCCCTTCCCCGTCCATCTCTTTTTCCAGTTTTTTTTAGGATAAAAGCAATTACAATCCAGCTTTTCCAGTCTCCTGAGTGGCAAAACCTGCCCCAGTTACAAACCAAGAATCCCATGCCCAAAAAACTAAGGATTATCAGTGAAAGGGTTTTTGGGGAAAAACTGGGTTTAAGGGCTCCTGCAAGTGCAGCCATATTGGTTATCACCCAGCTTTCCTGGGAGCCTGAACAAAGGTGGGTCCCTGCGTTAAAAAGTCCGATTCTCAGGATTATTTTAAAGCTTTTTTTGACAAACCAAAGTTTTTTTTTTTTTTTTCCGCACACCCTTTCCAGAAACAAAGGCAGTAATTTGCTTTTTACCCCGCCCTTTTTTGAGTTTCTGAATGGAAACCGTGACTAGAGAAAATAGATTTTTTTTCTGGAGGGCTGGGAAAGCCAAATACAAAGCTCTTTCCCTATTCCCTGTAGGTTTTTAAGAGGGTTTCGCCTCCATTTCAAAGGGGCCCCCAACTGCGAACTTTTGGGAGTGGCCGGCGACCATAAACAAGGCGCATTTCAATTAAAGATTTATTTGGCCGCAACTTAAAAACTGCCGTAAAATAAAATAAACATTTCCATCGGGGGGTTTTCAAAAGGGCGGGGAACAGGAAAACCCAGGCGGGTTGGGGTCCCTTACAAACCGGGGAAAGGGGCCCCCAAATAATTTGCCAAGCTCAGCAGTCTCCCAGCCAGAAACCAATCCTCCGGCTCTGGAGCTCATTTCACGCTATTTTTTATTTTTACGGCCACAAAACCCATCTGTCAGCTCCAGGCTGCGCTTATATGATACGGAATGTGCTAAAATCGGACCAGAACTAACAGGTTCAATGCGCAAAATTAGGGGGGAGAAGGAGTCTCACTTTCTAAAAACAAGAATATATAATATATATATTTACAAGAAACAGAAAAAAAAATGAAACATTGCCTCTGACCAATAGTACGACTAGAATGATTACGAGCGCTGTGTTCTCCATTCTGTTCTATGGGTCTTCCCAGTACTGGGGTGCGCTGTGTTCTCCATTCTGTTCTATGCAAGTTCCCGGTACAGGGGAGTGCTGTGTTCTCCATTCTGTTCTATGGGAGTTCCCAGTACAGGGGAGCGCTGTGTTCTCTCCATTCTGTTCTATGGGAGTTCCCAGTACAGGGGAGCGCTGTGTTCTCTCCATTCTGTTCTATGGGAGTTCCCAGTATAGGGAAGCGCTGTGTTCTCCACTCTGTTCTATGCGAGTTCCCGGTAAAGGGGAGTGCTGTGTTCTCCATTCTCCTCTATAGGAGTTCCCAGTACAGGGGAGCTCTGTGTTCTCTCCATTCTCCTCTATGGGAGTTCCCATTACAGGGGAGCTCTGTGTTCTCTCCATACTGTTCTATGGGAGTTCCCAGTACAGGGGAGCGCTGGGTTCTCTCTATTCTGTTCCATGGGAGTTCCCAGTACAGGGGAGCGCTGTGTTCTCCATTCTGTTCTATGGAGTTCCTAGTACAGGAGTGCTGTGTTCTCCATTCTGTTCTATGGGAGTTCCATAGTACAGGAGTGCTGTGTTCTCCATTCTCCTCTATGGAGTTCCCAGTACAGGGGAGCGCTGTGTTCTCTCCATTCTCCTCCATGGGAGTTCCCAGTACATGGGAGCGCTGTGTTCTCTCCATTCTGTTGTATGGGAGTTCCCAGTATAGGGAAGCGCTGTGTTCTCCACTCTGTTCTATGGGAATTCCCAGTACAGGGAGCGCTGTGTTCTCTCCATTCTGTTCTATGGGAGTTCCCAGTACAGGGAACGCTGTGTTCTCCATTCTGTTCTATGGCAGTTCCCAGTACAGGGGAGCGCTGTGTTCTCCATTCTGTTCTATGGGAGTTCCTAGTACAGGGAGTGCTGTGTTCTCTAGTCTGTTCTATGGGAGCTCCCAGTACAGCGAGCGCCGTGTTCTCTCTATTCTGTTCTACGGGAGTTCCCAGTACAGGGGAGCGCTGGGTTCTCTCTATTCTGTTCCATGGGAGTTCCCAGTACAGGGGAGCGCTGTGTTCTCTCCATCCTGTTCTATGGGAGTTTCCAGTACAGGGGAGCGCCGTTTTCTCTCCATTATGTTCTATGGGAGTTCTGAAAACAAGGGAGTGCTGTGTTTGGCTCTACTCCTCACATAAAACAGAATGGAGAGTCAGGTGCATGTGCGATCCTCTATACATTCTGACTATAAACTTTCAAGGGCCCGTTCCCGAGATAGGTGTCGCACCTATCAGACTTTAATGGCATATTCTAGCCTACCTATATCAGTACACCATCAAGGTCTATGGTGGGAATATCCCTTTAAAGATTTTAAATAAAATGAAAAAAAAAAATTCAAAGCTAAAAGAAAAAAAATATAATGAAAAACATAAGTTGCTGCTTTAAATAGATTTACCGCAAAAATGTTGCTGATCCTACTTTCACATCTGACATGGAGCAAAGGTCCAGGTGATGAGGGGCGCTGTCCCTGTGGTGGTCACAGATGATAGAAAAAGTTGAGCCCAGCAAGGCCAAGGTCTTAAAGGACCCCCACGCATTGAAAGTAGAGGGGCACCGATGAGTCTGCAGTTACATCCTGGGCAGTAACGCTACGATGGTAGGTCCCGGTGGGTTCTCCGCGCCCTGGATGACCGCCGCGGGCAGCCGAGGAGCTCAGCCGAGGTCGTTCGATGTTATGTTCTCAGAAGACACTACAGGTCTGAGATCATCAGGTCCCTCACCAGTGACATCTACCCCTTCTCCGTAAAACCTTCCATTAGTCGTGGCCTTTGTGACTCATCTCCATCAAACAGAAAGCCGGGAGATCATAAAACACTCGGTGCGGCCTCTTCACCGAAAGCGACGTGAGCTTCTAAAGAGTTTGCGGTCTCCATTGTTGTGAAACCTCTTTATAGGTGACGGCACCTTTAAAATGAGACAAGTTCTGCCAAGGTGACCACTCAGTATCCAAAACCAAGGCAAGGCTTCAGCTAATGCAGGGGTCTTCAACGTGTGCTCTCCAGCTGTTGGGAAACTACAACTCCCATCATGCATTTATATAATCTATAGCAGTGGGCATGATGGGAGATGTAGTTTCCCGATAGCTGGAGAGCTGACGTTGCAGACCCCTGAACTAATGGTAGGTGAAGCACAGGAAGTAGCTGGCTGACACTTATCTATATACTATTTCTCATAAGGGTGATTTCTGTCACCCGGTCACTTACAGGCTGAGGTGTGGAAGAAGCCGTTTTGGTGTCTAAAGCACGAGTTTCATAATGTGTCCTTCCCCAACCTCATCTGATACAAGGTGGGGCACAGGAAGTAGCTGCCTGACTCCCACCAGAAGCCATATTAGGTCTCACGGAGTTGATTTCTCAGTCCCTCGGTCACATAAAGGATTAGGCGTTTTAGTGTCCAAGGCATAAGTTTCAGAATGTGTCCCTCCCTAACCTGATCTGATGGTAGGTGGAGCACAGGAAGTAGCTGACTGACTCCTATCAGAAGCCATATTAGTTCTCATAGAGTTGATTTCTCGGTCCCTATGTCACTTAAAGGATTTGGCGATTTGGAGTCCAAGGCATAAGTTTCAGAATATGTCCCTTCCTAACCTTATCTGATGGTAGGTGGAGCACAGGAAGTAGCTGCCTGACACCTAGCACCAGCCATATTCCTTCTCAAAGTAACAATTTCTTAGTCACCTGGTCACAAAGAGAGTTAGGTGTGGATCAAGATGTTTTGGTGTCAAAGTCACAAGTTTCAGAATGTATTTCTCCCCAACCTTATCCGATGGAAAGTGGAGCACAGGAAATAGCTGCCTGGCTCCTATCCTGAGTCAGATTAGTTTTCCAAACAGGGCTGTGGAGTCGGCAAGCCAAAGCCCCGACGCCTCAATTTCCCAAACTCCCGACTCCTGACTCTAACTCCTGACTCCCTCATACATGGCGCATGTTTAAGTGATAACTTTACTGTAGTAAAATGGTCCCATCAGGCTGTTTATCACCTTATGATACAATAATCAAGCGATTTAGGTAGAACAGACACCGACAAGCAAAAGGGTAACAATGTTTTGATCTTTTGAACACTTGTGGGTAGAGTTGAAGAAAAAGCTGTATTTGTATCCAAGTCCAGTCTGCACCAACATTGGGAATGTGTAGAAGAGACCTGGGATCAGATATAGGTCAAGACCTGCTTGAATCTGATGCAGAGCCCAGAAGGATTCGGGCAGGATTGAAAACCAAAGGTGGATTTCCCAAATACTAACAAAATAATAAAAATTAACATTTTGATTTTTAGGCGCAAAACAGTAACAATGCAGTTACAGGATAGAATCTGCAGAACTAAGCAGATGCTAAATACTTCCAGGTCTCATTTATGTATAAGATGTAAGATGACTGTATATACAATTACAGTAGCCTCATGTACAAAGCTGTAGTGGATGGAGAGATATGGAACCTGAAATTCACAAGTTCAAAACATTGTTACCATTTTGCTTGTCAGTGTAAAATATATTTATTGGATACGACTTTAAGACACAAAAAAATTGTAAATATGCAAAACACTGCAGGAACATTTGTGAAGTCTCTGAATTTGTTCTGAGAAATAGTATTGCCTCCATCAGATCCTGTATACATGTCCTTACATCTCATTATTTCCAGGCTAGAGAACGGCCTCTCTACACTAACTTGGGTTGGGGGCAAAGCGGTGACCACGGGGGCAACTTCTCTAACAATGTCAGGGTTTAAAGGAATTGCCTCAGCCAAAGTCAGTTCTGATGAATGGTTGAACTCTTCTACTTCTTTGAAAGCAGGTGAAAAATTTAGCTGAAATCTGTCAGGGGGGCGGAATCTTTTTCCCTGGGGCAGCGCTTTGCCTGCTCCATGTCATCAATTACACTCCTCATGTGATAAGGCTGAAGATATGGGAGCAGTAGCACTGGCCGGACCCAATTCCTCTTGCTCTTTGCATCGAACTAACTGGACCAACTAATTATATATTTTGGGAGTTAGACCCTTTTATGACGACTCCGACTCCACAGCCCTGTTTCCAAAGGCTGATTTCCATGTCACTTGGTAGGTTAGATGTGGAAGAAGAGGTCTTGGGTGTCCAACTCATGCATTTAAGAATGTGTCCCTCCCCAATCTCACCTGATTGTAGGTGGAGCACAGGAAGTAGCTGCCTGACTTCTACCATCAGCCTGGTTAGCTCTCAGAATTAGATTTCTTGGTCACCCAGTCACTTAGAGAGTTAAAGGGGTTTTGCCACGATCTCATTTCATCCCCCCTGTATCCTGTTCTTCAGCTCTGTGTGATCAGAAGGGGGCGTGTGTCATTTTTTTAAATTGCATATCATGTGACCCAGCAGGATGACATCACCAGGCCTCTCCTCTCTTTAGTCAAAGAAAGGTCTATTTATGTAAGGCATTGTGAGTAGTTACACTGTAGCTCAGAGGAAACATTTTTGCTTTACAGCACAAGGGTCATTGGTTCAAATCCCTGCAGGATTTTCTTTCCTCTATCAATGCACAGACCTGATTGAGGTTTCTTTTTTATTTCTTTGCACTGTTTGACTAATTACTAAGGAGCACAGAGGACGAGAGTAGAATGACAGCTCCTGTGGTTTGAACACTCAGTAGCTGCCTGAGAGGAGAGGTGATGTCTGAGCATGTGCGACCAGGACTGAGGAGCTCTCCCCCTGGAGACGAGCTGTAAACAATGGATCACTAAAGGAGCAGCTAAAACAAAAAACGGTGCAGAATTTTTACTAATAATGAACGGTGAAAATGATTATTATTTGATTTACAAACTTCCCACATCAATTTTACTTAGTGGCAAAACCTCTTTAAGAAGGCTAGGTGTGCATCAAGCATAGGTTCCAGAATGGGCCCCTTCCTGTTCCCTTCCTGCAAACCTTAAAATTCATAAATTTAAATTACCCCTTCACTTCCATTTCTCTAGTGTTCTTATTTGTACTACATACTCGCCCTCCAGCCCTGCAGGACCATCCCACTACCTACCTATAATAAGGTCCACTGTCACCTATGGCTGCCTGCCTGGCTCCATCCCTCACCTCTCCGGTGCCCGACACCTACTATCACCCATATTAGTTCTCAAGGGCTGATCTGTCACCCGGTCACTTACAGGATTAGGATTTGTGCTCTACTCCTTGCTCCACCCTCAACCTGCTCTCAGTCAATCAAAAAATGGACCTTCCAGCTTGAAGCAATATATTCCTGTAGGCGCGACATCAAATAGGCAGGAAGTAGCTAACTTCTCCCCCAACTTGGTTTTATATAGAAACCCAAAGTCCAGGCATACCCTGCATCAACCGTACTAAACTAAGGGGGACCCTATCAGAACGCGGGCCCTCGGGGCATATGGATTGCATAGCAGGAGTAAAGCTTTAGCCCCTTGAATGGCCGCCATGTAATGCTGTGCATCCTGTGCAGTGACTGACTTGGGGTCAACAAGTTCCGTCAACAGCGCCGGGATGATGGGGTATATTTTGTAAGTAAACAGGAAACAATAATGCGTCTTTGTGTGTTATTTATAGAGCGCGATGATCTGCGGGATCAAAGATCGGAGCGCTTCCTAAAGAGCACAGATCTGGACTTGGCAGCCGGGGAGGGAGCGCAGCGTTCCTGCTTCCCACACATCTGTGTCCGCGCGGGGATAATGTGATAATTAGGAGGCGCTTATCAGCAGCTCCCACCGGTAATTGGTGAAAAGATGCGGAGAAACGCGAGAGCGAGGTGACATCACCCATATTAACCCCCGAAAAAATTCACACTACCCGGCAGGCTGTAACCTGTCTGACGGCAAGACGCTGAGATCAGAAGATTACCTCGGGACACGCGACTTGTACAGACTCATCTGCTGAAATACTATGTGCTGCTGTGGACCGCTGTTATAGTTACTGTGAATATCTCTGGTCAATGCCTACTGTAAGATCAAGATACTTATCTGCTGAAATACTATGTGCTGCTGTGTATCAGTTTCTTTTACGGTGAATATCTCCGGTCACTGGCTACTGTAAGCGCAACAGACTTATCTGCTGAAATACTCTGTGCAGCAGTGTATCAGTTTCTTTTACTGTGAATATCTCCGGTCACTGGCTACTGTAAGCGCAACAGACTTATCTGCTGAAATACTATGCACTGCTGTGGAACACTGCGCCTTCTACTTTGACTGTCACAGGGCACCGCCTCAAGTAAGCTCAACAGATTTGTCTGCTGAAATACTCTGTGCTGCAGTGGATCACTGTTCCTGCTACAAAAAATAACTCAGGCCACCGCCTCCTGTAAGTTCAATAGATGTATTTGCTAAATAATCTGTGCTGCAGTGGATCACTGCGCCTTCTACTGTGAATGTCACTGCTCCCAGGATGCTCAACAGACACATCTTCTGAAATACTCTGTGCTGCAGTGGATCACTGCGCCTTCTACAGTAAAAATCTCAGGCCACTGCCTCCTGTGAGCTTAATAAATGTATATGCTGAAATACTCTGTGCTGCAGTGGATCACTGTTCCTTCTACAAAAAATCTCAGGTCACTGCCGCCTGTGAGCTCAATAGATGTATTTGTTAAAATAACCTGTGCTGCAGTGGATCACTGTTCCTTCTACAGTAAATGCCTCAGGCCACTGCCTCCTGTAAACTTAATAAATGTATATGCTGAAATAATCTGTGCTGCAGTGGATCACTGCGCCTTCTACTGTGAATGTCACTGCTCCCAGGATGCTCAACAGACACATCTTCTGAAATACTCTGTGCTGCAGTGGATCACCGTCCCTTCTACAGTAAATGTCTCAGGCCACTGCCTCTTGTAAGCTTAATAAATGTATATGCTGAAATACTCTGTGCTGCAGTGGATCACTGCGCCTTCTACTGTGAATGTCACTGCTCCTAGAATGCTCAATATTCTGTGCTGCAGTGGATCACCGTCCCTTCTACAGTAAATGTCTCAGGCCACTGCCTCTTGTAAGCTTAATAAATGTATATGCTGAAATACTCTGTGCTGCAGTGGATCACTGCTCCTTGTATCATAAATGTATGTATATTATGACAGCACGATGTGGAGATGTGATGATTATCTCGGGACACAGGTCTTGTACAGACTGGAGAGGAACGTCCCCCTGGGCTCTGGAAAAGCTGGGGGCCCAATATGTTGGCTAGAGCTGTCCCCCAAAAGTCAATGGCAGATTACCCCTATAGGAGAGGTCAGAGCGGCAGTCACCCAGCTTTCCCAAAAGCCAAGTAAGCTGACAATGTGTAACAGGAGGCGATGATGTTAGGGCGTCGGGGCTGTGTGTGATGGGCAGGGGTTGTTTTGGGGCCAGTAAGGGGTTAAAGCAAGCACCGTCTGCGCCCTTCCCTCGGATCGTGGATCCCACGTGTGGTGTCGTCTGTGTTGACTTTACTCCAATCTTTAACAAAAGTCTCAGTATTAGGAGGGAAGGGGGGAAGGATTAAGAGAACGAATGGAGGTGAAGACCTGACGGCTCATGGCGACACGCGAGAAGGCGAAACCTGCCGTAAAATCCACTCCCTTCTCAGCGAGAGGCCTCTGCTGAAATGCTCTGTGCTGCTCTGGATCACTGTCTCTTCTACTGTGGATGTCAAAGGTCACTGCCTCCAGTAAGCTCAATAGACATCTCTGCTGAAATACTCTGTGCTGCTCCAGATCACTGCCTTTTCTAATGTGGATGTCAAAGGTCACTGCCTCCAGTAAGCTTAATAGAAATCTCTGCTGAAATACTAAGCGCTGCTGTGGACCACCCATCCCTTTATAGTAAATGTCTCAGGTTACTACTTATTTGCTGAAATACTATGCACTGCTGTGGACCACCCATCCCTTTATAGTAAATGTCTCGGGTTACTACTTATTTGCTGAAATACTATGCACTGCTGTGGATCACTGCGCCTTCTATAGCGAATGTCACAGGTCACTACCTCCAATAAGCTCAACAGATGTGTCTGCTGAAATACTCTGTGCGGCAGTGGATCACTGTTCCTTCTACCATCAACTTCAGAGGTCACTGCCTCCTGTAAACTCAATAGATGTATCTGCTGAGATACTGAGTGCTGCTGTGGATCATACGCCCATTTACAGTGAATGCCTCAGGTCACTGCCTACTGTAAGATCAACAGATCTACGGTAGCTGCTGAAATACTTTGCACTGCTGTGGATCACTGCTCCTTCTACGGAGAATGTCAGACGTCACCTCCTCCAGTAAGCGCAATAGACGTATCTGCTGTAATACTCTGTGCTGCAGTGGATCACTGTTCCATATACAGTCAATGACTCAAGTCACGGCCTCCTGACAGACTAACAGACTTATCCGCTGAAATACTCTGTGCAGCTGTGTATCGCTGCTCCTTTAACAGTTAATATCTCAAGTTACTGCCTCCTGTAAGATTAACATACTTATCTGCTGAAATACTCTGTGCTGCAGTGGATCACTGTTCTTTCTACAGTAAATGTCCCCACTGTCTCCTCTAAGCATAATACATGCATCTGCTGAAATGCTAAGTGCTGCTGTGGATCACCCATCCGTTTACAGTAAATGTCTCAGGTTACTACTTATCTGCTGAAATACTATGCGCTGCAGTGGATCATTGTTCCATCTACAGTCAATGACCCAAGTCACGGCCTCCTGTCAGACCAACAGGCTTATCTGCTGAAATACTCTGTGCAGCTGTGTATCACTGCTCCTTTAACTGTTAATATCTCAGGTCACTGCCTCCTGTAAGATGAATATACTTATCTGCTAAAATACTATGTGCTGCTGTGGATTACTGTTGCTTCTACAGGGAATGTCACGTGCAGCTCCCATGAGCTGGCACGTCACTCTGAAATACTCTGCGTTGCTGTGGATCTGCTGGGTGACCACTACATCTATATTTATATTTGCTTTGCAGACTAGTATGCCATCCAGGTACACGGGAAAGCTGGGTGCAGCGGACATATCACTAGATATTTACCAGCCTAGAGAGGACGGATGGGATCTCAATGGGAGCTGCTGCGGAGTCCATACTGCTTGGCACCCAGCTTTCCCAGGATCAGATAGGACTCAGAAACACTGCTTCTCCTATGGATGGAGCAGGGGGTCTCTTACCACCATCTGACTCTGCAGCCACTCGGCCAGGAGCTCTGCGGTGGAGTCGGGCACCTGGCAGCGCAGCCCGTCCCTCTCGTCGGTGTCCATCATCTCCAGCATCCCCCGCAGGTCCTCGATGAGGTGCAGCACCCTCAAGCTGCCCATGAAGGGGGAGGTCGGCGACTGACAGTCAAACAGGCCATTGGAGTACTCCAGGGCCTTGGAGCCTGGAAGGGAGAAGACACAGCAATTAAAGGGACAGTCCACCCGAAATCTCCCCAGTTATTGCCCGGAATCCTGGATGGTGACCTACACAGTCCCACAGCGCCCGCAACTCTGCCCAGTGTCAGACGCTCTCCAGGGGGCGGACGGTCCAGTTAACTGCACATTGCGACCGAAATATCCGCTGCAGCTGTCACGTCGCCTGTTCTAGGTTACACCTCTCCTGCCCGCCCCCACCCTGGGCCCGTGAGCTCACCCTCCGACAGCAGGAATGAATGGCATCCCGAAAACACGGACGTCCTCCTCAGTCACGGAGCTCACCCAGCTTTCCCAGTCCCCTGAAATGTGTGCGATATAGCTGCCCCCATCTAATGCCACCATTACAGCTCCTACAGGGAGGCTCACCCAGCTTTCCCAGTCCCCTGAAATGTGTGCGGTTACCTATATGTCCCCCCCACTAATTTCCCCCCATTACGCCCCTAAGGAGAGTCACCCAGCTTTCCCAGTCCCCTGAAATGTGTTTACCTGTAGACACTCCCCCCCCCCCCCCCCCCCTCTACACACACACAGTCATTGCAGACATACCGGCAGCCACCCAGCTTTCCCGTATGCTGAAAGGCATGAGATAGCTGGGTGTCTCTCACCAATGCCCTCATTAAAGTCCATACAGGGAGGCTCACCCAGCTTTCCATCCCTGATAGTTGTTTTACCTTATGGTCGCCCCCTTAATCCCACCATTACAGCCCCTCAGGGAGAGTCACCCGCTTCCGTCCTCTGAAATGTTTTCCCTTAGGGTTTGCCCCCTTTAAAATGTCCCCATTACAGCTCCTACAGGGAGAGTCACCCAGCTTTCCCAGTCCCCTGAAATGTGTGTGTTTACCTACAGTCACATCCCCCCCAACCATCAAGGTGAAATTACTGGCACCCGGGGCTGCCCCAGCTTTCCCGTATGCTGAAAGGTTTATCTAATTACACAGGGAACTATTCCCCATGCCAGTACTGTATACTGATGGAGAGGTGACATCTAGGGAAGCTGGGTGATCCTCCCTGTAGGGGCTGTAAGGGCCCATTCCCAGTTTTCCCCCATATGTAAAAAGGTAACGCTTTGAGTTTCTGTCCAATGCCCCCGTTACAGTTCATACAGGGAGGATCACCCAGCTTTCCCAGTCCCCTGAAATGCGTGCATTTACCTATGTAGTCGCCCCCATCAAAACGCCCCCCACAAAGCCCCTCAGGAGTCACCCAGCTTTCCCAGTCCCCTGAAATGTGTGCTTTTACCTATATGGTCGCCCCCCATCTAATTCCCCCATTACAGCTCCTACAGGGAGAGTCACCCAGCTTTCCCAGTCCCCTGAAATGTGTTTACCTATAGTCACATCTCCCTCCCCACACACACACACACACACACACACGGTGATTGCAGACATACCGGCAGCCACCCAGCTTTCCCATATGCTGAAAGGCATGAGATAGCTGTGTGTCTGTCCAATGCTCTCATTACAGCTCCTACAGGGAGAGTCACCCAGCTTTCCCAGTCTCCTAAAATGTGTGTGTTTACCTATGTAGTCACCCCCCATCTAATGTCACCATTACAGCTCCTACAGGGAGAGTCACCCAGCTTTCCCAGTCCCCTGAAATGTTTTGCCCTCACCCCACACACAGTGATGACTCTTATTGCAGCCCACGCGGCTCCCCCCCAAGTTTCCCGTATGTAAAAGGGTTTATCTAATTACACAGGGAAATACCTCTGGTGCCAGTACTGTGTACTTATGAAGAGGTGACATCTAAGGAAGTTGGGTGATCCTCCCTGTAGGGACTGTTATGGCCGCATTACCCAGCTTTCCCGTATGCTGAAAAGTATGAGATACCTGGGTGTCTGTCCCAAAACCCCCTTACGTCCAACAGGGAATCACCCAGCTTTGTTAGGCATCACTTCTCCTCCAGTATACTGTATGAGCACAGGGGATAGTTCCCTGTGTAATTAGCCATACCTTTCAGCACATAGGAAAGCTGGGTGATCCTCCCTGTAGGGGCTTTAATGGTGGCGTTGCACAGACACCTAGCTTTTCCATTGTGCCTTTCAGCAGACGGGAGAGCTGGGCCGCCATTACAGCCCCTACAGGGGGTACCCCGCTTTTTCTAGAAATTCTCTCTCCAGTGTACAGAAAGGGGACGGGGTTTTGTTCCCTTATAAATTTGAAAAACCTCTCATTATAAGGGGAAAACTGGGGGCCTGCCGGCAGCCATTTCAGCTCTTTACAAGGTATCACCCAGCTTTCCTAGCGTCCCTCCCCCTCATAATGCAGGTAAAGGCCTGGGGATAGTTTTTCTGTGTAAATTTGCTACCTGTCGCATAGGGAAAGTGGGGGTGTCCAATGAGCAATTACAGCCCTAAGGGTACATCCAGCTTTCCTAGGTGTCAGCTCTAGATAAGTAGGGATAGATTCCGGTGTAATCAGAATCCTTACAGCTACGGGAAAGTGGGGGCTGATTTTATTTTTTTCCCATTTCCCTACAGGGGAGGATCACCAGCTTTCCCAGAGGTTCCCCCCTCCACATATAAAAGTCTGGATGGGGAAAATTCCCCGTGTAATTGACCCTTTCAGATATGGGAAAGCTGGGTTTATCCTCCCGGGGGGCGAAAGGCCTATTCCCCGCTTTTTCCCCTATGCTGAAAGGTTTGGCAAAAATTTCCCTTAAGCCCCCCATAAGGATGATCACACAGCTGCCCTAGGTGTCGCCTCTCGAGTATACAGCACAGGCACAGCTCCCTCTGTAATCAGACATACATATCAGCATATGGGAAAGCTGGGTGCCTATCCAATGCTGTGATGACAGCTCCTAAAAGGGAGAATCACCCAGCTTTCCTGTTTGCAGAAAATTCTAAATTACACAGGGAGCTACCTCTGGTGCCAACACTGTATACTCATGGAGAGGGGACACCTAGGAAGGTGGGTGATCCTCCCTGTAGGAGATGTAATGGTAGAATTAATCAGGCACCCAGCTTTCCCGTATGCTGATAAGGATGTCGAATTACACAGGAATATATCCTTACTTATGGAGAGATGACACCTAGGAAAGTTGGGTGCGTGTCCAACGCTACGATGACCGCTCCTACAGGGATGATCATCCAGCTTTCCTAGGTGTCACCTCTCCATGAGGATACGGTAATAAGTGTTATGAAACACACCATCAGCATATAGGAAAGCTGGGTGATCATCCAGCAGGAGCTGTAATGGCGGCATTGGACAGGCACCCAGCTTTCCAGTATGCTGATAGGTTGGCTAGTGACACAGGGAACTATCCCTACTTACGGAGAGGTGACGCATGGCTGGGTTCTCATCCCTGTAAGTAAGTTCTGTAATACAGCCCCATAGATCACCCAGCTTTCCCAAGAACAGATAAAACTAAGAAGCATTTGCCCAGGCTCCTCAGCAGTGAGACATAAGATGCCACTCACCAGCTATGATGCCGTCCATCTGCTCCAAGGCTGCGGCCAACATGTCACTTGCATCGGTCATCATCCTGCTGCCAGCGGTCAGTCCTACGAGACAACGGTCAATGATAAGTGGTTGGATTCCTGGCAGATACAAGGAGAGCGCCTCTAGTGGCCGCCCCGCAGGGTGGTCACCCCGCTTTCCACAGACCCCGATAGGCAGATACAGCTACATACCCCCCAGCTCCATCACTAGCACAGTTCTGCCGGTGTCGGTCTTCACTGCAGCTCTGGTGTTCTATTCATGACCCACAAAGCTCAGGATAACCAGAGATGAAGCAAATCCTCCCCTGTGATAAGATCTCAGCGCGTCTAAACCGCGAGGCCGAGCGCGAGAATCTGCAGATAAGAGCGCGGCACCAGCTAAATGTCTCCCCAAGGCCCCTGCAAAACCGTGTTTGGATTAAGATTGCAACGAAGCACAAATATAACCTTGTAAGGAGCGAGAGGGTCCGACCAGGACGGGGGAGACGAGGAGGATCCGCCGAGGGGGAGAGACGACACCTGACATCGACCAAAGGATCCGCAGCATCTCTCAGTACTCCAGAGCTGCACTCACTATTCTGCTGGTGCAGTCACTGTGTACCAACATTACTTATCCTGTACTGCTCCTGAGTTACATCCTGCATTATACTCCAGAGCTGCACTCACTATTCTGCTGGTGCAGTCACTGTGTACATACATTACTTATCCTGTACTGGTCCTGAGTTACATGCTGTATTATCCTCCAGACCTGCGCTCACAAGTCTGCTGGTGCAGTCACTGTGTACATACATTATTTATCCTGTACTGATCTTGAGTTACATCCTGCATTATTCTCCATAGCTGCACTCACTATTCTGCTGGTGCAGTCACTGTACATACATTACTTATCCTGTACTGATCCTGAGTTACATCCTGTATTATCCTCCATAGCTGCACTCACTATTCTGCTGGTGCAGTCACTGTACATACATTACTTATCCTGTACTGATACTGAGTTACATCCTGTATTATCCTGCAGAGCTGCACTCACTATTTGCTGGTGGCAGTCACTGTATCATACATTACTTATCCTGTACTGATCCTGAGTTACATCCTGTATTATCCTCCAGAGCTGCACTCACTATTCTGCTGGTGCAGTCACTGTGTACATACATTACTTATCCTGTACTGATCCTGAGTTACATCTGTATTATCCTCCAGAGCTGCACTCACTATTCTGCTGGTGCAGTCACTGCACATACATTACTTATCTGTGCTGATCCCGAGTTACATCTGTATTCTCCTCCAGAGCTGCACTCACTATTCTGCTGGTGCAGTCACTGTACATACATTACTTATCCTGTACTGATCCTGAGTTACATACTGTATTATCCTCCAGAGATGCGCTCACTATTCTGCTGGTGCAGTCACTGTACATACATTACTTATCCTGTACTGATCCTGAGTTACATCCTGTATTATCCTCCAGAGCTGCTCCACTTAATCTGCTGGTGCAGTCAATGTACATACATTACTTATCCTGTACTGATCCTGAGTTACATCCTGTATTATCCTCCAGAGCTGCGCTCACTATTCTGCTGGTTCAGTCACTGTGTACATACATTATTTATCCTCTACTGATCTTGAGTTACATCCTGTATTATCTCCAGAGCTGCACTCACTATTCTGCTGGTGCAGTCACTATGTACATACATTACTTATCCTGTACTGATCCCGAGTTACATCCTGTATTATACCCCAGAGCTGCACTCACTATGTACATACATTACTTATCCTGTACTGATCCTGAGTTACATCCTGTATTATCCTCCAGAGCTGCACTCACTATTCTGCTGGTGCAGTCACTGTACATACATTACTTATCCTGTACTCTGAAATCTGAATAACTGTGATTGCAGCTCTGAAGTATAATGTGGCCAAATATCTAATTAAAATGGACAAAGATGTATTTCCGCCCGACATATTTCCAGCAGAAGTAGTACTGTGCACTGACCTAATCCACATGATATACTGTACATAACGGTCAGGCAGAATGAGGGGTAGTACTGTGCATTCACCGGATCAGAATAACACCCACCAGATATGACAGGAGGCGTGGTTGTACTGTGCCCACACACAGGACAGGAGTGGTTGTACTGTGCACACACACACACAGGGCAGGAGTAGTTGTACTGTGCACACACACACAGCGCAGGAGTAGTTGTACTGTGCACATATACCGGACAGAGGTTGTACTGTGCACACACAGGGCAGGAGTAGTTGTACTGTGCACATATACAGGACAAAAGGTTGTACTGTGCACATACAGAGGTCAGGAGCAGCTGTACTGTGCACATACAGAGGACAGGAGCAGTAGTACTGTGCACAGAGGTCAGGAGCAGTTGTACTGTGCACATACAGAGGTCAGGAGCAGCTGGACTGTGCACATACAGAGGTCAGGAGCAGCTGGACTGTGCACATACAGAGGTCAGGAGCAGCTGTACTTTGCACATACAGAGCTCAGGAGCAGGTGTACTGTGCAGAGCGGTCAGGAGTAGTTGTACTGTGCACATACAGAGGTCAGGAGCAGTTGTACTGTGCACAGCGGTCAGGAGTAGTTGTACTGTGCACAGCGGTCAGGAGCAGTTGTACTGTGTACATACAGAGCTCAGGAGTAGTTGTACTGTGCACAGCGGTCAGGAGCAGTTGTACTGTGCAGGGTGGCATCCATCTTGGCGCTGCGTTCACAGTCGGGGGGCGCGCTGGCGCTGATCGGGGTTGGCAGGTTAACACCCGGCTCATTCTCCGTGCTCAGCCCTGTCACAACGCTTTGTCAGGATTTCCATCCCAGCCGGGCGGCTCGTGTTTAGATTTCCACCGGTGGAAATTCCATAAGGAAAGCGGCGGCCGCAGTGCAGACGGGGGGCGCCAGCCGAAAACTGGGGAGAGACCAACTTGGATCTATCCCCATCCGGGAAAGCCGGGTGACAACCAATAAGGCCACCGCCGTAAAAAAAACCAACCACCCGAATGCTTCCATCCCCCTCTCTCATATCTGCTATACAGGGGGGGTGGGAAAGTTGGGAGACGACCCCATGGTATGGAAATTAGGAATATTACCGAAAACTTGCTCAGTCCCCTTTTACTGCGCCTTAAAGGGCAGGTTCACCTCTAAAAGTACATGTATGAATCACTCTCACAAACATGGAGGAACCCAACCTCCCGCTCAGCAGACACATATCCTTTACATTAGGGAAGTCCCATTGGTTACTCCTTGCAGTGCCTCCTCTCACCACCGGTGGCAGCAAGTGATTTCCAGTAGACACTGATCCGTCCACACCATAGAGATGTCAAAAGAGCCAAACACCGATATTTCACTTGCGATAACTCGGCATTGGAGGATCCGTCCGAAACAGCGGACACCTCCCCGAAAACGGCTCGGAAAACCCTCTCAGGTAATGGTCGTGAATAAATAGAAGCCAAATCCCCTTTAAATGCAGGCACGTGCGGGCGGGTGTCAGCGTGGACACACCCATTGCGGTTTATTATTGGGTGTGACACCGTCCCAGCATGAAAGCAACAGGGAGGAGGCGAGGATATTTGTCTTTTCGGCATCAAAGCGAGTGCGCCTTTCAGCGACAGCATCGTAAAGGGTTAAAAAGCCGGGAATACAAAGAGACCTTTGATAATAACAGTACGCAGAGATGTATAGGCCTTAAAGGGCCGGTAACACTAGGATGATGACTGGGAAAAAACGTGGCTGCTTGCAGAAACAGCGCCACACTTCTCCAGAGGTTGTATTTGGTATTGCTGCCATTGAAGGCAATTGGGCTGACCTGCAATACCAGCCACAACCTTTGAAGAAGTGTGGCGCTGTTTCTGTGTCAGCAGCCATGTTTTCTAACACTGTAAAACCCTTTCCTTAAAGTAGCCAGCTTATAATATTTAGAGTGTTATAATAGCGTTATAACAGGAGCGGCTGATATCAGTCACATATGACGTAAGATTATACTAGTGCGGGAGCGTTATAACAGGAGCGGCTGAGATCAGTCACTTATAAGCTTATATTAGAGCTGGAGGGCTATAACCTTATATGTGACTGATATCAGCTACTCCTCTTATATCAGGGCTGAAGCGGCTGATATCAGACATATATAAGGTTATATCAGGGCTGGAGCGTTATAAGAGGAGCCTCTGATATCTGTCACATATAACGCTCCAGCATGGATATAAGCTTCTATGTGACTGATATCAGCCGCTCCTCTTATAACGATCCAGCACTGATATAACCTTCTTTGTGACTCTAATATCAGGATGTTAGGTTATATCAATGCTGGAGCGTTATAAGAGTGGCGGCCTGATATCATTAGTAAGGTTATATCAGTGCTGGTGCGTTATATGAGGAGCGGCGGTTTTCAGTCAAATATATGGTTTCAAGAGGAAGAGGCTGATATCAGTCATTATAGAAGGTTATCTCATATCAGTGCTGGTGCGTTATAAGAGGAGTGTCTAAAATCTGTACATAGAAGGTTTTATCCGTGATGGTTCGTTGCCTTATAAGAGGAGTGGCTAAAATCTGTCAACATAGAAAGTTAGGACTCAGTGCTGAGGTTATAAGAGGGAAGCGGGCTGATATCAGTCACATAGAAGGTTATATCTGTGCTGGAGCGTTATAAGAGGAGCGGCTGATATCAGTAACATATAAGGTTATAAGAGGAGCGGCTGATATCAGTCATATAGAAGGTTATATCAGTGCTGGAGCGTTATAAGAGGAGTGCGAAATAACTGTCACTTTGAAGGTTATAATCAGTGCTGTGGTGCGTTATAAGAGGAGCGGATGAAACTCACTAGAAATTTATATCAGTGCTGGA
Organism: Phyllomedusa bahiana; assembly: GCA_025379985.1. NCBI lineage: Eukaryota > Metazoa > Chordata > Amphibia > Anura > Hylidae > Phyllomedusa > Phyllomedusa bahiana. The sequence goes on along the minus strand of JAODAL010002190.1, from coordinate 16,475 downwards.
GCAGTAAAGAGGAGCGGCTGATATCTGTACTTAGTGGTTTTATATTCAGTGCGGGAGCGTTATATGAGGAGCGGCTGATATCAGTAACATATAAGGTTTTATCAGTACTGGAGCGTTATAAGAGGAGCGGAGTTGTGTTATACATCAGTCACCCCGGGGGGGCAGGACGGTTTCTATTCTCCTCTATGACAATCGACTGATACCAGGGAACAGCAAACTGCAAAAAATACAAACAAAAAAAAAATACGAGAAGGTTACTGTCTCTTTAAATCATATCTGAGATTTAAGGAGGTTGGGGTCCATTTTGTAGATTTTTTTAATAATCTCCCATGATGCATCATTCTCATTTCTGGGAGGAGCTTAGTTGCCCCATAACTGCGGCATCTTATACCCCTATAGAGGGGAGGAGACTGACACCGATCTGCTAGCGTGGGAAAGTAGTCACCCAGCAGATAGCAGGTTTGTAGGCAATTGGTCGCACAGATGGCTGTGCACTGCAGCTCGGGGAGCTCCCCCTGCGCAGGGACGAGGCCCATGACTGACACTGTTCTCGGTGGAGTTCCCCTTTAAGGTCTCCGAAACAATGGAGCTTGTATTCCTCACATGAGAAAGTGAAGCTGCGCGTCACCAGCCGCCTGCGGGCACAGAACTCTGCAGACTCCACATCAGCGCTGAGCGCTTCATTACCCAACTCAGAGGCGGCCGAGCGAGCACCGCCGCGATCTCATGACCGCCGGACGGGACAAACTTTACATTGTGAAACCAGTAAAACCAGTAACCTGAGCGCAGCAATGTAATTATAAGATTACGAGGCCGCGGCAAAGGGTTAAACAACACAATGTATCGCTGACGCCGTCGCTTTAAGTAACGACGCTGTTACCACCACGAAACAAGAGCGGACGAGAATACCCAGCCCGGATATTTGTGTCCCGTGTGAGGATCCCAGCGAACAGCCTCCCCTATCACAGCTTCCTGTGTGTGGGAAAATAGAGAGGGATGCTCGGGGTTAAGCGCTGCCTCCCTTAAATTTTGGGAATGGAGGTAGATTTTAGAAAAAGGGGGCGGGGCTGTGACAACCATCCACAAGGTGAGGTGTGACGTCCGCCCATCAAACAGGACAATGGGCCTCATGTATGAAAATGGTCTAAGACTGTTTTTGTTGCCCATGGCAACCAATCAGTGCCCATAGCGACCAGAGCCCATAGCAACCAATTATAGCTCATAGCAACCAATCAGTGCCCATAGCAACCAGAGCCCATAGTAATCCATCAGAGCCCACAGCAACCAGAACTCACAGCAACCAGAGCCCATAGCACCAGAGCCCATAGCAACCAGAGCCCATAGCAACCCACCAGAGCTCATAGCAACCCACCAGAGCCCATAGCAACCCACCAGAGCTCATAGCAACCCACCAGAGCCCATAGCAACCAGAGCCCACAGCAACCAATTATAGCTCATAGCAGCCAATCAGAGCTCAGCTTCCATTTCATATAGTGCTGTGGGATAATGAAAGCTGAGCTCTGATTGGTTGCTATGAGCAACAAAAACAGTCTTGCTGCTAGACAGGTCTTATTACATAGGCCTGTGATCCAATTTCTGGTTATTGAGGGATAATACTGACAATAAGCCCCCCCCTGCACCCCCACCCGGGGCTCCCCTGCATCTGGGAGCAGAGTGCGTTCACCGGTTACAAAATGTACATCTACTCGCAAGAATCATCCCGGAAAAAATCAGAAATCCCGATACCCCACCCACAGTACACGAAAACCTGGAAAACCTCAACCCCCACAATGATGTTTATGTCTCTACCGAAACCTGATGAACCCTGTGATCGAGAAACTATTTCCTGTAACGCCTGTATGAGGGATATGAACAAGTCACAAGCCCCCTCCCCCCCCCACCCAGGGGCAAAACATCAGGGAAAATAGGGGTCATAGTGTAATAATTATGAGCGGTATGTATTGTAGTGACTATTATTGTACTTAGGGGGCAGTTTTATAGTAGTTATTATTCTTGTTATAGGGGCAGTATTTATTGTAGTATATTCTTGTACTTTGGGGCAGTATTATAGCAGTTATATTCTTGACATAGAGGGCATTATTAAGCAGTTTTATTCTTGTACAGTAGGGGCTGTAGTATTTATTAGTAGTTATATTCTTGTCATAGAGGGCAGTATTATTGTAGTTATATCTTTGTACATGAGGGCAGTTATTTATAGTAGTTTTATTCTACTGTACTTAGTGGGCAGTATATATAGTAGTTTTATTCTTGTACATAAGAGGGCGAGTATTATAGTTAGTTTATTCTCTGTACTTTAGACGTGCAGTATTATAGTAGGTATATTCTTGTACATAGTGGGCAGGATTATAGTGTTATATTCTTAGTACATTAGAGGCAGTATTTTAGTTGTTATATTCTTTGTACATAGGTGCTTATTATAGTAGGTTAATTTTGTAATAAGAAGGCAGTATTATAGCTGGTATATTCTTATGTACATAGGGGGCAAGTATTATAGTAGTTATATTCTATGTACATAGGGGCAGTATTATCGTAGTTATTATTATGTGTACATAGGGGACCGTATTATAGTAGTTTATTCTTGTACTATAGGGGACAGTATTATAGTAGTTATTATTTTTGTACAGTAAGGGGACCAGTATTATAGGTAGTTATTTTCTTGTACTTAAGAGGGCCGGAGTATTATAAGTTGTTATATTCTTGGACATATGTGCAGTTTTGTGTGATATTATTGTACATTGAAGGCTAGTTAGTATTTTATGTTGTTATATTCTTGTTCATAGGGGACAGTATTTTAGTCGTTTAATTATTGTACATACGAAGGCAGGTTTTTCTAGTTGTTATATTCTTGTACATAGGGCAGTTTTATAGTAGTTATATTCTGTGTCATAGGGGCAGGTATTCTAGTAGTTTTTTCTTCTGTTATCATCTGGGGGCAGTATGCTAGTAAGTTATATTTCTTGTCACATAGGGAGCTGTTATTATAGTAGTTATATTCTTGTACATAGGAGGACAGTATTATAGAGTTATTTTCTTGTACATTGGGCAGTGATTATAGTAGTTATATTCTTGTACATGATGGCGTGTAGTTAGCAGTTATATTCTTGTCAATTAGGGGACAGTTTTATTGATTATCATATTGTACTTAGGGGACAGTATTATTGTAGTTATATTTCTGTGTACATAGAGGGCAGTATTATAGTAGTTATATTATTGTAACATAGAGGGCAAGTATTATTGTAGTTTTATTCTGTGTACATAGGAGCAGTTTGTTTTAGTAGGTATATCTTGTACATAGAAGGCTGTATTATAGCAGTTATATTCTTGTACATAGGGGGGCAGTATTTTAGTAGTTATATTCTTGTACATTGGGGCGTATTATATGTATTTTTATTTATTGTCATTGGGGACAGTATTTTAGTAGTTATAGTCTTGTACAGAGGGGACTGTATTATAGTAGTTATATTCTTGTACATAGGGGACTGTTTTATTAGTAGTTTATATTCTTGTACATTGAGGCAAGTATTATAGTAGTTAATTATTGTACTTATGAGCAGAATTATAGTAGTTATATTCTGTGTACATAGAAGGCAGTATTATAGTAGTTTTATTGTTGTTACATAGGGACAGTATTAATTGTCCGTTATATTTCTTGTAAATAGGAGGCAGTATTCTAGTAGTTATATTCTGTGTAATAGGGAGCAGTATCTCTAGTAGTTATTATTCTTGTACATAGTGGGCTGTATTCTAGGTTGTTTTATTATTGTACATATGGGGGCAGTATTCTTGTAGTTTATATTTCTTGAACATAGGGAGCTGTATTATAGTAGTTATTATTCTTGTACATAGGAGCAGTATTTTGTAGTTATATTCTTGTATTAGAAGGGCAGTATTTATAGCAGTTATATTCTTGTACATAGGGGCACAGTATTATGAACTTATATTGTACATAGGGGGCAGTATTTTAGTTGTTTATATTCTATTGTACATAGGGGGCAGTATTATTGAATTATATTGTACTAGGGGACAGTATTTATAGTTGTTATTATTTTCTTTTTACATAGGGCGGCAGTAAGTATTATAGTAGTTATATTCTTTTGTACATAGAGGGCAGTATTGATTGTAGTTATATTTTGTACACAAGGGCAGCAGTATTATAGCAGTTATATTCTTGTACATAGGAGGACAGTATTATAGCAGGTTATAATTCTTGTACATTAGGGGAGGCAGAGTATTATTGCAGTTATTCTTCTTTGTACATAGGGGGCAGTATTATAGTAGTTATATTGTTGTACATAGGGGCAGTATTATAGCAGTTATCAGACTTTACATCTTATTTAGAAGTTTTCGTATACAGCTGCTGACAATCGTTCGGTATACGTAGTGCCAGCCCCACACACCATATGGCAGCAATATGTTACCTTCAGGAAGACAATCTGTGTGGGTAACAGAAGCCGCTCGGAGCAGAATATACAATTTACGAAATGACAGAGCCGCGCTGCTTGTTTTGCAGATTCCTAAGTAAACAGCTCCCCGGGTTATTTCATGTTACGGTTTCACCGCTGAGAAGGGTTCACGCCAGAGGCCGCCATTAACCCTTCCTGAAGATCAGCCACCCAGCTTTCCCAGAGCACTGAAAGCCTCATAACGGATGTATCATGACATCACTAGACAGATCTGGTAAATGCAGGAGACACTGGTAGTCATCCAGCTTTCCCAGAATCAGATACTCGTAGTGGTCAGACAGAAGTACTGGGATCGATCACTTACCGACTCGCCTTCCCGTCCCGTACCCCTCTCTATCATCAGTGGCGAAAACGGGGGCTGCCTATATGGAAGCAGAGGACACGAGGAATTGGGTGGTCAGGGTCTGGTAGAGATCTTCTCTTCATTCTCCCCTGAATACCAATGTGACTGAGCGGAGGCACCAGCGCCTGACAACAAAGCCCCTTCTGCAGGGCGCCCGCCCGTCCTCCGAGGGCACAAGGCGGCGATTATTAGCAGCAGCGCAGAGGGAGACGCAGGCTATATCTGGACTGACGGCTCGATTTAATTTACAGGCAATGCACCGTGATAAGGATGCCAGACAATCCCGGGCTGCCTTAAAGGGACAGCGCAGAATTTAATTGAAGAATTAAAGGGGTGCTCTCCCCATAGACTTCGATCGCGTATTGATAGGATAGGTCATCAGAGTCTGACAGGTGCCCGTCCAACTACTGGTCCGGGCCCTTTTTAGGGGTCAGTATGGGTCTTTTCCTGTTTCAGGTGGCCGGTGCGTTCGGTTGCACTTGGGGGTTTAGCTGTAATACCACAAGCGGCCTGGCAACTAGACTGGCACCACTAAAAGGTATGGAAGGCAGCCTTTAAGTATTAAAGGGGTCTGGTATCCAATACAGGGTTTGCTGATTTTTTGTTAAAGACCTTGGCAAAATCAAGTCACTTTGCAAATATGTGTATATTTACCAGTGTGCCTTCCTATTCCTAGTTATCCCCTCTTGTATGGGGGATGCATCAGCTCTCAGGTCGCTTTAGCTACCAGACCTTCTTGATCTCCTCCTGGATTGGCTGCCTGCATGGTAGCTTAGCTTACAGACCTGCTTCAATATCTCCTGATAGGCTGCAAGCACTGGTTTGCTATTGCTACAGGACTGTTCAATATCTCCTGTTAGGCTGTCAGCACTGGTTGGTGCTATAGCTACAGACCTGTTTGATATATCCTGATAGGATGTCAGCATGGTTGTATAGCTACAGACCTGTTTGATCTCTCCTGAATAGGTGTCAAGCTCTGGTTTGCTATAGCTTTCAGACCTGTTTGATCTATCCTGGATAGGCTGACAGCACTGGTTGCTATAGCTGCAGACGCTGTTCTTTTCTCCTGATTGCTGTCAGAAAGGTTTGCTTAGCTACAGACCTGTTTGATCTCTCATGATCGGCTGTCAGCACTGGTTGCTATAGACTAACAGACCTGTTTGATCTCTCTGATAGGCTGCCAGCACTGGTTGCTATAGCTACAGACCTGTTCAATATCTCTTGATAGGCTGCAGCACTGGTTGCTTATGCTTACAGACCTGTGCAATTTCTCCTGATTGGCTGTCTGCAATGGTTTCTATAGCTACAGACATGGCTTCTACTGAAGACCTAGGGGAAGCCAAGTAAAACCACCCCTGAATTCAAAATGGAAACCAAGAAAACAGAATGAGGTGTGCTGATATCATATGTAGTGAGACAACACCCCTTATAGGGACGCGCTCTAATCCAGTTGCTCGTATGCTTCAAACGGAACATCATACACCATCAATATGGGATAGGTACCGGCCCCCTGAACGTCTCTGCTCAGAATGGAAAGTCAATGTGACCGGCTCTACATTCTGACCAGAAACTTTCAGAGGGCCCTTCCTGATATAAGTGTGGGTGCCAGAGGTGGGCCTGGCGTCCCATCACAAATTGGCAGCTTATCCTATCAATGTTATCATCTGAGTCTAGGGCGAGAGCACCCCTTTAACACAAGTCGGCTGCTTTCTTCCAGAAACAGCGCCAACCTTGTCCTCAGGATGCTTCTGGTATTGCAGCTAAATGCCAATCTAGTGAACACCTGACATACTCAGGAAACAAGGGGGAAGCAGCCATGACTAAAAACAGGTGACAACTTTTTCCCACGGCCATGTCAGGGTGAAGCTACTGAGGACTTTAAAGTAGGTAAATGGTTTGGGAACAGGAAGAAGGCCTCAGAGCTGTGAGACTGTCCTTGTTGCCCATAGCAACCAACTAGCGGCCATAGCAACCCCCTAGCCCCCTAAAAACCCCAACCCCCCCCAAAACCCCCCAACCTTCCCCAAAACAACCAACCAGCCCCCTAACCCCCAAAAACCAAAAATCAAAAGCTTTTTTTCTTTTTTTTTTTTTTTTTATTTCAAATTTTTTTAAAAAAAAAAACCCCTTTAATTTTTAATTTTTTCTTTTCCCCCCCCCCCTTTTCCCTTTTTTTTTTGTTGCTTTTGGCAAAAGTAAAATTTCCCCTTTCCCCCTTTTTGATGGGCCCCATCAACTTGCCCCAAAAACCCCACATTACAGCTAAAACCTTATAACTTTCCCCAGTACATGATTTTGACCAGCCTACTTTTGTGTAGTCATGAAAGTCCGAGTTTGGGGGGCTGGTTTTGGGGGGTTTAAAAAAGGTGGGGAAAGGCTGTCTGCACACGTCCCTCATTGTTGGCATAGGCAAAAAAGGGGTTTATTGGGGTGGGGGGGGGGGGTTTTTGGGGATTTGGGCGAAAAGGGGTTGGTATTTCGGACACTGAAACATTTTGAGAGCTGTTGGGGGTGCTGTGGGGAAAGTTGTAAATTGGAGAAATGGCGCCATTGTGAATAAGAGATGAGACTGCGGACACCACGCACCTCAACACAGGCTACAGAGGTGCAAGATTTTTGGGGAAACTCTCAACAGGGGGCAGCTTCCCCCAAAAAGGGCCCCCTGGGGCCCGGACGTTGTTTTAACAAAACAGAGAACCAATTTGTGTAGGGGCCCCCAGTCAGAGGGGAAGGGTCACCGCACCTCTGCAAAAACCCAACTGTGTAGGGGCCCCCGGAAAGCCCGGAGGGTCATGCACCTCGCTAACCCAAACTGTGTATGGGGGCCCCGGAGCAGGGGGGGATTTCATTTGCACCTTGCTAACCCAAATGTTTTATGGGCCCCAAGCAGAGGTTTCACTGCCCCTTTTGCAAACCCAAATTTGTAAGGGGGCCCCGGAGCAGACGGATGTCACGCACCTCGCTAACCCTATGTGTATGGGCCCCGGAGCAGAGGATTTTCACTGCCCCTTTCTGCTCCCCCTTTACTGGTATGGGGCCCGAAGCAAGGGAAAGCACGGGCCCCTCTGCAAACCCTACTGTTTATGGGGGCCCCGGAGCAAGGATGCACTACCTTTTTCTAACCCTCCTGTGGGGGGCCCCGGAGCAGACGGATGTCACTGAAACCTCAACTTAACCCTATTGGAGGGCCCCCCGGGGCCCAGCTAAAAATTGTGCCTGCACCTCTGCAAACCCTACTGTGTTAGGGCCCCCGGGAGCGGGGACGGATTCACTGCCCCTCTGCTAACCCATGTGTAGGGGGCCCCCGGGACCCGACAGATGTCACTCCCACCTCTGTGACCCTAGTGTAGGGGGCCCCGGGAGCAGAGGGATGCCCCTGCACCTCTGCAAACCCCTTTACTGGGGAGGGGGGGCCCCGGGAAGCAGACGGTTCACTGCCCCTCTGCTAACCCTCCCTTGTGTAGGGGCCCCCCGGACGACGGATGTCACTGCCCTCTGCAAACCCTACTGGGTGGGGGGGCCCCAGAGCAGAGGTTTGTCACTCCCCCTTTCTGCTAACCCTACTGTGTAGGGGCCCCCAGACAGCCTGATTTTCATTTCCCTTGCTAACCCCTCTGGTATGGTCCCCTGGACCCGATGAGCCACAGCACCTCCAAACCCCTACTTTTGTATGGGCCCCGGAGCGAGGGAAATTCCCCTTTGCATCTCTGCAAACCCCTAGTGTATGGGGCCCAGAGCAGACTGATTCCTGCCCTCTGAAACCCCTATTTGTTATGGTGCCCGGAGCAGACTGATGTAAATGCACCTTTTTTTGCAAACCCCTATGTTTTGGGGGCCCCGGGACAGAGGGTTTCCCTGATCTCTGCTCCCCCTACTGTGTAGTGGCCCTGGAGCAGAGGGAAATTTTTTCACTGCACCTCTGCTAACCCTACTTTTTTTATGGGGGCCTGGGGGCAACGGATGTCACTGCCCTCTGCTAACCCAATTTTGAAAGGAAAGCCCGGAGCAGACAGATTTTCATGACCCCTTGCAAACCCCTTATGTGTAGGGGGCCCCGGAGCAGAAGATTTAATGCCCCTTGCTGACCCTACTGTGTGGGGGGCCCCCGGGCAAACGGATGTCCGCCCCTTTCTGAAAACCCCTACTTTTTAAAGGGGCCCCCGGAGCAGGGGATGTCACTGCACCTCTGCTAACCCTACTGTGTAGGGGACCCCGGAGAGGGAGTCACTGCCCCCTTAAAAACCCCTACTGTGTATAGGGCCCTAAACCCGACAGATTTTCACTGCACCCCCTGCAAACCCCCTCCCTGTGTTTGGGGACCCCGGGCAAGGATGTCCTGAAACCTTGCTAACCCTACTGTGAAGGGGCCCCTTTTAAGCAGACAAAAGTACCTGCCCTCTGCTGCCCTACGTTTTAAGGGGGCCCCGGGAGCAGCGGAGGGCACTGCCCTCGCTAACCCTACTGTTAGGGGCCCCCCGGGGGCAGACGGATTTCACGCACCCTAAAAACCCCCTCCTTTTGATGGGCCCTAAAGGGCAGCCCAGATTTCATTTGCCCCCTGCTAACCCTACTGTGTTTTGGGGACCCCGGGGGCAGACGGATGTCACTGCACCTCTGCAAACCCCTACTGGTAGGGTTTTGCCCGAGCGGGGACTGATGTCACTGAAACTCTGCTAACCCTACTGTGTAGGGGGGCCCCGGAAAGCAGAGGAGTCCCTGCATCTCTGCTAACCCTACTGTGTAGGGGGCCCCCAGGCAACTGATGCACTGCCCCTCTGCAAACCCTACTGTGATGGTCCCCGGGAGCAGACGGGATGTCACTGCCCCTCTGCTAACCCTACTGTGTATGGGGCCCCGGAGCAGACGGTGCCCCTGAAAACCCCCCTTTTTTTACCCCCTTTTACTGTGAAAGGGCCCCCTGGAGCAGACGGTTTTCCCACGAAACCTCTGCAAACCCCTTTTGTTTTTTGGGGGCCTGGAGCAGCGGATGTCATTTGCCTTGCTAACCCTACTGTGTATGGACCCGGGGGGGAAAAAACAAAACAGATAGAATGCACCTCGCTAACCCTACTGTGTAGGGGGCCCCTGGAGCAGACAGATGTCACGGGAAACCCCCTGTTTGACCCTACTGTGGGGGGGCCCCCGGAGCAACGGTGTCATTTGCCCCTTTCGGCTAACCCCTATTTGTATGGCCCCCGGAGCGACGGATGTATGCACCTCTGCAAACCCCTACTGTGTATGGGCCCCCGGAGCAGCCCGGTTTGCACTGCCCCTCTCTAACCCTACTGTGAAATAGGGCCCTAAAGAAAGACAGTTGTCACTGCACCTTCGTAACCCTACTGTTTTTGGGGGCCCCCCGGAGCATACGGATGCCCACTGCCCCTCTCCCTAACCCTCCCGTGTATGGGGGGGAGCAGACATGTCACTGACCCTGCTGACCCACTGTGAAAGGGCCCCCCGGACGACGGATGTCACTGCCCCTCTGCAAACCCCAAATTGTATGGGACCCCGGAGCAAAGGGAAGTCACGGGAAACCTCTGCTAACCCTACTGTGTATGGGGCCCCCTAAAAGCAGACAAAAGTCACTGCACCTTTGCAAACCCTTTCTGTGTTTGGGACCCCGGGCCCGGATTTTCCACTGCCCCTCGCTAACCCTACTGGTGGGGGGGCCCCGCAGCGGGACGGATGTCACGGGCACCTCTGCGGACCCTATGTGTTGGGGGCCCCGGAGAAAGCCCGGGTTTATCACTGCACCTCTGTGCCCCCTACTGTGAGGGGGCCCCGGGACCCAGACGGATTCACCGCACCTCTGCAAAACCCACCTACTGTTATGGGGCCCTGGAGCGACAGATGTCATTTCACCTTGTTTTAACCCCTACTGTTTAGGGGGGCCTGGAGCAGACGGATGCCCAACTGCACCTCTTTTTAAACCCTACTGTGTAGGGGGCCCCCGGAGCACACAGATGTCCGCACCTCTCCCTTCCCCCTACTTTTGTAGGGGGCCCCCTGGGGGCAAAAATTTGTCACTGCACCTCTGCGGGGACCCTCCTGTTAGGGGGCCCCCGGGAAAGGCAGAGGGATGCCCACCCACCTCTAAAAACCCTACTGGGTATGGGCCCCGGAGAAAGACGGATGTCACTGCCCCTCTGCAAACCCCTTTACTGGGTTATGGGCCCGGGAACCCGGGACAGATGCACTGCACCTCTGCAACCCTACTGTGTTTGGGGCCCCCGGAGCGGGACGGAGTACTGCACCTCTGCAAACCCTATGTGAAAGGGGGCCCTGGACCCAGACAGATGTCACTGACCCTGCTGCCCCAAATGTGTATGGGCCCCCCGGACAGACGGATGTCACTGCACCTCTGAAAACCCCAACCCTGTGAAAGGGGACCCCGGAGCAACGGAGCCCCACTGCCCCTCTGTAACCCTACTGTGTATAGGGCCAAAACAGAGGGAATGTCCCGCACCCGGGCAAACCCCTATGGGTTTGGGCCCCTGGGGGGCCAAAGGGTTTCCCACTGCCCCTCTCTAACCCTATGTGTGTGGGGCCCCGCAGCAGACGGATGTCACTGCACCTTGCGACCCTACTGTTTTGGGGGCCCCGGAGCAGACGGGTGTCACTGCCCCTCTGCTGCCCCCTACTTTTTTTAATGGGGGCCCCCCGGGAGCAGACAATGTCTTGCACCTTGCTAACCCTACTGTGTTTTGGGACCCTGGAGCAGAGGGATTAAATGAAACCTCTGCAAACCCTACTGTGAAATTGACCCCCGGGACAGACGGATGCACTGCCCTCTGCTAACCCTACTGTGAATGGGGCCCCCGGAGCGAGGATGCCTGCACCTCTGCAAACCCTACTGTGAAAGGACCCCCGGGAAGAGACGGATGTCACTGCACCCTCCTAACCCCTACTTTTTAAAGGGGGCCCGGGGGGGGCAGATAGATTCACTGCCCTTTTTGCAAATTCCTACTGTGTATGGGCCCCGGACCCGACGGTGTTACTGCACCTCTGCTAACCCTACTGGGATGGGGCCCCCGGAGCGATGGATGCACTGCACCCCCTGCAAACCCCTACTGTGTATGGGGCCCTGGGCGGGAGGGATGTCACGGCCCCTTGCTAACCCTACTGGGGTATGGGGCCCCGGGAGCAGATGGTGTCACTGCCCCTCTGAAAAACCCTACCTGTGTAGGGGGCCCCAAACAGATGGATGTCACGGGCACCTCTGCAAACCCTACTGTGTAGGGGGGCCCTGGAGCAGAGGGGATGTCACTCACCCTGCTAACCCTACTGTGTTGGGGCCCCGGAGCAGACGGATGCACGCCCCTCTGCAAACCCCTTTACTTTTAGGGGGCCCCCGGAGCAAGGGTTTGTCATTTACCTTGCTAACCCTACGGTTTTAGGGGGGGCCGGAGGAAATCGGGGAAAGGCTTCAGATTTCCCAGCAGAAAGGGGGGTTTTTTTTCCCCTCCCCCTAAAATTTTTTTTGAATAAAAGAGTTGTTTCTCTGATGAGTTAACATTTTCTGTTTTATTAAAAGGATGGGGGAAAATGTGTCAGACAGAAATTTCAGAGAAAAAACCCCCCTGTAAAAAATTGCGGGAAAAACAAACTTTTATTTTTGGGCCCCCCTAAATCCAGGGTGAATCACTGCCCCCCCTTGATTTGGGTTTCCATCCCCCTTGCAGATCACGTACACCCCTAAAAGCTGTTTGGGCCCCCCTGGGGTTTTTGTTTCCCGAAAGCCAATCCCCGCAAGCCCCACACCCTAGAAATGCTCCCTTTGGTTGGAAAAGCAGAACCAAGACTTCCCAGTACTACCCTGGCCCCTAATTCCCCCATGGAGCCTGCGTGTGGCCCCTGGATGGTGGTGTTGGCTCAAGGTTTCCTCCAGAAAGCTGGGGGCCCCGGGGATGGGGGTGTTGGTCCAATGGCTCCTCCAGCGGGCTGTGAGGCCCCTGGTTGGGGGGTTTTGGGCCCTCTAGGGGCTCCCCCGGCGCTGGGGGGCCCCTGGTTTGGTGGGTTGGCTCTATGGCCCCTTTTTAGCAGCTGTGGACCCCCTGGAGGGTGCTGTTTGCACCAAAAAGGGCCCCTCCGTAGTGTGGGGCCCCTGGATGGGGGGGGGTTTTTTGGGGCTCTAGGGGTTTCCCCAGCAGTGTGGGGCCCCTGGGGGGGTGTTGGTCTATGGACCCCCCAAGCCTGTGGGGCCCCTGGAGGGTGCTGTTTGCACTAGGGACCCCCCAGAAGCTGGGGGGCCCCCTGGAGGGTTGGTTTTGGCTTTTGGGGCTCCCCCAGCTGCGTGGGGCCCCTGGAGGGTGGTGTTGGCTCTATGGACCCCCCAAGCAGTTTGGGGGGCCCCCTGGATGGGGGTGTTGGTCTAGGGGTCCTCCAGCAGCTGTGGGTTTCCCGGTTGGTGGTTTTTGGTTCTATGGACCCTCCCCCAGCTGTGGGGCCCCCGGGAAATGGTGGGGGTTGGCTCTATGGTCCCCCCGCAGCTGTGTGGCCCCTGAAGGGTTTGGGGGTTGGGCCTCAATGGCCCCTCCAGCAGCGTGGGGCCCCTGGATGGGGGGTGTTGGTCTAGGGCCCCTCCAGCAGCGGGGGGGGGGGGGGTTTGGGGGGGGGGGGGGGGGGGGGCCCCCTTTTACAAAAAAAAAAAAAAAAAAAAAATGGGGGTTTGGTTTGGTTTAATGGCCCTTCAGCAGCTGGGGGCCCCCTGGTTGGTGGTGTTGGCTCTATGGCCCCTCCAGCAGCTGTGGACCCCCCTGGATGGGGGTTTGTGTCTCTATGGACTCTCCAGCACTGTGGTGCCCCGGGGTTTGGGGGTTTTTGGGGGCTCTATGGCCCCTCCAAAAGTGGGGGGCCCCCTGGATGGTGGTGTTGGCTCATGAACCTTCCAGCAGTTTGGGGGACCCCCTGGAGGGTTGGTTTTGGTCTAGGGCCCCTCCAGCAGCTTTTGGGGCCCCCTGGATGGGGGTGTTGCCTCTAGGGCCCCCCCAGCAGCTGTGGGGCCCTGGATGGTGGTGTTGGTCATGGCCCCTCCGCAGCGTGGGGCCCCCTGGATGGGGGTTTTGGTTTTATGGGACCCTCCAGCAGCTGAAGGATGCATTTGTTTCCCGGATACCTGGGGACAATCTCCCGGGCCCCCCTTAGGGGGTAACTCCCGCCATTTAAAGAAAGCTTTTCGTGCGCCGGTTTCACAATAATTTTATTGTCTATTTAATAAGCCCTGACACAAGGGGGTGCTAACATCTGCTGGTGCTACGACCAATCACGCAGGACACTAAGCAGCCTATAAACCATGACGTGTTGCTGATTTTACAAGCTAAATCAACATATAATCATCAGCCTCATCTCAAACTGGTCTTAAGCTATTGCCTGTCTTCCCCTCAGTTACAACAAAAGTTTATTTAAAAAACAAAAGGCGTACCTGGGGAAGGACGGATTTATAATCCTGTGGTGTAAAAAGTTTTTATTCCTACTGTATCAAGTCTGGCGTGAACACTACATCTCCCACAACGCAACACAGCAGAAAATGCTCAAACTATTTTTCATCTGATGCCCCTGAGCCCCAAAAGGGGTGTCTTTAAAGATAAAAAATGCAGCTCGGATGTGACGGGAAAAAGCCGTGACCACTAAGAGGGGGCGCCCCCTCCCCAAAAATTGTCCCGACTTAAATAAAAAAGCCCAAAAAAAGAAAAGCAAACACAAAAGAATGATTTTTCCTGGGCGAAAAAAACCCCGGGCGGGGAAAGTGGCGTCGATGGCGGTCCCCGGGGGGCCCGGAAAGGAAAACCCGGGACGACGACCGGGAATGCGCACTACTTATAAAAACGGGGCCCGATGATACAAAATTTGGGGGGGGGGGGGATACGAAAAGGGGGTTAACCCCCAAACAGACTTTGGGAGGGGAATAGAGACAGAATTTCCATCAAAATCTGATGGGTAACCACACCGAGCCCCGAAAGTGCCCGGCCCCAGAAGGGCAGATTTTATCACCCTGCCGCACGACTCTCCATTCTATTCTAGGGGATTTTCTGATTTACAATGGGAACACAGCGTTTCCCCTTTTGGGGAAAACTCCCTAGAACGGGATGGAGACCCCCAACCGCCCCCCTGTACTGGAAACTCCCTGACAAAATGGGAACACAGCGCCCCCCTGAAAGGGGAAACCCCAAAAACCCGAATGGAGAACCACGCTCCCCTGTGCCGGGAACTCCCATAGAACCCAAAAATGGAGAACACACGCCCCCCTGTCCCGGGAAATTTTCCCATAGGGGGAGAATGGAAAAACACAGCGCTCCCCTTACTGGGAAACCCCAAAGAACAGAATGGAAGAGAAAAAAAAAAAAAAAAAAAAAAACCCCCCTTAAAAAAAAAAAAAAAAAACAAAAACCCTTCCCAAAAAAAAACAAAAAAAAAAAAAAAAAAAAAAAAAAAAAAAAAACAAAAAAAAGCCCCTCCCCTGTACGGGGGAACTCCCATAGAACAGAAGGGAAAGAACACAGCGCTCCCTGTACGGGGAACTCCCATAAAACAAAAATGGAGAGAAAAAAGCGCCCCCCTGAAAGGGAAACTCCCATAAAAAAGGGGGGAGATAAAACAGCGCTCCCCCCCTTTGGGGGGTTTTAAACTGGGAACTCCATAAACCGAATGGAGAAAAACAGCGCTCCCCTGTACTGGGAACCCCCATAGAACCAGATGGAGAAAAACAGCGCCCCCCTTTACGGGGAATCCCATAGAAAAGAAGGGAAAGAGAACACAGCGCTCCCCTGAAACTGGGAACCCCAAAGAACTTATGGAGGACCCCAGCGCTCCCTGTCCGGGGAATTTCCCATAAAAACCGAAGGGAAACACGGGCCCCCCCTGTCCGGGGAAACCCCCATAAACAAATGGAGAACACAGCACCCCCCCCTTAGGGGAACCCCCATGAACAAAATTGGAGAACACAGCACCCCCCCGGGTTCGGGGAAAACTCCCAAAGAACAAAATGGAAAAACCCCAGCGCCCCCCTGTGCGGGGGATCTCCATAAAACCCAAAATGGGAACAAGCGCCCCCCGTACTGGGAACTCCCTAAAACCCAAAAGGAGAAACAGCGCCCCCTGTGCAGGGATCTGGGAATAAAAACAAATGGAAAACCCACAGCGCTCCCCTGTACGGGAAAACCCCCATAAAAACCAAGGGAAAACCCCATCGTCCCCTGAAACTGGGCCCTACCAAGCCGAATGGAGAACCCAGCGTTTCCCCTGTACGGGGGAACCCCTTTAGAGCCGAATGGAGAAACGGGCCCCCGGGGCCCGGGAACTCCCATAAAACAAAAGGGGAAAACACAGGGCCCCCCCTGTACGGGAAACCCCATAGAGGAGAATGGGAAACAGGCCCCCCCTGTATGGGAACTCCAAAAAACCAAAAATGGAGAACACAGCGCCCCCCTGAAACGGGGAACCCCCATAAAACAAATGGAAAACACAGCGCTCCCCTGTACGGGGAAACCCCCAATGAGCCGAATGGAGAAAAAGCGCTCCCCTGTCCCGGGAACTCCCATAAAAACAAATGGAAACACAGCGCCCCCCTGTATGGAATTTCCCATAGAGGAAATAGAACACAGGGGCCCCCCTTACGGGGGAAACCCCCAAAGAACGGGAAAGGGAAAAAC